>CM062818.1:198612864-198924606 GCA_031772625.1 Pinus tabuliformis | reverse complement strand
ACGGTTACATAACAACACCTCTAACAAATTATTGAAGAAGGAATTATTTTCTTGGACTAAAGAAGAAACCAAAGTGTTTGAAGAACATAAAAAGGCTATGCGTACTACTCAGATCTCTTTTTTGTAATTCAAAAATTTTCTCTCAATTCATAAGAAGATTACATCGTGATTGGTTCATCTTCCAATGTGCTACAACCTCACTCCTACTGGATTTGTTGGCCATCATATTAACTGAAAAAATTATAATACCAAATGTCAATCGCCAAACAGGTCCAAAATTGAGCAAAATACAAAATACATCTAACACAATTGATTACACATCTGTATTGTTGGGAGTTGGATCAACATTACCATCCTCGCTAGGCTGATGAAAACAATCATGAACATGAGATTCCATATGGGACATACTCCCCTAAAAATTGTCCATCTGATCTTGTAGTCTCTTCTGGTTATGCTTGAGGGAGCCTTGACGATCCAATATGTGTCATTTATTGTGAAATATATCATTGAGAAAAAAATATTACTTCATTATGATCATTATGGTGATATTGGGCCTATTAGTTGACTGCTTCTTGCACCAAATGAATTTGGGCTTCTATGGAGTCAAAAAGGGGAAGTAAATCAACTCTCTCAAGTGAGCCACCAAAATGATACTCTAGCTCTCCCTTAACAAATAGTGGGTTCCCTTGCGGGCATTCACCTTGGCCCCAATGGACCCCACCCCGCCGAGGATGAACTCTCTACCTCTGCATGACAAACCCTCACAAGAAAATACACTAAAAACCAATAGAGAACCCCATCACTGAACAACATACAATCATTTGTGCCCACCCACACACAGGCTAAGAATTGATAGGGTATATAGGTGCCACAAAAGTCACCGCAACACCCATGAAAAAACCACATAGAATAACAAACTCCAGTAAGGGGATCCAAAGACAAAAGAATATACTCACCACCCTTTTGGACAAGCAACACAAGACAAAGAGATTAACAAAAAAGTAGTCCCCACATAAGATCCCTTATGAGCCTTGACTGCACAAACTCTCCTATATCACGGCCCACTTGTTGAGCCTTGGATATGGACAAACACCACCAATGCCCACGCCTAGCAAACCGTTAGTAAAAGGGAGCCACAAATACCACTAGAGGAGACACACCATGAAAAGGAAGAACATACGCACCAAGACAACTCACACCAAGAATACAAAACTATTCCAAACCAACTTAACCAACCTGTTAGACATGCACCTTGAGTATTCCAAGCAAAAACTGCTACCGCCCAGGCGAAGAACAAGGTTACTTGTGTCAATTCGAAAACTTCTTGCCCTAAATTACTTGCATTTCTTCAAACTATCAATCGGTGAGATTCCTTGCTTGAATATCCTAAACCCCAAACCAATCTGACAGAGAAATTCAAATCCCAAGAACAGGGAGAGCCCAAGTCCAAAATTCTCACCTGAAAAATTAGATACGACCACAATTCACCATCGTTCCATAAATGAAGAACTAATGAGGTTGCACATCAGCTAGGGTACATGATTGGCACTACAGAGAGGCCACTCGTAATTCCTGTGTAGATAGATCTTGATGCAGAGCGTGTTTTCATCTCCTAAAGCCTGAGAATACCACCATAATATCACCCACCATAATTAAAACCCAGCTCATCTCTAGAATGTTCTACATCGAGCCTTAAGGCTCTTCTTTCATCACATGTTTTGATACCATTACTACCGCATGGGGTGGTAATAATTACCCTTGTCTCGGGGATCCTCTATGTTCATAACTCCCAATAAGGAGTGTACAACTCCCATCTTGGTGACACGACTTCACAAAAATACTCATTATGGAGTGTGATGCCTTATGCCATGGAATTGGTGTAGTTTTAAGGCAAGAAGGAAGGACCCTTGCCTTTCAAATTAATGAATTTAAAAGAAATAACTTACTCAGACCCATCTATGAAAAAATAATATTGGTCATACTACATGCAATTAATAAATGACATCCATACCTACTAGGAAGACACTTCAGAGTAAAAATAGATCATGAAAGTTTGAAGTACTTCTTGGAGTAAAGAATATCATCAAAAGAGCAACAAAAATGGGTCACAAAAATGTTGGACTATGACATTGAAATTATCTACAAAAAAAGAAAACAAAATATTGTGGCAGATGCACTCTCAAGGAAAGAGGAAGACTCAATTGGTATACTATGTGTTATTTCCATTCCGCAACCTGAATAGGTAGAAGAAGCAAGGATAAAATGACAACAAGATGGGAAGATATGAAATATCATTCAACAATTACAGGAGGGCCCCGATGTAGTAGAAAAATTTACATGGAAAAATGATTTGTTATGGTATCAAGATTGCTTATACTTATTTAAGAATTCTCAACTTAAATATAAGGTCCTATGGGAATTACACACTTCTCCTATAGGAGGACATTCAATGTTCTTGAAGGCATAACATAGGATGAAGAAATGTTTTTTGGGAAGGTATTAAATTAGATGTGCAAAAATTTGTGGTAGGATGTGTGGTATGCCAACAAAATAATGGAAATACTATCAAGATCCTAGGGATCCTTCATCCATTAGCCATACCAAGCTAGTGTTGGGAATAAGTTTCAATGGATTTTATTACGAGTTTACCCAAATCTTAAGGAAATAGTGCCATTATGGTAGTGGTAGATTGAATGACAAAGTATTCCATTTTTTTCTCTCTTTCTTGTCCTTTCAAGGCAAGAAATGTTGCAAAAGAATTTATGGAAACAATCCAAAAGCTACATGGAATACCGAATATTATTTTAAGTGACAAAGATCCAATTTTCACTGGAAATTTTTGGACTAGATTATTTTCTTGTTTGGGTACTTAATTGGCTCACATATCATCTTTTCATCCTCAATGTGATGGGAAAATGAGATTATGATTTTTTTAGAAGGATATATATGTTGCTTTGCATTTGATAAATAGACACAATGGGTCAAATGGTTTCCTTTGGCAGGATGGTGGTACAACACATCCTTCCATACTTCATAAAAAATGTCATCATTTATGGCACTTTATGGATATCATCCTCCATCCATCACATCACCCTTGAATGGGACTATAAAGGCTCACGCAGTAGAGGATCACATACAACACCAACAAGAGGTTCTCAAACCATTGAATGACAACTAGGTTATGGCACAAAATATGATGAACAATGAGTAGAGTAACCTCACAATGGAAGGGAATTTGAAGTGGGGGATTGCGTATTTGTGAGAATACGACCATATAAACATATGTCCCTCACACAACAAAAGAAGGACAATAAATTAGCTTCAAGGTATTATGACCCCTATAAGGTGTTGCAAAGGATTGGAAGCATGGTTTACAAATTGGATTAGCCTCCATCTTCACATGTACATCAAATCTTCCTTGTTTCTTGCTTAAAGAACGTAATTAGTAATAAGACCCCAATCCAAACTATTGTACTAGAGATTGATAAAGAAGGAAAATAATAATAGAACTATAATTTTTTTTTGGAAATAAGGATTAAGTAACTAAGAAATCTGCCAGAAATACTAAGAGGGGGTGTTACAAGTCATTTTGTTACATCAGCTCAAATGGCCTAGAAACCAAATCAATCAACATTTTTGACACATTGTCATTATCCATTTGCAAAGCCCCAAGCATTACTTCTCCAAAAAGTCCAAAAAATCAAGGTTTATCAGCTTAAAACTCATTTTTGGGCCCATCACACCCTGTCTCCTATGATAATTGCAACGGTTACGTGTTGCATAACTAAGCACCTGTACTAATTAGTGCATGTTTCCTTTGCTGTAGGTGCAATGGTTTTAGAATTTTGGGAAAAATATTTTTTTTTGTGAAACTTCTCTTTCTAGAAGCTTGTAAGGTGGTTTTAACCATTTACTATTGATTGAGATCTCAAATTCCTATCCTAGAGGTCTTATATCTTATCCCTAGAGATTATCCTCTGTCATATGTGGATCTAAGTCTTAGATTGGTAAAACCCAAACTAACCTGTTTACCCTATAAATTCACTGCCTCCCATAGAGTCTGGGTTGGCTTATGGAGACTCTTAGCCACACCTTGATGTTGCTATTTTTCATCTAAGGATCCATTACCATCCTAGAGTTGTGATTGAAGTATTGATTTATGGCTAATGAAGGACAAGCTTGGTGGGAGTAATCTACATAGTCAAGGACTGCAAAAGAGTTGCAATCTTCTCCTACATTTTATTAATACAAAAAGTTTTGTTTTATTTGATGCTTACGTATTTCAATTCCCTCTTGACTCATTTATTAGAGATATTAGTCTATTCTATGTATATCTTGCTTGTTGTAATTATTTTGTAGGTCCCATTTATAGTAATTGGAGTTGGAGCTAAAATTTACAAGCCAAGAGAAGAGGAGGACTTTTGTTGAACTTCAGGTAGGCCTTTCCTCCATTTTCTAATATCTCTAAGGAAAACATTATCCTTTTTGGTTCTTGTTGTTTCTATATCATACCACTAGATCTAGGCGTTCTGTCTGTAGAATATAATTTTCCACATAACAAATTAGCGACTCCACTGGGGAATAAGATTTTCCTTTAGTGGTATCCATAGCTTAGTCATTTTAGACCTTTCAATTGACTTTAATTGACTTGTTTGCAAAGTAATTATTCTTGGGAAATAATTAATTTGAGCTTGGTAGGGTTTTTGTTTTGATTTTTGAACAAAACTAGCCCCAACACACTTTCTGGTTTGAGATAGAGAGACCCAACGCACCTATCTCTCTCTGCAAGTGCGATGAATCACACTATTTCTTGTGTTTAGCCTGCGATGGTTCTTGTAGGATGCAAAAATTGCATTTCTATGCCTTGATTTGAGTTGTGATCCGACCCATTGAATTTTCCTGAGTGTATGTACCTATCATTATCTCTAAAAATGCATAAGTATGTTTACATTTGGAATTTGTTGCCTTTGATGAGAGTTTGTTTCATTTTTCTTTCTTCTTGTCATTAGGGTTTGTGAACACTTGAGCTTAATTGTTGATTTGATATAAATAATTTTCATATTACAGTGGTAGTCTATGTGAGTTATTTTGGCCAATAATCTAGCTTCATTTTCATTTTCATTGCATTTGAAATTGAAAAGCAAAAGAAATGAAAAAATTCCATTTATTGCATTGCTTATAGGGTTTTTGGTTTGCATTGGAATAATACATTGAAATATTTGCTTAGGAAGCTCTTGTTTTCTACATCTTTGATTGTTGCATGATTTTTTGTTTCTTCCTTTTCATAGAAAGATCTTAATCAAAATGAAAGAGTTCTTTCCATCATGTTAGTTGCAT
This sequence comes from Pinus tabuliformis, assembly GCA_031772625.1. Taxonomy (NCBI): domain Eukaryota; kingdom Viridiplantae; phylum Streptophyta; class Pinopsida; order Pinales; family Pinaceae; genus Pinus; species Pinus tabuliformis. Next base: position 198,919,269 of record CM062818.1, on the reverse strand, counting down.
CATAGGAAGTTTAGGTGAATTCATACCACGAGCCTTGAAATTGAAACTTAATTGAAGATCAACTTTAAAATTTCTCCAATCAATCTAAGGAGCATTTGGAACATTAACGACACACATAAAGGTCTAGGCTAAAAATGTGTTCCAACGTTGTAAAATGTAGGAGCTATCATTATTTATCTGTGTTACACTTTCAGGGTAGTTGGTATTCCACGTACATAAATATATTAGATCATTCTCCACGTAGCTTCAAGTATATCGAATGGCACTCCCCATATGAAAAGTATACCAAAATACTTCCTATCGTACCTGACACATTAGATAACACTACCATAGACTGGTATATTTTGGAAGTCCCCTATAGGTTTCTATCCTGCCCTAGGTAACTGAGTCAGCCACCTTGTCTACTATGATAAACCAAACACAACATTCGGGATATTGGCTACATGTATAGGAAACAATATATTGCAATTCATAGTTACTTGGTAAACCCTTGTGCCTAGTTACCCATGTTTTTGATTTATTTGTGTTGTTAATTTCTAAAATTAATTAAAACATTGTGGAAGAACACCCTCAACAACCTCATCCTTTGCATAGAATGCAAATATTTCCTCCTTTACCTTCAGAGGAAACACCTGGTCATCGTAAGAATAATAAAATGCAAACTACTAAACGTAATACTTGAGAAGCTACCCCTTGTGGAACCAACACTGTAGTTAATCAACCAAAATTATCACTTACCATAGGTATTGAGCTTGAAATTACATACTTACTAAATGGTGAGTCTGACACAGTTGAAAATGAAGCTCCTGAAACATTACAACCTGAGGTCATTGAACCTGTGTTTCTAGATTCATATACTTTACAACTTGAGGTAATACAACCCAAGGAATCTCGAATAACTCAACTAGTCACTTTAGGAACTTCTTCTTCTCTTCCTCTGCCTTTGTCTCAACCACAACATGTAAATTTTGGTCCTGGTGGGGAAAAATTCCTGATTGGCTCTCTTTTGAGTGTTGAGGATGTTACTAAAGAAAAGTGTTGATCCCCATCTCCTGTCCATTTGCGAGATACTCCTATTTCTTAAGCTCATCATTTTTTTACCCATCATACTCAAATACAACATCCTTCTTATCATGCTCCTTGTTTCATTTCACCTTTGAACCTCCCTCGACAAACTCCTTTGAGAAGTTCAACCATGATTGAGTCAACAATGATCTCTCAACCTGTGTCTTCTATAATTAGTGAATCGAATGAAGTTGTAACCACTTATATGTTTGTAAATTCACCAAAAAATCATTTATGGTGGCCCCTCAGTGCCACTTGGATACCAGTCATTGTCTGTAACCTTTTTTGGTGCAACGACTAGTCCGTGGACTTCTCCCTTATCAACTTCATTAGGAATACTATTTGGCCACTCTTTTACAAGCACCTCACAACATATTCCGCCCATTACGCCCCAACCTTCTTTGGAGAAGACATATGGTCCATTTATTAATGGATTGGGACATTTACAACAATCTTATCCATATTATATCGGGTACCCTCTTCCCGGGGGAAGTTTCCTCCATACACTTCTTATCCTCTAGTAGGAGGGAAACTTGTTGCTGAAATTTTCCCATCTATTGATCAAATGCTACAAGTTGGTGCTCCACCCTATTTGGTCCTTTTCGTATGGGTCCTCCATTTCTAGGAATCATTGCTAATCCTTCACATTTTATGTAACCGTTCAACCTGGTTTGGTCTTAACTCAAATCCCAACCTCTCAACCTATTCCAGTTATGCCCCAGGTTCCTACTTGCCAACCTGTTCAATCCATCTATCAACCTGCCTAAGTTCCACCTCAAGTGAGTAAACCTATCCAGCTTGTATCTCAAATACAAATTACTCCAATGGTATCTGAGACTTCTCAAAACCCATTTTACCATCCTCTTTAGGGTGCATTACAAACTCCACCTTTTGGTCATTCCATACCTCAAATGAAAGTAAACCAAACTATGCATAGCATGACACAAGACAACCAGTTAACCCAACATTGGAATGATGCAAAATATATCCAGGGAACTATTCCAAGGCATTCCTCAAATTCATGTTGGTCAAACTACTATTCCACAAATGACCTATCAAGGCCAACAAATCCAAACTCAACGATTCCAACCTTAAAAAGGTTCTCATGGAACTAGAAAACTTGGTTACGGTTATCTTGGTTATCAAATTCCTCCTTATCCTGGAATGAAAATATTGGTTGCTCAACCCATTAAGTCATACCTAGGATATACTCCACCACAAATTAATCTTCATCCACAAGGTCAACCTTCATAGGATGGGTCCAAAAGCTAGGTGGAGTTGAATTTATACTGTGCCTTTGGATTCTGAGAGGGGTTAGTGATCTCCATAAAAATGGGGGAATGGTCTGATAAACAACCTAAACCAACCCATTGTCTATATAAGGAAAGTTTTTGTATTAGAGAATCCTTCATGAGGAATCGATCCAGTCTCCTGGATAGAGCTGCCTCACCAACTCTCTAGTTTTGCCAAGTGGGGAGAGGTTTTACCATGGGAATATCCATCAGATGGTGATATTCAAGCAACATCTCCATAGACTCCGAGAGTGGATCCACCTAAGCATTTATCCCCCATGATTCCCCAAATCCTATGGAGAAGTTTAGGTCACTGCCTATTATGAGATTATCTGGGGTAGTGAGGGATAGATTGAGGAGGTGGTTCCATAAGGCCTCTATATTTTGAAAAGGGTTATATACATTGATCAAATGAAGATCCATCCCCAATTCTGATGAAAAAATGTCCATGCCAATAAAACCAACTCCACCCTAGGAGGTCTTGAGGTTAATAGAATGGGGATTATATCCCAAGGCCAGTCCTCTAGATCTCCCTATGACATCAAGGGATTGAAAGTTCCATCCAGGCTTCAAGGCGCAAAGAATACAGGGGGTAAGGTTAGCCACACCCAAAGTTTCTTAAAGGAAAATTATGTCTACAATCTCGGATTCAACAAGTCATCTTAGGGCTAGATTTTTGGGTGAGTTAGCCAGGCCCCTGTAATTAAAAGAGAGCCACTTCATGGAGGCAATTTAGGAAGGGTGTTTAAAGATCTCAGAACCTGATCAAGTGATGTCTGTCTACCCGAAGCCACTTCCACCCCGACTAATTGGATGAATTTAGATAGATGGGATTTACTACCTTTGATGGATTTGGGGGGATGAGATGGGGAAGTCATACCCAACCCAGAGAATACAAAGCTGATATCTGAGAGGGGGAGGCAGAGCCTGAGATTGTAGGGGTGGGGGGGACCATCGTAGGAAGCATGCATAACAACAGAGGAGGAAGGGGCATCATGAGGGAAGGATGGGGGAGTGGTCGAGAGAACCGACCAATGTGAGTTGAGGGGATAGGGGATGGATGAGGGGATGAAATCCTCATTCGATTCAGATGTAGAGTGCATATGTAGTGAAAAACATGCAAGAAAAAAAACAAAAATAGAGTCAGGGAGAGGAGGAGTACCCGAGGAGCGAGCAACTTTAGCAGCAACCCTCGATTGGGTCATCGACAGGGAGGGAGAATGAGGAGTGCTTGTGGTCAGCAGATGATTTTGAGACCCCTTCCTGTGCATTGATGAGGTAGCCGGAGGAGACAACCATGGGATGGATGCAGGAGCCTTAGCATGATCACCTTCAGGTCCTTTTGGAGGGTCCGAGTCCCTTCACACCAATGGGAATTCCTTGAATAAGTGTCCAACTTTGTGGCACCTGTGACACCTGAAAGGGACTCCTTCATAGTCCAGGATTTGAATCCTGGTGAAATTCTTCCATTGTAGAGTAATTTTCTCCTCCAATCCTTCTCTTGTATCTAGGTGTACCAGTATGCATGCCAGAGACTTGTTCCTGGATTGGATATAGGACCTATCGTAGTCCAAATAGGTACCCAGCATGTTCCCAATATGGAAAAACACATCCTCGGACCAATACTACAGTGGGAGTCTAGGCAATCTAATCCATAATGGTCTAGCCCCAATCTGTTCTCTTTCAGGGTTGAAAAGCAGGCTCCGTCGCTTCACCATGACCGGGACCATTTCGATGTGACATTATCTTGCAAGTGCACAGTTGGTGTATTCCTCTTGCAGGAAATGGAGTGCAAAACAACCATGGGGTAGGGTCTGCACTTCCGAGAGATATTTGAATATGTTGTCCCAAATCTCCTTGACCCAGAAGCTAAGTCGCGCTACAGAGTAGGCACGACCCCGAACCCTACCCACCAGAACCTTACCAACCGTATTGACAACCTCTCCCTTGTTCAAACCTTCCCCAAATTTGAGGGTGAGGTCGTTCCCCCATGCCTTCACACACTTAATCTTCTGCTTGCCCAATCTTGGCGCGGTCAGGTGGTCTTGTAGAGGGTCTAAAGAGCCCTGAATCTCCTGGTGATTCTACGTAGGGTCCTAAACCTTGATGACCGGGGTCTCAAAGCAAATGGAAGGGATTGAGGAGGAAGATGCCACTATAATGGATGAGGGGATACTAGGCTCAGATAAGATTTGCTCAGGAACGACGACTTGGTTGATCCCAGATGCATGTGCGAAGGGCAGTGAGCACAATAAGTCCTTTGATGGTAAGGGTTGAAGGGTGGGGATGATGGAGAACAAGCAGCGAGTATATGGAGGGTTGCTAGTGAGAGTGGAGGGTAGTCAAGCTCAGGGGAGTCAATGGAGAGGGTAGCGAAGGGGAGGCTGGATGAAGATGGTTTGGGCAGGGTCATGATGGGGGGAAAGACAGAGAGAAATGGAACAAACTATTTCCAGTGTGCATATATAGCCAGCGTAGGGTTAGGACTTCGAAATATGGGAATATTAGGGTTAGGGTCGGTTGAATAATCCACCTCCTCTAATTCCATATCCTCCATGATGTAGCAGGCCTGGAGATAACTGAAAATGACATTGACAACAGGAGCATGGAGGGTAGCCAATAGGTAGCGGAGAATGACGGCAAGTCTGGAGGGATCCGATGGTTACAGAGGAGCAGGGGCAACGATTAACCATAACCCTTGTTTGGAGCAGTCTCCATCGAGTTGCCTCTCCCCATTTAGTCTAACTGTTAAAAAAAAATGAATCAATACAAATCTCGCCAATAACCCGCACAATTGTGTTCATTAAATTTTCAAACATCTATATTCTCTTCTCTAGTGGATCTCCAAAATGTTATCAACATTCATTATAAGGTATTTCAATAAATTCCTAAGAGTCTTCCACCTAACTAAGATCATAACCATGCTATTCATTTCCAACCTGGAAGTGTACAACTTAAAATTAGGCCTTACAGATATCCAAATGGAAAAAAGAGTGAGATTGAGAATATGGTTCAAGAAATGTTAGAGGTGAGCATCATTCATCCTAGCAATAGAACTTTATCTTCACCATTGGTGATGGTTATCAAAAAGCATGGCTCATGGAAATATGTGTCTTAATTATAGACAACTCAACAAAATAAAAATTAAATATAAGTCTCCTCTTCCTATCATTGATTAATTATTAGACAAATTACATGGAATGATTTTATTTATTGAGTTGGATCCTCATTTTGGGTATCATCAAATTAGAATGAGTCAAGAAGATATTCCCAAAACAACCTTTAGAACACATGAATTCCATTATGAGTTCTTAGTTATACCATTTGGACTTACAAATGTGCCTTCAACATTTCAAAGCTTAATGAATTCTATCATTTCAAAGCTCAATGAATTCTATTTTCAAGCCCTTCATTGGAAAATTTGTGTTGGCATTTTTTTGATGACATACTAATCTACAACAAATCTTGGGAAGATCGTGTAAACCATGTTGACAGGGTCTATTGAAAAACCAACAACTATATGCAAATCCTTCCAAGTGCTCCTTTGGGGTTCATGAAGTGAGATATTTGTGTCATATTGTATCACGTGAGGGTGTTAAGATGGATCCTAAAAAAAATAAATCTATGAGGAAATGGCCAATCCCCAAGACCTTCAAGAAACTTAGAGGATTCCCATGAATGAGAGGATATTATTGCAAGTTTATTATGGTCAAATAGCAACACCTATAACAAATTGTTGAAGAAGTAAGCATTTTCTTGGACTAAAGAAGCAACCAAACCTTTTGAATAACTTAAAGAGGCTATGTGTAAAATTCTTGTATTAATGACACATGACTTCAAAAAAACATTCATTGTGGAGTGTTATGCCTTAGGATATGGAATTGGTTCGATTTTGATGCAAAAAGGAAGGCCCCTTGCCTCTAAAAGTAGAAAATTAAAGGAAATAACTTAAACTTAACAATCTATGAAAAAAATGTTGGGCATACTACATGACATTAAGAAATAACATCCATACCTAATAGGAAGACACCACAAAGTAAAAATAGATCATGATAGTTTGAAGCACTTCTTGGTGTGAAGACAATCTTTAAAATAACAACAAAAATGGGTCATAAAGATGTTGTGTAATGACTTTGAAATTATCTACAAAAAGGGAAAACAAAATATAATTGTAGATGCACTCTCAAGGAAAGTGATTAGACACAGATGGTTTAGCATGTGCCATTTCCATTGCACAATATAACTAGGTGGATGAAGCAAGGATAGAATGCGAACAAGGTGAAAAGATATGCAAGATCATTCAACAACTACATGAGTACCTCGATGCAGTGAGAAAATTTATGTGGAAAAATGATTTGTTAAGGTATCAATATTTCTCATACTTATGTAAGAATATCAACTCAAATAGAAACTTTCAAAATTACACAGTTATCCTATAGGAAGATATTTATGGTTATTGAAGACATACCACAAGATCAAGGAAGATTTTTTTTGAAATAAGGGAGAGAATCTTAAGCCCTATATGAGCCCCATGTTAATAAAAAAACCCCTTATCAAGCCCTATATACTGAGTGATTAGATTTCCATTGTTATATTGTTATGTAGGCTAGAACCCCTCATGGTCCCATTTTATTATAATTGTACACTTTGTGTCCTATATATAGTAGGAGACAGTCTTAAGATAATAAAATATCGTCTTGTTCATTTGATTTATTGTAAAAGGAGGTTTTACAATCAAAGAGGATCATACTTATTATTTTATTTTAATTTTTAAGGTGAAAGGATCATAATTTTTGGCATCAGAGCTCGTGATCTTAGTGTTTTTCTACTTCAAACAAGTCATCGAGGCATTTTCAATGTAACTTTTCTTAGAGGTTTCAAATGGTGAAACTTGGAGAAGATTGAGAATACATATAAAGAAATATTTGGCTCAATTTTCAAATCTTTTTCACTATATTTTCAGATATATGGTCCAAAGAAGTTAGGGTTTCTGAATACCCCTAAATTCTATCTCAAATAGGTTAGTAATTTTCAATATAAATTCATTTTTTGTGAGGTTTTATGCCATGAAACATGGACCACATTGAGGAAAAATCATCGTTAAAATATGGTTCAAGTTACAAATATTGGTTTTCTATATATTCAGAGATATGTTCCAAGGGAGTTGGGGTTTCTGTTTGCTCCAGAAGTCAGACTCAAATAGGTCAATTTGGCATTTTCCTATAACTGTTTTTTTCCTTATGTAAGGCATCATAAAGTCAAACTTAGACTATAATAAGGAGAATTCTCAAGGAATAGTTAGTTCCATTTTCAAAATTTGGTTCATTATACTTTTAGAGTTATACCCTATGGAAGTTAGGGTTTGTGAACAACCATGAAATAAATTTTAAATAGGTCAACTTGGTATTTTTTTCTATATCTTCTTGTTTGAGAATTTTTAGATTCTGAAAAATTTAGGAATTTCAGAAGACATATAGAAGTACCTCAGGTACAAGTTCTAGAATAATATTTCAAGAGTTGGATACGTGGCATGCTATAAAATTTTTCTCATGGGAAGAGGCCAAAAAATCAACAATTTTTGGGAAAGTTACTAGAACTTTTAGTTGGTGCATCAAGTTCAGTTCAAACTTGTGGAATTGTTGTTGGGCCTCCAAAATGTCATCCATTTTCACCTTCATTTCCATCATTTTACCCTAATTCTATAACTCTATGGTCCCATAACCTTACATTAGGTAACTATTTTCATCATTACATGGGTTTATCATTATTATTTTCCAAGTCATTGATTTTAAGAATTATAAGTGAACTTGTGATTAAATGTTAGGAAATTAAGATATTTTCACATATATCTAAAAGTGTTATGATTTTTGTGAGATTGTAGCCCACTTGGAGATTCTAGAAGGGTCCTAATTGGCCACCCAACTACAAATTTGAATTTCAAATTCCAACTCATGAGGATTTGTGGAATAATTGTAGAAAATGTGGATCACTAACTATGCACATTCAAAGGAGAAGAATCATGGATGAGAATATTTTGAGAGGATTTGTATCTTACATTTTTAGGAGATTGGTTGCAACCACAAGAGATAAATGTGAATTTAGGAGAGATCTAAGGATCTATATTTATTGTATAATTATCTTCAATTTTTTTATAAATAGGAGTGCACCCTTTTTTGGGCCTAAGAATTAGCTTTAAAATTCATCCACTTTCACTCCATTCAACATTCACTTTCTCTCCATTCACACATTTTCTCACCTCTATTCCACCACCATGTCATCACATTAGCTTCACTTTCATCATTAAATGGGTTACCATTGTCTTTTCTAAAACATTATTAATTCTTAGTATTTTTAAGAGAATTTGTGGTTAAACTTTAGGAAATAATATCCATATACTTATACCTTACAATTAGAATGAGTTTTTGTGACATGTGTAAGTACAAAGGAAGCTTCTAAGGCACCCTTATGTGGCACTCTATGTTCAAATTCGAATTTAAGGAGATCATGGACCTCATGGATAAGATCATGGACCTCATGAAGAAGATCATGGTGGATAGGGTTATGTGTCACCATTGGTTGAGAGATATGTGGATTTGAGGAGGGAATAGTTGATCATCATTATGAGTTTGTTATCTCATCTTGTTGTATAAATAGGAGTGTTATCTCCTTCATTTGTAATCTTAATTTTTAGAATTTAGAAACTTAGTCCTTCATTTGTAATTTTAGATTTTAGAATCATTGTAATGTAGAGTTTAAGAACCTCTAGTAATGTAAAACTTGGAGCTTATAATTGCAATTTGCAATTGATGATAAATAAAGTGGATTGGATTTTCTTCTACATTTGACTTCTTTCTACGTGTGCTTGTGGAGCTATGGAGGGCCCCCATTGCCTCACTTGCATGCTCGTTTTGTTTTGGTAAACTTTCATTTTATGTTTGTTTGTGAATTTAATTAGATTAAATTATTGGTTCATATGTTTGAAATATTAACGAATGGCCTTTCGTAAGAAAGTATTAATGTTTCTTTCAATGAATCTGATTTGTTATTTAATGTTTGGTTTCATTAGTTTAAGTTTCTGATTCATGTGCTTGAGATATAAATGAATAGTCTCTTGTAAGAGAGCTTTAATATTCCATGCAATCAATCAGAATTAGATTTAAGTGCTTTAATTTCATTAGTTTAAATAGTTTGTTGATTAAGATGATTAGAAATATTAATGAACAGTCTCCTGTAAGGGAGCTTTAATATTTCTTACACTTGTCACAATGTTTTTAGATTTCATTTTGATTAAATGACTAAATAGGTGTTGGAAATCCCAATGAAAGACCTCCTGTAAGGGAGCTTTGGCATTTCTTCACCTAGATTAGTTTAGTTTGTCTCTAAGTCCATATATATTGGATGATCCTCAAAGTTTACTTACCCAGATTGATACTAAATGAAACTCTAATTTGCATCCACATTTTAGTCCCAACACCCTTCATACAAAGGGTTGTTAGTTGTTAATGGTTAGATGTAAGTTAGAAGTTGTGAGTGTTCGTGTTAGTTGGTAGTTTCTAGTTGGAGGTTCCAAGTTCTAGATGTAATTTATAAAGTGGGGATAAATAATTCTTGTGATAACTTGTAACTTCATTTTTTATGAAATACAAACTGCCACTTTGATCTTCAAGATGTGATAGTTGATTCAACGTGCTTGCTGAGGAATGGAGGGCCCCCATCAACCACAATTTTCACACCTTTGTACATATTGGTAACATAGTATTTATCTAATTTATTTCATGCAAGTGTGCTTTTATTTTTAGTAAGTGTGATTTCATTTCAGCAGGCGTGATTTACTTTACAGAAAGTGTGGTGTGATTTCAATTCTGCAAGTGTGATTTCATTTATGCAAGTGTGGTGTGATTTCATTTATGCAAATGTGCTTTCATTTTCAAGAAAGTGTGATTTCTTTTATGCAAGTGTGATTTCAATTTCTTTATGTTTAGTTTGGTTTGGATTAGATTGACTTAACTTGTTTGGTAATTAGTTTTAACTGCATTATATTAATATATTCTAATAAATAACCACCTAGTACATATAGTACAAGTATACCTCATCAATTCTATGAACCTCGGGTTGACAATTAATGACAGGGATTTAACTAGCAATTAAATCACCCAACATTTAGGCACCATTGCCGGGGAGGTATACATAGGTGTTTATTTTGAAAGTTTAGACAACTGATTATAGTTGCATTCATTCTTAGATGCATGATTAAAATAATATTAAAATCATTTAGAATGCATATTAAATTATAATAATTTTTCAAATACTTTGTACTAATCTATGTGAATGACATGAAGTATCAACCAATTGGACTAATTCACAGTCAATTAAGAATTTGAAGAATGTTCATCCAAGAACTTTCTTGAATATTAGCAATAGCTAGGATATCTACCTCTCAGGAAGATTTTATGTTAATTGCATGCAGAAACTTGTCTATCTCTCCACCTCGACAAGAAGATATTCAAGTCTCTTTTGATTCCTCTTGTCAATTTGTTGAAGAGACTAAAGAATCATGCAATACTTTTGATGAGGAGCAACCAATGGAATCTAAGATTGAGGAATGCATTCAATGTGATCTAAACCAAGAAAGGAATCAAGAATTTCATGGACTTATTGAAATATGGTTCCAATCAAGGATCAAATCACATCACTCTTTCATTCTTCCTTACTTCTTCATTGTATTATCAAAACAAATGGTTTTTCATGCTTTGATGTATTTTAATGTATATTTTTCAGAACTAAGCATGAATATATTTTTACTCCTGTTACACACATGGTTACACTAGAAATATGCATGCACTTGATCAAATTTTCTATTTCCAGTAGAGTAGAGTAGGATAGAGCTAATGAATAAAAACTAAGTTTGATGATGAGTCTTTAAAAAAGTTTTTAAGTTAGATTTCATTTCATTTGCAATTTCATTTATTGATGGTGGAGTAAGAGCCACGAACTCACTAATCAATTGCAGGAAGATGAAGAAAGAGAAGGAATATTTGAGAAGAAGGAGAGAAATAGAGTTTTGAGAGCCATAATTTGAAGTTAGAAATCAAATGGGTTTCAATATTGTTGAGTATGCTCTCTACGACCTGGAAGATCATAAAAGAAAATTGAACCAAGTTAGTTTTAAAATTTTGCAATAAAAATTGGATAAGAGATCTAAATTCATAATAAAGTATAAGTATGGGATTTTAGAAAGTTCAAACAGAAACACTAATGTCTCCAATTGATCCAACACTATCGAAAACCCCTGTTTTGACTCTTTTTGCACCTCATTTGGCCAAAAATTGAGTAAAATATCATTGTTTTAAGTGTCTACCCAATTTCGTTGTTAATAATCCTACAATTCGAACTAAACCCAGCCTATGCAACCCAAACACAGAAACAAAACGAAAACTTGGCCATTCTAATTGACACTCGAATTTGTAGGATGGATAAAAATAACCCCCAGTTTTGAAATCTATGGTCACATGGCACCATGCGACCACGTTGGGTGCTGAAAATTAGGGCTTATGGGCTAGCCGTTATTGTCACCGACATGGTCATATGGCCCTCATAGAATCATGGGCTGGGCTAAGGCCTAGCCATTGGACCCCATCCATGGTTATATGGCACTGGAGGGCGAGGGGCTAGGGCTTAGCTTACCCCTCTCTCCCATAAGTCGCGACCATCAGCCTTAAATTAAAAAATTCTGACTATGTTTAACAAGACATGAGTTAGTGGTGTTGGTTAAGAGATTTGTTGGTGGAAAATATGTCTTGGGTTTGAGTCCCATGGAGGCCATTTGACCTCCAACCAAAATTTTGGCCCACCACGAGGAGGCCACGTGGCACTCCCTTGTTGGGCCACCACAACAACCTATAAACCAATTAAAAGCAACCACATGTAAACCATTAAAATAGTGCCAAGTGTAAAACACTTATTGGTAAATGAGAAACAATAAAACTTGCCATGTCATGACCTAGTTAGCATACAGACTGCTCACTGGGCATTCCTACAACTCAAAATTCATTTTTTTAGCTATTTCACAAAATGACCAGAACATGATTTCAGGAGCATCTGAAGTCGGATTTTAGTGAAACGAGTTGCGTTGGATTCTGGGCAATGAGATCTACGCTTTGGCGCTAGTTTCAAGATGATCCATTTTTTTTTTTAATTTTGAGCATTTTCTTGATCCACAAGATCATGGACAAGGGTGGAGCACTAGAGAAAAAGAACAAACAGAGTTACATGCTTTCACTTTCATAAAAAACTTAAAATATTAAAAACACTCAACTGCAATAATTGTCAAACCACCATCCAAGTCTAAATGCAATTTGTAAAAGCAGAAGGCAATGCAACAATCCGTTTTTTTGGTAGCTGTGAAATCAACACAGTTCAATAACTTATGAAAATTTGGTTTATGATTTATTAATGAAGCATTAAGTGTGTGGAGAAGAGGTATCAAGCTCAAAATTGGTTAGAAACACAATGAAGAAGTCACCAACAAAACAATAACAAATGATCCATGGTACTGCTCAGGGAAAAGTGCATTTAATTTTTCGTTCTTGAATTTGTTTTATTAGTATTATTTATGAGTTTTTTGTGTATATATCAAATGAAGAGGGACCAATCACCTCTCTTTTTGGATAGTCTTAGATTTTATTGCAGAAATTGGTAAGTTTTTGCAGGTTCCAAGACGATGAAAGAAGAGGACTATATGCATGAGTACCTTTTTAAAGACCAAGTTTCTTTCAAAAGAGCATGATAATTCAATGTAAAATCAAATCTACTACACCATTACTACTAAACACATACCAATTTCACCATTTCTACTCATTCTAAGCCTGCAGTCGATCGATAAATTTCCATCTCCCTACTACCAAAAACTTATTTCCCTTTGCAATCTCCATATTTTCCTGTCTCATTTTCACTCACCCTTAACCCAAAAATAAAGTCATTTAGTTCCCTTACAAAGTTGAGTCACCCCATTTTCGTTTTCCTTTCTCTCAAATAAACCTTGCTTCAATGCAAATTTTCCATCTATAGTTCTTCAAATTATTACTTTATACTCACGTTAGATGACAGAGGATTCATAAAGGCCTCCCTTCTAATAAGTTTTGACCCATAGACTCTGACACATCATTTGGGATCAAGACTAGATATCTTTCAAGTACCTCGAGGCTTGCATGCCTTAATGGAAAGTTCTCTCGCCAATAAACAATGGGAATACATAAATGTCCCTTATTTGTCGGATCTTCTAGGTGACTCGACTATGACACATCTATTCGTACCTAGTAATATGTACTTAGGCATCTTGACTCTCATTGACATCAATGGTGATTAGTCTCATGTTGCTTAATGGCATTCATTAATGGCCATAATCCAACAATTTATTTTCTATGTTCGACATCGACACGTTTATTCACATAGATAAGAATTATGCCACTCAGTGGAACAAATGTAGACTACATGATTTCATCAGTTTTCAACAAGACTCAATTCAAAAACCATAGCAATAAAGATTCCAATCTCATCCTCAAGTCATACAACCAAGAGAAAGGAGAAGAAAGATTAGATTCTTTTACTTCATATTCCATGATCCAATAACAACAGACACACTCTTTGATATACATAGCTTGTCCACTTTTCAGGTAGGTGAAGGTATGTAATTTTCTATTTTTTAATCATGTAATTCCTTAAATGCTAAAATTGTGATTTTGGAAAATCCCTCACCACATTCATATTTCCTTTCTCATTTGCAAGAAAACTAAAAACACCTTAAGTTGGGGGGAAGAGATATTCATATTTCATGCCACATGTCACATTTCATTTGATCCTAACCAACATATTTTCTCCAAATAAACTATTATTGCATTTTAATTCCAAAAGTTTATGTGTTTTGCAATGATCAGTTGATGAGCACATTAAATGGCTAACAGTCACTATGGGATTTAAAAAGGAATTCTCAATGTTACACAAGAACCAATACTCATAAAATTTTGGTTGCCACACAAGAACCAACCATAATATATCTATATATATATATATATATATATATATATATATATATATATATATATATATATATATATATATATATATATATATCTATATCTATATCTATATCTATATCTATATATATATATATATATATATATATATATATATATATATATATATATATATATATATATATATATATATATATATATATATATATATATATATATATGTATGTATGTTGCAGTCAAATGTATTTTAAAGTACACTTTGCAAAAAGAAAAAAAAGTTATGAAATGATATGATTATGAAAAGTAAAAGAGAATCAATACAAAGCCAAAGCTCATAAAGAAGCAAAACATTCCAAGAAGATAAACTTATGATTAAGTGAATCAATGCAATAGTTGCATAATGACATACAACATCTTCAGTTGGGGGGTATCTTGGGCCTCAAAATTGTGATCCATTTTCACCTTCATTTCCATCATTTTATCCTCATTCTGTAACTTTATAGCCCTATAACCTTACATTAAGTAACCATTTCCATCATTACGTGGGTTTATCATTATTATTTTCCAAGTCATTGATTTTAAGTATTATAAGTGAATTTGTGATTAAATGTTAGGAAATTAACATATATATCTAAAAGTGTTATGAGTTTTGTGATATCGTAGGCCTACTTGGAGATTCTAGAAGGGTCCTACTAGGCCACCCAACCACAATTTCGAATTTCAAATTCCAACTCATGAGGATTTGTGGAAAAATTGTAGAATATGTGGGTCATTAACTATGCACATTCAAAGGAGAAGAATCATGGATGAGAATATTTTAAGAGGATTTGTATCTTACTGATATGAATTTGGAATATTACATTTTTATGCTAAGATCCTCATCAGAATATAAAAATGTGCTTGAGGTTTATACTCCAAAATAGCAAGTAAAAAACATGAATTTTATGTGTGTTTACTTAAGTTAGTTTCATGAAGAAAACTTAAAACATGAAACCAAAACACTGAATGGAAACATGCATCAACCAGTAATACACTAGCCATTGTTAAAGGATTTCACTTCTCCTGGGCTACATCTCCTTGGATCATCTCTAAAGGCATGACCTATTCTCATTATGCTCAATATCTAGAAAAGAAGAGTACATAAACTGCTGAAATGGAATGGCTAGTTTCTCCTTCAAAGAAACAACTTCTGTAAAAGTTCTCACTCCATACACATGTCAACCTACATTCAAACATTTAAACCTTCAACAAACACATGCATCTTAGACCAAGACCCCATACTCCAACTTCAAAGAGCATAAAAAATACCACAATCGAGATTATTAAATACATTTTATAAAATATTGGGTCTGAAATCCATAACATTTCACAGTCAATGGAGTTTGGTGGTCTTACAGAGTGTGAACCGGGGGAGCGAATGCAATTGTGATTCGACAGACCTTACGAGTTATAAAATACAACTTTGAAATGATATCACGTCTAAAAATCACATCGGAGGAGTCACTTCGTAACATATATATCGATGGGGTACTGGTGCGATACGTGATTATCACAAATCGCAACCTTGACTGCTCCGAGGGTCGATTTCCTTAACATTATGCGATGTGCGATATTGCAAATCGGCATTCTTGGGGGTCAATTCTTAAGCCGTAAATACTATTTTTTCTCCTTGATATGAGATATGAGGGACCCAATGGAAACTTGCCACTTAGCGCTTCCCCATTCGTTGGGACCTTTTCCATGTCATCTAATCCTGCCACATGTCCAAGTCAAACTTAAACTTTGACTTGTTCTAACTTATGCATATGAGCTTAGATTTGAGTGTCGTTCACACTGTTGGATTCAGAATGATGAGATCTACATGTTCGTTTAGATTCCACACCATCACGAAAACTATGAATTTTTTGAAAATTTTGAGCTCCCGATCACTTACATTTTTAGGAGATTGGTTGTAACCACAAGAGATAAATGTGGATTTAAGAGAGATCTAAGGATCTATATTTATTGTATAATTATCCTCAATTTTTGTATAAATAGGAGTGCACCCTTCATACAAAGGGTTGTTAGTTGTTAATGGTTAGATGCAAGTTAGAAGTTGTGAATGTTAGTGTTAGTTGCTAGTTGCTAGTTGGAGGTTCCAAGTTTTAGATGTAATTTGTAAAATGAGGATAAAGAATTCTTGTGATATCTTGTAACTTAATTTTTTATTAAATACATATTGCCAATTTGATCTTCAAGATGTGATAGTTGATTCAGTGTGCTTGCTAAGGAATGGAGGGCCTTCATCAACCACAATTTTCACACCTTTGTACATATTGGTAACATAGTATTTATTTCATTTCTTTTCATGCAAGTGTGCTTTTACTTTCAACAAGTGTGATTTCATTTCATCTGGTGTGATTTATTTTCCATCAAGTGTGATTTCAATTCTGCAAGTGTGATTTCATTTATGCAAGTGTGGTGTGATTTTAATTCTGCAAGTGTGATTCCATTTATGCAAGTGTGGTGTGATTTCATTTTCAAGCAAGTGTGATTTCCTTTATTCAAGTGTGATTCCAATTTCTTTATGTTTGGTTTGGTTTGGATTAGATTGATTTAACTTGTTTGGTAATTAGTTTTAACTACATTAGATTAATCTATTCTAATAAATAACCACCTAGTACATATAGTACATGTATACCTCATCAGTTCTATGAACCCCAGGTTGAAAATTAATGATAGGGATTTAACTAGCAATTAAATCACCCAACAATTCTATAAACTACATATCAAATTAAAAGCTTCATCCATTCTAATACTCTCCAAATTAAGGTATGTAACTTACTATTGATTAGAAGGTCCATTTTTTTTTGCTATAATAACGAGGAGTGTTATTATTATTTTCCAACTTGCCTCCAAAGAAAACTACTACACCAATTAAATTTATTGAAGACCCTTCCTTGACTCATGGAGAATGTGGAGACTCAGAATTTAGGTTATCTCAATTAGTGAATAAAGTTAATGAAATGGATGGTAGTATGTTGAAAAAGGTGGATTTCTCAGATTCCCAAGAAAGGCTTAAAAGAGAAATGGAAAAAGAAGGTGAATGAAAATAAGGAAGAAATACAAAATTCCATGATTACCATGGAAAATCTTCTCTTAGAGAGGTTTCCTAAAAGGGATGTGGAGATACAGGGAAATCATGAAAATAAGAATAATCATGATGTTGAGAATCAATCTGATATGGGAAGCACACTATCAACATTGGAGAGAACAAATTTAAATCATAGAACCATAATCTTGAACTTTCAATAAAAAATCCACATATTCAGGGCTTCAAGTTATCACCTAGGAACTTTTACATTTCAAAGATTAATATAAGGATATTTGATGGTAATGATCCTTTAATATGGATATTTCAAATGGAGCAATACTTTGTTCTAAACCAAGTGGCATCCTTACACAAGTTAAATATTGCATCTATGTTTTTAGAATGTTGGACACCTAATTTGCCAAGGGTTGAGGTGTAGGAGTTGAACGGTTAAAGGGAGTCCAAGAGACCTTGGAATATGAAATCCAACGATCACTCCAATGTATTATAAATGTACATCTAAGTTAATAAGAAATGAAATTCACTGTTTTATCATTCACACCTCTTCAGATTTCATGTGCGTCTAACATGGTATCAGAGCACAGGTTTCAGGTTCTAGGTTCTAAATTTGGCTCTCTGCCCTTGTAACTCCTTTGCTTCAATCCTGTTGTTGTTGCAAGTCTACCAATCTACGAGTTACACCAATCTGGTGGAATTCATGAGCATTTGTTGAATGTACTTTTGCTTATCTCTTTGCATTCTTTGTGTGATGAAACTTCTATAACATCCCTGTGCATTGAGCCTTTGAATTTTGTGTGATGAATGGAGCACTCATCATGTGCTTTCTCTTACCAGTCTTGGACACATTGAAGGTCGGTCGGTTCTCTTTGTGGTAAATTTTTTTACATGTTGTCATTACTAGTCTCTTGGAATATATATTTCCATGCTTTCATAATATATAACGTTGGCATGATAAAAACGTTCAGCTTTAAGCCATCAATCTAGACTAGTTCACCATTCCATGATGCACACTTTGGTAAATTTTCCTTGGACAATATACGAATGTCAGCTTGACTTGTTTTCTGTTTTCCGCATCTCAGATATGATTCTACCTTCTTTGCTAATAAGACAATCAATATGATTCTATGGAACTAGGAGCCGTGTTGTAATGTGACCTTGATTTTCAGACCTAGCAGTTGTAAACGAGTCTCAATAGTAGGCGAGACTTGGTCATCAACAAACTCTAAAGCCGATACTACAATTTCAGTTTCTTCTGAATGTATTTCTGCTATCTTCAATGCGTGCTCCTGATTCTTGACTTATCTGATTAATAATACTGGCACTCTTACCAATTACACCACCAACCCTATCATTGGGAGACAATATTCTAATAGTGACCTCCTTTCCCGGACCTCCTGCATTTGACATCGAGCACATCATACACATTCTAACCACATCTTTCTTGGCCTCCTAGAATTATACATAACAATAAAATGTGGTGGCAATAAGCGAGATTGACTCTTAATTCTAGGCGGGTTCTCTCCAATACCTTCGTTGAATGCTATCCGCTCCATACAGTGAACGTTGTTCAACTCCATACTCCACGTCGTTACATTATTTAACATGCATTTTTTTATATAACATATGGCCTGACATGGTATTCCACTGCCCGCGCAGCATAATCCACTCCTGTTTTTTATATACAACACATATATTATTGTGTTTTCCTATTTCGTTGTTGCGCGTCTGACAGTGAAACACTCCTTCTTAGCGCTATCTACGCTATTCTACAGGTTGTCATCTCTGTATTTCATAGGTTGCCTTACACTGTTTTTGCTGAGTAGTTTTCTTGTGCTCTAGACGTGCATGTCAGGTCTGCAACATTCGCCTAGTAACTCTACCCTAAAAATCGACCTTTCCTACACTGTAACACCTTTTGTAACAGTCAACATGTTCAGTGTGCACTAAAAAATCTACCGCTCTGAGCTTTGAGAAATTCTGAGTAAGATTCATCGATGGCATTTTCACGACTGTGATTTTTGAGTTATTGGACAAGGAAAT
This sequence comes from Pinus tabuliformis, assembly GCA_031772625.1. Taxonomy (NCBI): domain Eukaryota; kingdom Viridiplantae; phylum Streptophyta; class Pinopsida; order Pinales; family Pinaceae; genus Pinus; species Pinus tabuliformis. Next base: position 198,899,749 of record CM062818.1, on the reverse strand, counting down.
GGGACGTTCGATTTGCTTGAGGATACAATGAAGATTAATCTAATAAATACACCCATGAAAAGCATAGTGCCTCTCTTTCCATGTGGTTGGACTGCAATACGATTTATAGTCGACAATCTGGAAGCAAAGACTTTTTGCGCCATTGAAGCCTGCGTATTGAAGCCTGTGTTCTTGGAATGGATTGTCCTTGATTTGGAATGGAGCATTAATTATCTATTGATATTTGTGTGTTGAGCCTCTTTGCGATGAAGTGAGCAGAAAATTGGATCCCACGATGTAACTTTTAAGGTAGCATACTGCGGAATCTGTCACTCTGATCTGCATCAAATTCAGAATGAATGGAAAAAATCCCGATACCCAATGGTTCCAGGCCACGAAACTGGAGGGACTGTGCTTGAAGTCAGATTAGAAGTGAATAATTTTGTTGTTGGAGATCGCGTGGGTGTAGGCTGCATGGTCTGGAGTTGCCAACATTGTGGTTCTTGTACAAGATTGTGAGAAGGTTGTTTGGACGTATAACAACATTTATGTAGATGGGTCTCCCACATTTAGAGGTTACTCTTCTTTAATGGTTTGTGACCAAATGTTTGTAGTGAAAATCCCAAAGAATCTATCGTTTGATGTTGCAGCACCACTGCTATGCGCAAGAGTATCTGTATATAGCCCCATGAAATACTTCCAAATAACAGAGCCTAAACAAAAAACCTAGAAAGGTTGTAACTCTTGCGTACTTGAGAACATTGTGACTTACTTTCTACAAGAGCCATTTCTTTCGTGTGTCTGAATAAGTATATGGATATGCAGTAAGAAGTGACATAGAAGTATTGTCACTGTGAGAACACATCAGTTTCCTGTTTATTGTGTTGTTCCTCAATGCATTGAGCATTGAAGCAACATTGGTGCATTAAGTTGGAGTGTTAAACAATCTTAAAGCTCTTGCAACCTATGGTTAAATACCCCTTCTCTTTATTGTGAAGTTGCAGATGCTAGCATACATAGTGTTGCATTGGTATGTGTATTGAGATTTAATTGGATTAGTTTTTTTTTTTTTTTTTGGCCTATTATACAAGTATCATAAATATATATTTTATGCTATATAAAGAGTAAAGTTTTGATTATAGTGGAGATTGGAAAATCATTGCAATTTTCAACTAATACTTCTTTTCTAAAATGGCTCTGATTGGTGATTTATTAGAGTTATTAAATATTCTCACTCATTCAATTGTTGATGAGATGGTGAAAATCAACAAAAACACTCTCTGTGATATTACAACATGTCTGTAGAATGCACAATAAAACATTGATTTTTTCAACTAAAATCTTAGTTCCAACAAGATGAGCTTCAACAGATTTGTCATTCTAAATTCTTATATGTTCAAAACAATCCTCTGTTCAAGTTTGAAACAAACACCCATCAACATCCAACAAGTCATAAAATTAGTAAGGTTGATTCACATTCATTACCCATTTCAAGAGAGTTTTTGTATAAGGATGCAGGAGTTTAGTCTACACTTCCCAAGCTAATTATTAGACCTTGGGAAGAGCTTGTCCATGACAAGCGTATCGGATATGACAAGGATGCATCCTTTCATATTCCAGATTATGCAAATCCCATCCAATTTCAAAGATTGTATTTCTTAGGACGGCTCATTTTCACCTATTCCTCCTTCTCTACAACAACATATTATGAAATGCCAACATTGTGACCAAGTTAGCCATATGAAAGATCATTGCTTTTATCTTCATCCGTGCAAGCATTGTGGTCACCGTACTCGTTCTTCACACAAATGCTTCAAAAACAAGCCTCCTACAAGAACAAAGATTCATCTTGAATTGCTTCTTGGCAATGGACTTCAACAACCAAGAAGATATTTTGCTCATACAATATGATTTGTTCTCGAATATTGAAAAGTATTGCAGTTGAGATCTCTCCATCTTCTCACCTCGTATCAAGGGAAGTGATGGCCATCTACAAGTTTCAAAGCCATATCAAGTGAGCTTGAGCCACAACCTACCATACCAAGTTCAAATTTGTAGCGAGAGATAGAGATGCCCGTGAGCATGCCTTCGGTTCTTGGTCAACCTTAAACCATCTATACAGGGTTGAGACTTCCCTAGTTGAGCTTCTCCCTCTTCAAAGAATTGTGGACACTTCATATAGCAAAAGACTTCAGGTTCTTTCCAATTTTAGAATAGTTTGAGGACTTGCATTAAGCATTCAAGAGTTGGTGGTCATCCTTAAACCACCGCAGGTTGAGACCTCCCTTTTTAGGTTGAGGTTCTCCGTTTTTATGCAGGTTGTAGACCTCCCTTTTCCAAGTTGAAAGTCTCCCTATTCAAATCATTAGAAGCACTTCCTCTATCATAAGACTTCATCTTCTTGTGAGATCTGAAAGAGTTATTGGAACTGCACTAAGTGTTCTAGTGTCGGTGGTCATCCTTAAACCACCACCTTATACCAACATTTCAGAGAGCACATTCAACCTAATGCTACCATGCATCTTTTGCACATTTTTATTATAGGTCTCTTCTTTGACTCATACACACCCCTTCGGATTAAGGGGGGAATGTTAGACACCTAATCCGCCAAGGGTTAAGGTGTAGGAGCTTAACGGTCAAAGGGAGTCCAAGAGACCTTGGAATATGAAATCCAATGATCACTTTGATGTATTATAAATGTACATCTAAGTTAATAAGAAATACAATTCACTGTTTTATCATTCATGTCTCTTCAGATTCCATATGCCTCTAACATAGAACAAGACCACCAGGTATGGTATAAATGGCTTTGTGAAAGAAAAAAAGATTTTGTTATGTCTTCCATTTTTACTGAGGAATTCATAACACATTATGGGGATATTAAGAGAAACACATTCTTTATTCAATTGGTAAATAATAGATTAAAAAGGTCCAGTTATAAAGCATATTCAACAATTCCAAATGTTGAGTCTCACAGAAAATAATATTTCAAAGGATAACTTGTTAGACCTATTTATGTGAACTTTAAAGGAAAACATACAACATGAGATGTGTTTGTTCGAAACTAAATTTTCAAATCATGCTTTTAGTATGGCAAGGAAAGTTGAAAGAAAAATATGGCCACTACAAAAGTGGTCACTAATAACTATAGAGAAACTCATGCTCCCTTTCCTAAACTGACAATGTTCACACCCTAACAAATGGATGAAAGAAGAGAAAAGTGACTATTTTCAATTGTGATAACAAGTATATCAAGGGGCATAAATCTAGTGAGAAGAAATCATTTGACATATAAAGTGAAAATTAATAAGATCAAGAAGCAAAAAATTCACATGATCTATAACTATAAGAGACTACTCCAACAATCCCTTGTCATGCATTGGCTAGCATCAATACTCCACAAAACCTCATGATATAAGCATATATTGAAATGAAAAGGGCAACAATACTGATTGATTTATGTACTACCCATAACTTCACTAATTAAAAATTGGGAAAAATTCTTAATTGCTTTATATATCCAACACCATAATTTCAAGTTACAATGATTGTAGATGGAGGTAACATAAATTGTTCAAGGAAGTGCCATAATATTAGGTTGAATGTGGAGGAGTATTTATTGGTTAGTCACATGATTACAATCCAAATGGGTGGTGATTATTTTGTATTAGGGGTCCAATGGTTATAATCATTGGGAACAATGGCCCTTAATTTCTAAGGTATTTTCATAATATTTTCTCAAAAGGAATGGAAATTGAGCTTAGAGTTATCCAAGGGAAACCTAGTAAAGTGATGGGCTCTAATATGAAGGCAAAACTACTAGAAAGGGAAAACAAGGTGTAGTTGCACAATATTGTTTATTAGAGGTTCAAAAATATATATCCTATGCTCTAGTGTATCTTTAGTAATCATTCTAATGTATTTGGAGAAATGATTAAGGGTCTTCCAACTGTATGAGCTCATGGCCATGCTATTCATTTGCAACCTAGAAGTGTACCACCTAACATTAATCCTTAAAAATACCACATGCACAAAAGAGTGAGCTTGAGTGTATGGTTCAAGAAATCTTAGAGGTGAACATGATTCAACCTAGCCAAAGTGATTTCTCTTCACCAATGGTGATGGTCATAAAAAAGGATCATTTGTGGCATACGTGTTGAGACTACAGACAACTCAACAAAATGACGATCAAAGATAAGTTTCGTATCCTCAGTATTGATGAATTATTAGATGAATTGCATGGAGAAATTTTACCTACTAAGTTTGATCTTTGTTCTGGATATCATCAAATCAGAATGAGTGAAGAAGAGGTTCCCAAAATAGCCTTTAGAACACATGAAGGTCACTATGAGTTTTTGGTTATGACATTTGGACTTACAAATGCACCTTCAACATTTCAAAGTTTGATGAATAATGTTTTCACACCCTAAAAAAAATTGTGCTAGTATTTTTTGATGACATACTAATCTACAACAAATCTTGGGAGGAGCATGTACTACATATTGACAGGGTATTGACATTTTGGAAGAGCAACAACTATATACAAAGCCTTCCAAGTTGTCCTTTAGGGTTCAAGAAGTGGAATATTTTGGCCATATTGTATCACATGATGGTGTCAAGGTGGATCCTAACGAAATCAAAGCTATGAGGGAATGACCAATCCCTAATAAATTTAAGAAACTCAGAGGATTCTTAGGATTGACAGGAAATTATAACAAACTTGTCAAGAATTACGGTTACATAACAACACCTCTAACAAAATTATTGAAGAAGGAATTATTTTCTTGGAATAAAGAAGAAACCAAAGTGTTTGAAGAACATAAAAAGGCTATGTGTACTACTCAGATCTCTTTTTTGTAATTCAAAAATTTTCTCTCAATTCATAAGAAGATTACATCGTGATTGGTCCATCTTCCAATGTGCTACAACCTCACTCCTACTGGATTTGTTGGCCATCATATTAACTGAAAAAATTATAATACCAAATGTCAATCGCCAAACAGGTCCAAAATTGAGCAAAATACAAAATACATCTAACACAATTGATTACACATCTGTATTGTTGGGAGTTGGATCAACATTACCATCCTCGCTAGGCTGATGAAAACAATCATGAACATGAGATTCCATATGGGACATACTCCCCTAAAAATTGTCCATCTGATCTTGTAGTCTCTTCTGGTTATGCTTGAGGGAGCCTTGACGGTCCAATATGTGTCATTGATTGTGCAATATATCATTGAGAATAAAATATTACTTCATTATGATCATTATGGTGATATTGGGCCTATTAGTTGACTGCTTCTTGCACCAAATGAATTTGGGCTTCTATGGAGTCAAAAAGGGGAAGTAAATCAACTCTCTCAAGTGAGCCACCAAAATGATACTCTAGCTCTCCCTTAACAAATAGTGGGTTCCCTTGCGGGCATTCACCTTGGCCCCAATGGACCCCACCCCGCCGAGGATGAACTCTCTACCTCTGCATGACAAACCCTCACAAGAAAGTACACTAAAAACCAATAGAGAACCCCATCACTGAACAACATACAATCATTTGTGCCCACCCACACACAGGCTAAGAATTGATAGGGTATATAGGTGCCACAAAAGTCACCGCAACACCCATGAAAAAACCACATAGAATAACAAACTCTAGTAAGGGGATCCAAAGACAAAAGAATATACTCACCACCCTTTTGGACAAGCAACACAAGACAAAGAGATTAACAAAAAAGTAGTCCCCACATAAGATCCCTTATGAGCCTTGACTGCACAAACTCTCCTATATCACGGCCCACTTGTTGAGCCTTGGATATGGACAAACACCACCAATGCCCACGCCTAGCAAACCGTTAGTAAAAGGGAGCCACAAATACCACTAGAGGAGACACACCATGAAAAGGAAGAACATACGCACCAAGACAACTCACACCAAGAATACAAAACTATTCCAAACCAACTTAACCAACCTGTTAGACATGCACCTTGAGTATTCCAAGCAAAAACTGCTACCGCCCAGGCGAAGAACAAGGTTTCTTCCTGCCCTAGGTAACTTCTTGCCCCTAAATCTACTTGCATTTCCAAACACAACAATCGGGATATTGGCTACATGTATAGGAAACAATCTATTGCAATTCAAAAGTTACTTGGAAACCCTTGTCCTAAATTACCCATGTTTTTGATTATTTACGTTGTTAATTTCTAAAATTAATTAAAACATTGTGGAAGAACACCCTCAGCAACCTCATCCTTTGCATAGAATGCCAATATTTCCTCCTTTACCTTCAGAGGAAACACCTGGTCATCCTAAGAATAATAAAATGCAAACTACTAAACGTAATACTTGAGAAGCTACCCCTTGTGGAACCAACACTGTAGTTAATCAACCAAAATTATCATTACCCTAGGTATTGAGCTCCTGAAATTCATACTTACTAAATGGTGAGTCTGACACAGTTGAAAATGAAGCTCCTGAAACATACAACCTTATGGTCATGTGAACCTGTGTTTCTAGATTCATATACTTTACAACCTGAGGTTACAAATTAATGAATTTAAAAGAAATAACTTACTCAGACCCATCTATGAAAAAATAATATTGGTCATACTACATGCAATTAATAAATGACATCCATACCTACTAGGAAGACACTTCAAAGTAAAAATAGATCATGAAAGTTTGAAGTACTTCTTGGAGTAAAGAATATCATCAAAAGAGCAACAAAAATGGGTCACAAAAATGTTGGACTATGACATTGAAATTATCTACAAAAAAAGAAAACAAAATATTGTGGCAGATGCACTCTCAAGGAAAGAGGAAGACTCAATTGGTATACATGTGTTATTTCCATTCCGCAACCTGAATAGGTAGAAGAAGCAAGGATAAAATGACAACAAGATGAGAAGTATCAACCATGATGAGTCAACAATGATCTCTCAACCTGTGTTCTATAATTATTGAATGGAATGAAGTTGTAACCACTTATATGTTTGTAAATTCACCAAAAAATCATTTATGGTGGCCCCTCAGTGCCACTTGGATACCAGTCATTGTCTGTAACCTTTTTTAGGTGCAACGACTAGTCCGTGGACTTCTCCCTTATCAACTTCATTAGGAATACTATTTGGCCACTCTTTTACAAGCACCTCACAACATATTCCGCCCATTAGCCCCAACCTTCTTTGGAGAAGACATATGGTCCATTTATTAATGGATTGGGACATTTACAACAATCTATCCATATTATATCGGGTACCCTCTTCCCGGGGAAGTTTCCTCCATACACTTCTTATCCTCTAGTAGGAGGGAAACTTGTTGCTGAAATTTTCCCATCTATTGATCAAATGCTACAAGTTGGTGCTCCACCCTATTTGGTCCTTTTCGTATGGGTCCTCCATTTCTAGGAATCATTGCTAATCCTTCACATTTTATGTAACCGTTCAACCTGGTTTGGTCTTAACTCAAATCCCAACCTCTCAACCTATTCCAGTTATGCCCCAGGTTCCTACTTGCCAACCTGTTCAATCCATCTATCAACCTGCCTAAGTTCCACCTCAAGTGAGTAAACCTATCCAGCTTGTATCTCAAATACAAATTACTCCAATGGTATCTGAGACTTCTCAAAACCCATTTTACCATCCTCTTTAGGGTGCATTACAAACTCCACCTTTTGGTCATTCCATACCTCAAATGAAAGTAAACCAAACTATGCATAGCATGACACAAGACAACCAGTTAACCCAACATTGGAATGATGCAAAATATATCCAGGGAACTATTCCAAGGCATTCCTCAAATTCATGTTGGTCAAACTACTATTCCACAAATGACCTATCAAGGCCAATAAATCCAAACTCAACGATTCCAACCTTAAAAAGGTTCTCATGGAACTAGAAAACTTGGTTACGGTTATCTTGATTATCAAATTCCTCCTTATCCTGGAATGAAAATATTGGTTGCTCAACCCATTAAGTCATACCTAGGATACACTCCACCACAAATTAATCTTCATCCACAAGGTCAACCTTCATAGGATGGGTCCAAAAGCTAGGTGGAGTTGAATTTATACTGTGCCTTTGGATTCTGAGAGGGGTCAGTGATCTCCATAAAAATGGGGGAATGGTCTGATAAACAACCTAAACCAACCCATTGTCTATATAAGGAAAGTTTTTGTATTAGAGAATCCTTCATGAGGAATCGATCCAGTCTCCTGGATAGAGCTGCCTCACCAACTCTCTAGTTTTGCCAAGTGGGGAGAGGTTTTACCATGGGAATATCCATCAGATGGTGATATTCAAGCAACATCTCCATAGACTCCGAGAGTGGATCCACCTAAGCATTTATCCCCCATGATTCCCCAAATCCTATGGAGAAGTTTAGGTCACTGCCTATTATGAGATTATCTGGGGTAGTGAGGGATAGATTGAGGAGGTGGTTCCATAAGGCCTCTCTATTTTGAAAAGGGTCATATACATTGATCAAATGAAGATCCATCCCCAATTCTGATGAAAAAATGTCCATGCCAATAAAACCAACTCCACCCTAGGAGGTCTTGAGGTTAATAGAATGGGGATTATATCCCAAGGCCAGTCCTCTAGATCTCCCTATGACATCAAGGGATTGAAAGTTCCATCCAGGCTTCAAGGAGCAAAGAATACAGGAGGTAAGGTTAGCCACACCCAAAGTTTCTTAAAGGAAAATTATGTCTACAATCTCGAATTCAACAAGTCATCTTAGGGCTAGATTTTTGGGTGAGTTAGCCAGGCCCCTGTAATTAAAAGAGAGCCACTTCATGGAGGCAATTTAGGAAGGGTGTTTAAAGATCTCAGAACCTGATCAAGTGATGTCTGTCTACCCGAAGCCACTTCCACCCCGACTAATTGGATGAATTTAGATAGATGGGATTTACTACCTTTGATGGATTTGGGGGGATGAGATGGGGAAGTCATACCCAACCCAGAGAATACAAAGCTGATATCTGAGAGGGGGAGGCAGAGCCTGAGATTGTAGGGGTGGGGGGGACCATCGTAGGAAGCATGCATAACAACAGAGGAGGAAGGGGCATCATGAGGGAAGGATGGGGGAGTGCTCGAGAGAACCGACCAATGTGAGTTGAGGGGATAGGGGATGGATGAGGGGATGAAATCCTCATTCGATGCAGATGTAGAGTGCATATTTAGTGAAAAACATGAAAGAAAAAAAACAAAAATAGAGTCAGGGAGAGGAGGAGTACCCGAGGAGCGAGCAACTTTAGCAGCAACCCTCGATTGGGTCATCGACAGGGAGGGAGAATGAGGAGTGCTTGTGGTCAGCAGATGATTTTGAGACCCCTTCCTGTGCATTGATGAGGTAGCCGGAGGAGACAACCATGGGATGGATGCAGGAGCCTTAGCATGATCACCTTCAGGTCCTTTTGGAGGGTCCGAGTCCCTTCACACCAATGGGAATTCCTTGAATAAGTGTCCAACTTTGTGGCACTTGTGACACCTGAAAGGGACTCCTTCATAGTCCAGGATTTGAATCTTGGTGAAATTCTTCCATTGTAGAGTAATTTTCTCCTCCAATCCTTCTCTTGTATCTAGGTATACAAGTATGCATGCCAGAGACTTGTTCCTGGATTGGATATAGGACCTATCGTAGTCCAAATAGGTACCCAGCATGTTCCCAATATGGATAAACACATCCTCGGACCAATACTACAGTGGGAGTATAGGCAATCTAATCCATAATGGTCTAGCCCCAATCTGTTCTCTTTCAGGGTTGAAAAGCAGGCTCCGTCGCTTCACCATGACCGGGACCATTTCGATGTGACATTATCTTGCAAGTGCACAGTTGGTGTATTCCTCTTGCAGGAAATGGAGTGCAAAACAACCATGGGGTAGGGTCTGCACTTCCGAGAGATATTTGAATATGTTGCCCCAAATCTCCTTGACCCAGAGGCTAAGTCGCGCTACAGAGTAGGCACGACCCCGAACCCTACCCACCAGAACCTTACCAACCGTATTGACAACCTCTCCCTTGTTCAAACCTTCCCCAAATTTGAGGGTGAGGTCGTTCCCCCATGCCTTCACACACTTAATCTTCTGCTTGCCCAATCTTGGCGCGGTCAGGTGGTCTTGTAGAGGGTCTAAAGAGCCCTGAATCTCCTGGTGATTCTACGTAGGGTCCTAAACCTTGATGACCGGGGTCTCAAAGCAAATGGAAGGGATTGAGGAGGAAGATGCCGCTATAATGGATGAGGGGATACTAGGCTCAGATAAGATTTGCTCAGGAACGACGACTTGGTTGATCCCAGATGCATGTGCGAAGGGCAGTGAGCACAATAAGTCCTTTGATGGTAAGGGTTGAAGGGTGGGGATGATGGAGAACAAGCAGCGAGTATATGGAGGGTTGCTAGTGAGAGTGGAGGGTAGTCAAGTTCAGGGGAGTCAATGGAGAGGGTAGCGAAGGGGAGGCTGGATGAAGATGGTTTGGGCAGGGTCATGATGGGGGGAAAGACAGAGAGAAATGGAACAAACTATTTCCAGTGTGCATATATAGCCAGCGTAGGGTTAGGACTTCGAAATATGGGAATATTAGGGTTAGGGTCGGTTGAATAATCCACCTCCTCTAATTCCATATCCTCCATGATGTAGCAGGCCTGGAGATAACTGAAAATGACGTTGACAACAGGAGCATGGAGGGTAGCCAATAGGTAGCGGAGAATGACGGCAAGTCTGGAGGGATCCGATGGTTACAGAGGAGCAGGGGCAACGATTAACCATAACCCTTGTTTGGAGCAGTCTCCATCGAGTTGCCTCTCCCCATTTAGTCTAACTGTTAAAAAAAAATGAATCAATACAAATCTCGCCAATAACCCGCACAATTGTGTTCATTAAATTTTCAAACATCTATATTCTCTTCTCTAGTGGATCTCCAAAATGTTATCAACATTCATTATAAGGTATTTCAATAAATTCCTAAGAGTCTTCCACCTAACTAAGATCATAACCATGCTATTCATTTCCAACCTGGAAGTGTACAACTTAAAATTAGGCCTTACAGATATCCAAATGGAAAAAAGAGTGAGATTGAGAATATGGTTCAAGAAATGTTAGAGGTGAGCATCATTCATCCTAGCAATAGAACTTTATCTTCACCATTGGTGATGGTTATCAAAAAGCATGGCTCATGGAAATATGTGTCTTAATTATAGACAACTCAACAAAATAAAAATTAAATATAAGTCTCCTCTTCCTATCATTGATTAATTATTAGACAAATTACATGGAATGATTTTATTTATTGAGTTGGATCCTCATTTTGGGTATCATCAAATTAGAATGAGTCAAGAAGATATTCCCAAAACAACCTTTAGAACACATGAATTCCATTATGAGTTCTTAGTTATACCATTTGGACTTACAAATGTGCCTTCAACATTTCAAAGCTTAATGAATTCTATCATTTCAAAGCTCAATGAATTCTATTTTCAAGCCCTTCATTGGAAAATTTGTGTTGGCATTTTTTTGATGACATACTAATCTACAACAAATCTTGGGAAGATCGTGTAAACCATGTTGACAGGGTCTATTGAAAAACCAACAACTATATGCAAATCCTTCCAAGTGCTCCTTTGGGGTTCATGAAGTGAGATATTTGTGTCATATTGTATCACGTGAGGGTGTTAAGATGGATCCTAAAAAAAATAAATCTATGAGGAAATGGCCAATCCCCAAGACCTTCAAGAAACTTAGAGGATTCCCATGAATGAGAGGATATTATTGCAAGTTTATTATGGTCAAATAGCAACACCTATAACAAATTGTTGAAGAAGTAAGCATTTTCTTGGACTAAAGAAGCAACCAAACCTTTTGAATAACTTAAAGAGGCTATGTGTAAAATTCTTGTATTAATGACACATGACTTCAAAAAAACATTCATTGTGGAGTGTTATGCCTTAGGATATGGAATTGGTTCGATTTTGATGCAAAATGGAAGGCCCCTTGCCTCTAAAAGTAGAAAATTAAAGGAAATAACTTAAACTTAACAATCTATGAAAAAAATGTTGGGCATACTATATGAAATTAAGAAATAACATCCATACCTAATAGGAAGACACCACAAAGTAAAAATAGATCATGATAGTTTGAAGCACTTCTTGGTGTGAAGACAATCTTTAAAATAACAACAAAAATGGGTCATAAAGATGTTGTGTAATGACTTTGAAATTATCTACAAAAAGGGAAAACAAAATATAATTGTAGATGCACTCTCAAGGAAAGTGATTAGACACAGATGGTTTAGCATGTGCCATTTCCATTGCACAATATAACTAGGTGGATGAAGCAAGGATAGAATGCGAACAAGGTGAAAAGATATGCAAGATCATTCAACAACTACATGAGTACCTCGATGCAGTGAGAAAATTTATGTGGAAAAATGATTTGTTAAGGTATCAATATTTCTCATACTTATGTAAGAATATCAACTCAAATAGAAACTTTCAAAATTACACAGTTATCCTATAGGAAGATATTTATGGTTATTGAAGACATACCACAAGATCAAGGAAGATTTTTTTTGAAATAAGGGAGAGAATCTTAAGCCCTATATGAGCCCCATGTTAATTAAAAAACCCCTTATCAAGCCCTATATACTAAGTGATTAGATTTCCATTGTTATATTGTTATGTAGGCTAGAACCCCTCATGGTCCCATTTTATTATAATTGTACACTTTGTGTCCTATATATAGAAGGAGACAGTCTTAAGATAATAAAATATCGTCTTGTTCATTTGATTTATTGTAAAAGGAGGTTTTAAACTCAAAGATGATCATACTTATTATTTTATTTTAATTTTTAAGGTGAAAGGATCATAATTTTTGGCATCAGAGCTCGTGATCTTAGGGTTTTTCTACTTCAAACAAGTCATCGAGGCATTTTCAATGTAACTTTTCTTAGAGGTTTCAAATGGTGAAACTTGGAGAAGATTGAGAATACATATAAAGAAATATTTGGCTCAATTTTCAAATCTTTTTCACTATATTTTCAGATATATGGTCCAAAGAAGTTAGGGTTTCTGAATACCCCTAAATTCTATCTCAAATAGGTTAGTAATTTTCAATATAAATTCATTTTTTGTGAGGTTTTATGCCATGAAACATGGACCACATTGAGGAAAAATCATCGTTAAAATATGGTTCAAGTTACAAATATTGGTTTTCTATATATTCAGAGATATGTTCCAAGGGAGTTGGGGTTTCTGTATGCTCCAGAAGTCAGACTCAAATAGGTCAATTTGGCATTTTCCTATAACTGTTTTTTTCCTTATGTAAGGCATCATAAAGTCAAACTTAGACTATAATAAGGAGAATTCTCAAGGAATAGTTAGTTCCATTTTTAAAATTTGGTTCATTATACTTTTAGAGTTATACCCTATGGAAGTTAGGGTTTGTGAACAACCATGAAATAAATTTTAAATAGGTCAACTTGGTATTTTTTTCTATATCTTCTTGTTTGAGAATTTTTAGATTCTGAAAAATTTAGGAATTTCAGAAGACATATAGAAGTACCTCAGGTACAAGTTCTAGAATAATATTTCAAGAGCTGGATACGTGGCATGCTATAAAATGTTTCTCATGGGAAGAGGCCAAAAAATCAACAATTTCTGGGAAAGTTACTAGAACTTTTAGTTGGTGCATCAAGTTCAGTTCAAACTTGTGGAATTGTTGTTGGGCCTCCAAAATGTCATCCATTTTCACCTTCATTTCAATCATTTTACCCTAATTCTATAACTCTATGGTCCCATAACCTTACATTAGGTAACTATTTTCATCATTACATGGGTTTATCATTATTATTTTCCAAGTCATTGATTTTAAGAATTATAAGTGAAATTGTGATTAAATGTTAGGAAATTAAGATATTTTCACATATATCTAAAAGTGTTATGATTTTTGTGAGATTGTAGCCCACTTGGAGATTCTAGAAGGGTCCTACTTGGCCACCCAACTACAAATTTGAATTTCAAATTCCAACTCATGAGGATTTGTGGAATAATTGTAGAAAATGTGGATCACTAACTATGCACATTCAAAGGAGAAGAATCATGGATGAGAATATTTTGAGAGGATTTGTATCTTACATTTTTAGGAGATTGGTTGCAACCACAAGAGATAAATGTGAATTTAGGAGAGATCTAAGGATCTATATTTATTGTATAATTATCTTCAATTTTTTTATAAATAGGAGTGCACCCTTTTTTGGGCCTAAGAATTAGCCTTAAAATTCATCCACTTTCACTCCATTCAACATTCACTTTCTCTCCATTCACACATTTTCTCACCTCTATTCCACCACCATGTCATCACATTAGCTTCACTTTCATCATTAAATGGGTTACCATTGTCTTTTCTAAAACATTATTAATTCTTAGTATTTTTAAGAGAATTTGTGGTTAAACTTTAGGAAATAATATCCATATACTTATACCTTACAATTAGAATGAGTTTTTGTGACATGTGTAAGTACAAAGGAAGCTTCTAAGGCACCCTTATGTGGCACTCTATGTTCAAATTCGAATTTAAGGAGATCATGGACCTCATGGATAAGATCATGGACCTCATGAAGAAGATCATGGAGGATAGGGTTATGTGTCACCATTGGTTGAGAGATATGTGGATTTGAGGAGGGAATAGTTGATCATCATTATGAGTTTGTTATCTCATCTTGTTGTATAAATAGGAGTGTTATCTCCTTCATTTGTAATCTTAATTTTTAGAATTTAGAAACTTAGTCCTTCATTTGTAATTTTAGATTTTAGAATCATTGTAATGTAGAGTTTAAGAACCTCTTGTAATGTAAAACTTGGAGCTTGTAATTGCAATTTACAATTGATGATAAATAAAGTGGATTGGATTTTCTTCTACATTTGACTTCTTTCTACGTGTGCTTGTGGAGCTATGGAGGGCCCCCATTGCCTCACTTGCATGCTCGTTTTGTTTTGGTAAACTTTCATTTTATGTTTGTTTGTGAATTTAATTAGATTAAATTATTGGTTCATATGTTTGAAATATTAACGAATGGCCTTTCGTAAGAAAGTATTAATGTTTCTTTCAATGAATCTGATTTGTTATTTAATGTTTGGTTTCATTAGTTTAAGTTTCTGATTCATGTGCTTGAGATATAAATGAATAGTCTCTTGTAAGAGAGCTTTAATATTCCATGCAATCAATCAGAATTAGATTTAAGTGCTTTAATTTCATTAGTTTAAATAGTTTGTTGATTAAGATGATTAGAAATATTAATGAACAGTCTCCTGTAAGGGAGCTTTAATATTTCTTACACTTGTCACAATGTTTTTAGATTTCATTTTGATTAAATGACTAAATAGGTGTTGGAAATCCCAATGAAAGACCTCCTGTAAGGGAGCTTTGGCATTTCTTCACCTAGATTAGTTTAGTTTGTCTCTAAGTCCATATATATTGGATGATCCTCAAAGTTTACTTACCCAGATTGATACTAAATGAAACTCTAATTTGCATCCACATTTTAGTCCCAACACCCTTCATACAAAGGGTTGTTAGTTGTTAATGGTTAGATGTAAGTTAGAAGTTGTGAGTGTTCGTGTTAGTTGGTAGTTTCTAGTTGGAGGTACCAAGTTCTAGATGTAATTTATAAAGTGAGGATAAAGAATTCTTGTGATAACTTGTAACTTCATTTTTTATGAAATACAAACTGCCATTTTGATCTTCAAGATGTGATAGTTGATTCAACGTGCTTGCTGAGGAATGGAGGGCCCCCATCAACCACAGTTTTCACACCTTTGTACATATTGGTAACATAGTATTTATCTAATTTATTTCATGCAAGTGTGCTTTTATTTTTAGTAAGTGTGATTTCATTTCAACAGGCGTGATTTACTTTACAGAAAGTGTGGTGTGATTTCAATTCTGCAAGTGTGATTTCATTTATGCAAGTGTGGTGTGATTTCATTTATGCAAATGTGCTTTCATTTTCAAGAAAGTGTGATTTCTTTTATGCAAGTGTGATTTCAATTTCTTTATGTTTAGTTTGGTTTGGATTAGATTGACTTAACTTGTTTGGTAATTAGTTTTAACTGCATTATATTAATATATTCTAATAAATAACCACCTAGTACATATAGTACAAGTATACCTCATCAATTCTATGAACCTCGGGTTGACAATTAATGACAGGGATTTAACTAGCAATTAAATCACCCAACATTTAGGCACCATTGCCGGGGAGGTATACATAGGTGTTTATTTTGAAAGTTTAGACAACTGATTATAGTTGCATTCATTCTTAGATGCATGATTAAAATAATATTTAAATCATTTAGAATGCATATTAAATTATAATAATTTTTCAAATACTTTGTACTAATCTATGTGAATGACATGAAGTATCAACCAATTGGACTAATTCACAGTCAATTAAGAATTTGAAGAATGTTCATCCAAGAACTTTCTTGAATCTTAGCAATAGCTAGGATATCTACCTCTCAGGAAGATTTTATGTTAATTGCATGCAGAAACTTGTCTATCTCTCCACCTCGACAAGAAGATATTCAAGTCTCTTTTGATTCCTCTTGTCAATTTGTTGAAGAGACTAAAGAATCATGCAATACTTTTGATGAGGAGCAACCAATGGAATCTAAGATTGAGGAATGCATTCAATGTGATCTAAACCAAGAAAGGAATCAAGAATTTCATGGACTTATTGAAATATGGTTCCAATCAAGGATCAAATCACATCACTCTTTCATTCTTCCTTACTTCTTCATTGTATTATCAAAACAAATGGTTTTTCATGCTTTGATGTATTTTAATGTATATTTTTCAGAACTAAGCATGAATATATTTTTACTCCTGTTACACACATGGTTACACTAGAAATATGCATGCACTTGATCAAATTTTCTATTTCCAGTAGAGTAGAGTAGGATAGAACTAATGAATAAAAACTAAGTTTGATGATGAGTTTTTAAAAAAGTTTTTAAGTTAGATTTCATTTCATTTGCAATTTCATTTATTGATGGTGGAGTAAGAGCCACGAACTCACTAATCAATTGCAGGAAGATGAAGAAAGAGAAGGAATATTTGAGAAGAAGGAGAGAAATAGAGTTTTGAGAGCCATAATTTGAAGTTAGAAATCAAATGGGTTTCAATATTGTTGAGTATGCTCTCTACGACCTGGAAGATCATAAAAGAAAATTGAACCAAGTTAGTTTTAAAATTTTGCAATAAAAATTGGATAAGAGATCTAAATTCATAATAAAGTATAAGTATGGAATTTTAGAAAGTTCAAACAGAAACACTAATGTCTCCAATTGATCCAACACTATCGAAAACCCCTGTTTTGACTCTTTTTGCACCTCATTTGGCCAAAAATTGAGTAAAATATCATTGTTTTAAGTGTCTACCCAATTTCGTTGTTAATAATCCTACAATTCGAACTAAACCCAGCCTATGCACCCCAAACACAGAAACAAAACAAAAACTTGGCCATTCCAATTGACACTCGAATTTGTAGGATGGATAAAAATAACCCCCAGTTTTGAAATCTATGGTCACATGGCACCATGCGACCACGTTGGGTGCTGAAAATTAGGGCTTATGGGCTAGCCGTTATTGTCACCGACACGGTAATATGGCCCTCATAGAATCATGGGCTGGGCTAAGGCCTAGCCATTGGACCCCATCCATGGTTATATGGCACTGGAGGGCGAGGGGCTAGGGCTTAGCTTACCCCCCTCTCCCATAAGGCGCGACCATCAACCTTAAATTAAAAAATTCTGACTATGTTTAACAAGACATGAGTTAGTGGTGTTGGTTAAGAGATTTGTTGGTGGAAAATATGTCTTGGGTTTGAGTCCCATGGAGGCCATTTGACCTCCAACCAAAATTTTGGCCCACCACGAGGAGGCCACGTGGCACTCCCTTGTTGGGCCACCACAACAACCTATAAACCAATTAAAAGAAACCACATGTAAACCATTAAAATAGTGCCAAGTGTAAAACACTTATTGGTAAATGAGAAACAATAAAACTTGCCATGTCATGACCTAGTTAGCATACAGACTGCTCACTGGGCATTCCTACAACTCAAAATTCATTTTTTTAGCTATTTCACAAAATGACCAGAACATGATTTCAGGAGCATCTGAAGTCGGATTTTAGTGAAACGAGTTGCGTTGGATTCTGGGCAATGAGATCTACGCTTTGGCGCTAGTTTCAAGATGATCCATTTTTTTTTAATTTTGAGCATTTTCTTGATCCACAAGATCATGGACAAGGGTGGAGCACTAGAGAAAAAGAACAAACAGAGTTACATGCTTTCACTTTCATAAAAAACTTAAAATATTAAAAACACTCAACTGCAATAATTGTCAAACCACCATCCAAGTCTAAATGCAATTTGTAAAAGCAGAAGGCAATGCAAAAATCCGTTTTTTTGGTAGCTGTGAAATCAACACAGTTCAATAACTTATGAAAATTTGGTTTATGATTTATTAATGAAGCATTAAGTGTGTGGAGAAGAGGTATCAAGCTCAAAATTGGTTAGAAACATAATGAAGAAGTCACCAACAAAACAATAACAAATGATCCATGGTACTGCTCAGGGAAAAGTGCATTTAATTTTTCGTTCTTGAATTTGTTTTATTAGTATTATTTATGAGTTTTTTGTGTATATATCAAATGAAGAGGGACCAATCACCTCTCTTTTTGGATAGTCTTAGATTTTATTGCAGAAATTGGTAAGTTTTTGCAGGTTCCAAGACGATGAAAGAAGAGGACTATATGCATGAGTACCTTTTTAAAGACCAAGTTTCTTTCAAAAGAGCATGATAATTCAATGTAAAATCAAATCTACTACACCATTACTACTAAACACATACCAATTTCACCATTTCTACTCATTCTAAGCCTGCAGTCGATCGATAAATTTCCATCTCCCTACTACCAAAAACTTATTTCCCTTTGCAATCTCCATATTTTCCTGCCTCATTTTCACTCACCCTTAACCCAAAAATAAAGTCATTTAGTTCCCTTACAAAGTTGAGTCACCCCATTTTCGTTTTCCTTTCTGTCAAATAAACCTTGCTTCAATGCAAATTTTCCATCTATAGTTCTTCAAATTATTACTTTATACTCACGTTAGATGACAGAGGATTCATAAAGGCCTCCCTTCTAATAAGTTTTGACCCATAGACTCTGACACATCATTTGGGATCAAGACTAGATATCTTTCAAGTACCTCGAGGCTTGCATGCCTTAATGGAAAGTTCTCTCGCCAATAAACAATGGGAATACATAAATGTCCCTTATTTGTTGGATCTTCTAGGTGACTCGACTATGACACATCTATTCGTACCTAGTAATATGTACTTAGGCATCTTGACTCTCATTGACATCAATGATGATTAGTCTCATGTTGCTTAATGGCATTCATTAATGGCCATAATCCAACAATTTATTTTCTATGTTCGACATCGACACGTTTATTCACATAGATAAGAATTATGCCACTCAGTGGAACAAATGTAGACTACATGATTTCATCAGTTTTCAACAAGACTCAATTCAAAAACCATAGCAATAAAGATTCCAATCTCATCCTCAAGTCATACAACCAAGAGAAAGAAGAAGAAAGATTAGATTCTTTTACTTCATATTCCATGATCCAATAACAACAGACACACTCTTTGATATACATAGCTTGTCCACTTTTCAGGTAGGTGAAGGTATGTAATTTTCTATTTTTTAATCATGTAATTCCTTAAATGCTAAAATTGTGATTTTGGAAAATCCCTCACCACATTCATATTTCCTTTCTCATTTGCAAGAAAACTAAAAACACCTTAAGTTGGGGGGAAGAGATATTCATATTTCATGCCACATGTCACATTTCATTTGATCCTAACCAACATATTTTCTCCAAATAAACTATTATTGCATTTTAATTCCAAAAGTTTATGTGTTTTGCAATGATCAGTTGATGAGCACATTAAATGGCTAACAGTCATTATGGGATTTAAAAAGGAATTCTCAATGTTACACAAGAACTAATACTCATAAAATTTTGGTTGCCACACAAGAACCAACCATAATATATATATATATATATATATATATATATATATATATATATATATATATATATATATATATATATATATATATAGATATATATATATATATATATATATATAATATATATATATATATATATATATATATCTATATATATATATATATATATATATATATATATATATATATATATATATATATATATATATATATGTTGCAGTCAAATGTATTTTAAAGTACACTTTGCAAAAAGAAAAAAAAGTTATGAAATGATATGATTATGAAAAGTAAAAGAGAATCAATACAAAGCCAAAGCTCATAAAGAAGCAAAACATTCCAAGAAGATAAACTTATGATTAAGTGAATCAATGCAATAGTTGCATAATGACATACAACATCTTCAGTTGGGGGGTATCTTGGGCCTCAAAATTGTGATCCATTTTCACCTTCATTTCCATCATTTTATCCTCATTCTGTAACTTTATAGCCCTATAACCTTACATTAAGTAACCATTTCCATCATTACGTGGGTTTATCATTATTATTTTCCAAGTCATTGATTTTAAGTATTATAAGTGAATTTGTGATTAAATGTTAGGAAATTAATATATATATCTAAAAGTGTTATGAGTTTTGTGATATCGTAGGCCTACTTGGAGATTCTAGAAGGGTCCTACTAGGCCACCCAACCACAATTTCGAATTTCAAATTCCAACTCATGAGGATTTGTGGAAAAATTGTAGAATATGTGGGTCATTAACTATGCACATTCAAAGGAGAACAATCATGGATGAGAATATTTTAAGAGGATTTGTATCTTACTGATATGAATTTGGAATATTACATTTTTATGCTAAGATCCTCATCAGAATATAAAAATGTGCTTGAGGTTTATACTCCAAAATAGCAAGTAAAAAACATGAATTTTATGTGTGTTTACTTAAGTTAGTTTCATGAAGAAAACTTAAAACATGAAACCAAAACACTGAATGGAAACATGCATCAACCAGTAATACACTAGCCATTGTTAAAGGATTTCACTTCTCCTGGGCTACATCTCCTTGGATCATCTCTAAAGGCATGACCTATTCTCATTATGCTCAATATCTAGAAAAGAAGAGTACATAAACTGCTGAAATGGAATGGCTAGTTTCTCCTTCAAAGAAACAACTTCTGTAAAAGTTCTCACTCCATACACATGTCAACCTACATTCAAACATTTAAACCTTCAACAAACACATGCATCTTAGACCAAGACCCCATACTCCAACTTCAAAGAGCATAAAAAAAACCACAATCGAGATTATTAAATACATTTTATAAAATATTGGGTCTGAAATCCATAACATTTCACAGTCAATGGAGTTTTGTGGTCTTACAGAGTGTGAACCGGGGGAGCGAATGCAATTGTGATTCGACAGACCTTACGAGTTATAAAATACAACTTTGAAATGATATCACGTCTAAAAATCACATCGGAGGAGTCACTTCGTAACATATATATCGATGGGGTACTGGTGCGATACGTGATTATCACAAATCGCAACCTTGACTGCTCCGAGGGTCGATTTCCTTAACATTATGCGATGTGCGATATTGCAAATCGGCATTCTTGGGGGTCAATTCTTAAGCCGTAAATACTATTTTTTCTCCTTGATATGAGATATGAGGGACCCAATGGAAACTTGCCACTTAGCGCTTCCCCATTCGTTGGGACCTTTTCCATGTCATCTAATCCTGCCACATGTCCAAGTCAAACTTAAACTTTGACTTGTTCTAACTTATGCATATGAGCTTAGATTTGAGTGTCGTTCACACTGTTGGATTCAGAATGATGAGATCTACATGTTCGTTTAGATTCCACACCATTACGAAAACTATGAATTTTTTGAAAATTTTGAGCTCCCGATCACTTACATTTTTAGGAGATTGGTTGTAACCACAAGAGATAAATGTGGATTTAAGAGAGATTTAAGGATCTATATTTATTATATAATTATCCTCAATTTTTGTATAAATAGGAGTGCACCCTTCATACAAAGGGTTGTTAGTTGTTAATGGTTAGATGCAAGTTAGAAGTTGTGAATGTTAGTGTTAGTTGCTAGTTGCTAGTTGGAGGTTCCAAGTTTTAGATGTAATTTGTAAAATGAGGATAAAGAATTCTTGTGATATCTTGTAACTTAATTTTTTATTAAATACATATTGCCAATTTGATCTTCAAGATGTGATAGTTGATTCAGTGTGCTTGCTAAGGAATGGAGGGCCTTCATCAACCACAATTTTCACACCTTTGTACATATTGGTAACATAGTATTTATTTCATTTCTTTTCATGCAAGTGTGCTTTTACTTTCAACAAGTGTGATTTCATTTCATCTGGTGTGATTTATTTTCCATCAAGTGTGATTTCAATTCTGCAAGTGTGATTTCATTTATGCAAGTGTGGTGTGATTTTAATTCTGCAAGTGTGATTCCATTTATGCAAGTGTGGTGTGATTTCATTTTCAAGCAAGTGTGATTTCCTTTATTCAAGTGTGATTCCAATTTCTTTATGTTTGGTTTGGTCTGGATTAGATTGATTTAACTTGTTTGGTAATTAGTTTTAACTACATTAGATTAATCTATTCTAATAAATAACCACCTAGTACATATAGTACATGTATACCTCATCAGTTCTATGAACCCCAGGTTGAAAATTAATGATAGGGATTTAACTAGCAATTAAATCACCCAACAATTCTATAAACTACATATCAAATTAAAAGCTTCATCCATTCTAATACTCTCCAAATTAAGGTATGTAACTTACTATTGATTAGAAGGTCCATTTTTTTTTGCTATAATAACGAGGAGTGTTATTATTATTTTCCAACTTGCCTCCAAAGAAAACTACTTCACCAATTAAATTTATTGAAGACCCTTCCTTGACTCATGGAGAATGTGGAGACTCAGAATTTAGGTTATCTCAATTAGTGAATAAAGTTAATGAAATGGATGGTAGTATGTTGAAAAAGGTGGATTTCTCAGATTCCCAAGAAAGGCTTAAAAGAGAAATGGAAAAAGAAGGTGAATGAAAATAAGGAAGAAATACAAAATTCCATGATTACCATGGAAAATCTTCTCTTAGAGAGGTTTCCTAAAAGGGATGTGGAGATACAGGGAAATCATGAAAATAAGAATAATCATGATGTTGAGAATCAATCTGATATGGGAAGCACACTATCAACATTGGAGAGAACAAATTTAAATCATAGAACCATAATCTTGAACTTTCAATAAAAAATCCACATATTCAGGGCTTCAAGTTATCACCTAGGAACTTTTACATTTCAAAGATTAATATAAGGATATTTGATGGTAATGATCCTTTAATATGGATATTTCAAATGGAGCAATACTTTGTTCTAAACCAAGTGGCATCCTTACACAAGTTAAATATTGCATCTATGTTTTTAGAATGTTGGACACCTAATTTGCCAAGGGTTGAGGTGTAGGAGTTGAACGGTTAAAGGGAGTCCAAGAGACCTTGGAATATGAAATCCAACGATCACTCCAATGTATTATAAATGTACATCTAAGT
The DNA here is from genome assembly GCA_031772625.1 of Pinus tabuliformis. Taxonomy (NCBI): domain Eukaryota; kingdom Viridiplantae; phylum Streptophyta; class Pinopsida; order Pinales; family Pinaceae; genus Pinus; species Pinus tabuliformis. The sequence goes on along the minus strand of CM062818.1, from coordinate 198,876,091 downwards.
TAATAAGAAATGAAATTCACTGTTTTATCATTCACACCTCTTCAGATTTCATGTGCGTCTAACATGGTATCAGAGCACAGGTTTCAGGTTCTAGGTTCTAAATTTGGCTCTCTGCCCTTGTAACTCCTTTGCTTCAATCCTGTTGTTGTTGCAAGTCTACCAATCTACGAGTTACACCAATCTGGTGGAATTCATGAGCATTTGTTGAATGTACTTTTGCTTATCTCTTTGCATTCTTTGTGTGATGAAACTTCTATAACATCCCTGTGCATTGAGCCTTTGAATTTTGTGTGATGAATGGAGCACTCATCATGTGCTTTCTCTTACCAGTCTTGGACACATTGAAGGTCGGTCGGTTCTCTTTGTGGTAAATTTTTTTACATGTTGTCATTACTAGTCTCTTGGAATATATATTTCCATGCTTTCATAATATATAACGTTGGCATGATAAAAACGTTCAGCTTTAAGACATCAATCTAGACTAGTTCACCATTCCATGATGCACACTTTGGTAAATTTTCCTTGGACAATATACGAATGTCAGCTTGACTTGTTTTCTGTTTTCCGCATCTCAGATATGATTCTACCTTCTTTGCTAATAAGACAATCAATATGATTCTATGGAACTAGGAGCCGTGTTGTAATGCGACCTTGATTTTCAGACCTAGCAGTTGTAAACGAGTCTCAATAGTAGGCGAGACTTGGTCATCAACAAACTCTAAAGCCGATACTACAATTTCAGTTTCTTCTGAATGTATTTCTGCTATCTTCAATGCGTGCTCCTGATTCTTGACTTATCTGATTAATAATACTGGCACTCTTACCAATTACACCACCAACCCTATCATTGGGAGACAATATTCTAATAGTGACCTCCTTTCCCGGACCTCCTGCATTTGACATCGAGCACATCATACACATTCTAACCACATCTTTCTTGGCCTCCTAGAATTATACATAACAATAAAATGTGGTGGCAATAAGCGAGATTGACTCTTAATTCTAGGCGGGTTCTCTCCAATACCTTCGTTGAATGCTATCCGCTCCATACAGTGAACGTTGTTCAACTCCATACTCCACGTCGTTACATTATTTAACATGCATTTTTTTATATAACATATGGCCTGACATGGTATTCCACTGCCCGCGCAGCATAATCCACTCCTGTTTTTTATATACAACACATATATTATTGTGTTTTCCTATTTCGTTGTTGCGCGTCTGACAGTGAAACACTCCTTCTTAGCGCTATCTACGCTATTCTACAGGTTGTCATCTCTGTATTTCATAGGTTGCCTTACACTGTTTTTGCTGAGTAGTTTTCTTGTGCTCTAGACGTGCATGTCAGGTCTGCAACATTCGCCTAGTAACTCTACCCTAAAAATCGACCTTTCCTACACTGTAACACCTTTTGTAACAGTCAACATGTTCAGTGTGCACTAAAAAATCTACCGCTCTGAGCTTTGAGAAATTCTGAGTAAGATTCATCGATGGCATTTTCACGACTGTGATTTTTGAGTTATTGGACAAGGAAATGGGACGTTCGATTTGCTTGAGGATACAATGAAGATTAATCTAATAAATACACCCATGAAAAGCATAGTGCCTCTCTTTCCATGTGGTTGGACTGCAATACGATTTATAGTCGACAATCTGGAAGCAAAGACTTTTTGCGCCATTGAAACCTGCGTATTGAAGCCTGTGTTCTTGGAATGGATTGTCCTTGATTTGGAATGGAGCATTAATTATCTATTGATATTTGTGTGTTGAGCCTCTTTGCGATGAAGTGAGCAGAAAATTGGATCCCACGATGTAACTTTTAAGGTAGCATACTGCGGAATCTGTCACTCTGATCTGCATCAAATTCAGAATGAATGGAAAAAATCCCGATACCCAATGGTTCCAGGCCACGAAACTGGAGGGACTGTGCTTGAAGTCAGATTAGAAGTGAATAATTTTGTTGTTGGAGATCGCGTGGGTGTAGGCTGCATGGTCTGGAGTTGCCAACATTGTGGTTCTTGTACAAGATTGTGAGAAGGTTGTTTGGACGTATAACAACATTTATGTAGATGGGTCTCCCACATTTAGAGGTTACTCTTCTTTAATGGTTTGTGACCAAATGTTTGTAGTGAAAATCCCAAAGAATCTATCGTTTGATGTTGCAGCACCACTGCTATGCGCAAGAGTATCTGTATATAGCCCCATGAAATACTTCCAAATAACAGAGCCTAAACAAAAAACCTAGAAAGGTTGTAACTCTTGCGTACTTGAGAACATTGTGACTTACTTTCTACAAGAGCCATTTCTTTCGTGTGTCTGAATAAGTATATGGATATGCAGTAAGAAGTGACATAGAAGTATTGTCACTGTGAGAACACATCAGTTTCCTGTTTATTGTGTTGTTCCTCAATGCATTGAGCATTGAAGCAACATTGGTGCATTAAGTTGGAGTGTTAAACAATCTTAAAGCTCTTGCAACCTATGGTTAAATACCCCTTCTCTTTATTGTGAAGTTGCAGATGCTAGCATACATAGTGTTGCATTGGTATGTGTATTGAGATTTAATTGGATTAGTTTTTTTTTTTTTTTTGGCCTATTATACAAGTATCATAAATATATATTTTATGCTATATAAAGAGTAAAGTTTTGATTATAGTGGAGATTGGAAAATCATTGCAATTTTCAACTAATACTTATTTTCTAAAATGGCTCTGATTGGTGATTTATTAGAGTTATTAAATATTCTCACTCATTCAATTGTTGATGAGATGGTGAAAATCAACAAAAACACTCTCTGTGATATTACAACATGTCTGTAGAATGCACAATAAAACATTGATTTTTTCAACTAAAATCTTAGTTCCAACAAGATGAGCTTCAACAGATTTGTCATTCTAAATTCTTATATGTTCAAAACAATCCTCTGTTCAAGTTTGAAACAAACACCCATCAACATCCAACAAGTCATAAAATTAGTAAGGTTGATTCACATTCATTACCCATTTCAAGAGAGTTTTTGTATAAGGATGCAGGAGTTTAGTCTACACTTCCCAAGCTAATTATTAGACCTTGGGAAGAGCTTGTCCATGACAAGCGTATCGGATATGACAAGGATGCATCCTTTCATATTCCAGATTATGCAAATCCCATCCAATTTCAAAGATTGTATTTCTTAGGACGGCTCATTTTCACCTATTCCTCCTTCTCTACAACAACATATTATGAAATGCCAACATTGTGACCAAGTTAGCCATATGAAAGATCATTGCTTTTATCTTCATCCGTGCAAGCATTGTGGTCACCGTACTCGTTCTTCACACAAATGCTTCAAAAACAAGCCTCCTACAAGAACAAAGATTCATCTTGAATTGCTTCTTGGCAATGGACTTCAACAACCAAGAAGATATTTTGCTCATACAATATGATTTGTTCTCGAATATTGAAAAGTATTGCAGTTGAGATCTCTCCATCTTCTCACCTCGTATCAAGGGAAGTGATGGCCATCTACAAGTTTCAAAGCCACATCAAGTGAGCTTGAGCCACAACCTACCATACCAAGTTCAAATTTGTAGCGAGAGATAGAGATGCCCGTGAGCATGCCTTCGGTTCTTGGTCAACCTTAAACCATCTATACAGGGTTGAGACTTCCCTAGTTGAGCTTCTCCCTCTTCAAAGAATTGTGGACACTTCATCTAGCAAAAGACTTCAGGTTCTTTCCAATTTTAGAATAGTTTGAGGACTTGCATTAAGCATTCAAGAGTTGGTGGTCATCCTTAAACCACCGCAGGTTGAGACCTCCCTTTTTAGGTTGAGGTTCTCCGTTTTTATGCAGGTTGTAGACCTCCCTTTTCCAAGTTGAAAGTCTCCCTATTCAAATCATTAGAAGCACTTCCTCTATCATAAGACTTCATCTTCTTGTGAGATCTGGAAGAGTTATTGGAACTGCACTAAGTGTTCTAGTGTCGGTGGTCATCCTTAAACCACCACCTTATACCAACATTTCAGAGAGCACATTCAACCTAATGCTACCATGCATCTTTTGCACATTTTTATTATAGGTCTCTTCTTTGACTCATACACACCCCTTCGGATTAAGGGGGGAATGTTAGACACCTAATCCGCCAAGGGTTAAGGTGTAGGAGCTTAACGGTCAAAGGGAGTCCAAGAGACCTTGGAATATGAAATCCAATGATCACTTTGATGTATTATAAATGTACATCTAAGTTAATAAGAAATACAATTCACTGTTTTATCATTCATGTCTCTTCAGATTCCATATGCCTCTAACATAGAACAAGACCACCAGGTATGGTATAAATGGCTTTGTGAAAGAAAAAAAGATTTTGTTATGTCTTCCATTTTTACTGAGGAATTCATAACACATTATGGGGATATTAAGAGAAACACATTCTTTATTCAATTGGTAAATAATAGATTAAAAAGGTCCAGTTATAAAGCATATTCAACAATTCCAAATGTTGAGTCTCACAGAAAATAATATTTCAAAGGATAACTTGTTAGACCTATTTATGTGAACTTTAAAGGAAAACATACAACATGAGATGTGTTTGTTCGAAACTAAATTTTCAAATCATGCTTTTAGTATGGCAAGGAAAGTTGAAAGAAAAATATGGCCACTACAAAAGTGGTCACTAATAACTATAGAGAAACTCATGCTCCCTTTCCTAAACTGACAATGTTCACACCCTAACAAATGGATGAAAGAAGAGAAAAGTGACTATTTTCAATTGTGATAACAAGTATATCAAGGGGCATAAATCTAGTGAGAAGAAATCATTTGACATATAAAGTGAAAATTAATAAGATCAAGAAGCAAAAAATTCACATGATCTATAACTATAAGAGACTACTCCAAAAATCCCTTGTCATGCATTGGCTAGCATCAATACTCCACAAAACCTCATGATATAAGCATATATTGAAATGAAAAGGGCAACAATACTGATTGATTTATGTACTACCCATAACTTCACTAATTAAAAATTGGGAAAAATTCTTAATTGCTTTATATATCCAACACCATAATTTCAAGTTACAATGATTGTAGATGGAGGTAACATAAATTGTTCAAGGAAGTGCCATAATATTAGGTTGAATGTGGAGGAGTATTTATTGGTTAGTCACATGATTACAATCCAAATGGGTGGTGATTATTTTGTATTAGGGGTCCAATGGTTATAATCATTGGGAACAATGGCCCTTAATTTCTAAGGTATTTTCATAATATTTTCTCAAAAGGAATGGAAATTGAGCTTAGAGTTATCCAAGGGAAACCTAGTAAAGTGATGGGCTCTAATATGAAGGCAAAACTACTAGAAAGGGAAAACAAGGTGTAGTTGCACAATATTGTTTATTAGAGGTTCAAAAATATATATCCTATGCTCTAGTGTATCTTTAGTAATCATTCTAATGTATTTGGAGAAATGATTAAGGGTCTTCCAACTGTATGAGCTCATGGCCATGCTATTCATTTGCAACCTAGAAGTGTACCACCTAACATTAATCCTTAAAAATACCACATGCACAAAAGAGTGAGCTTGAGTGTATGGTTCAAGAAATCTTAGAGGTGAACATGATTCAACCTAGCCAAAGTGATTTCTCTTCACCAATGGTGATGGTCATAAAAAAGGATCATTTGTGGCATACGTGTTGAGACTACAGACAACTCAACAAAATGACGATCAAAGATAAGTTTCGTATCCTCAGTATTGATGAATTATTAGATGAATTGCATGGAGAAATTTTACCTACTAAGTTTGATCTTTGTTCTGGATATCATCAAATCAGAATGAGTGAAGAAGAGGTTCCCAAAATAGCCTTTAGAACACATGAAGGTCACTATGAGTTTTTGGTTATGACATTTGGACTTACAAATGCACCTTCAACATTTCAAAGTTTGATGAATAATGTTTTCACACCCTAAAAAAAATTGTGCTAGTATTTTTTGATGACATACTAATCTACAACAAATCTTGGGAGGAGCATGTACTACATATTGACAGGGTATTGACATTTTGGAAGAGCAACAACTATATACAAAGCCTTCCAAGTTGTCCTTTAGGGTTCAAGAAGTGGAATATTTTGGCCATATTGTATCACATGATGGTGTCAAGGTGGATCCTAACGAAATCAAAGCTATGAGGGAATGACCAATCCCTAATAAATTTAAGAAACTCAGAGGATTCTTAGGATTGACAGGAAATTATAACAAACTTGTCAAGAATTACGGTTACATAACAACACCTCTAACAAAATTATTGAAGAAGGAATTATTTTCTTGGACTAAAGAAGAAACCAAAGTGTTTGAAGAACATAAAAAGGCTATGTGTACTACTCAGATCTCTTTTTTGTAATTAAAAATTTTTCTCTCAATTCATAAGAAGATTACATCGTGATTGGTTCATCTTCCAATGTGCTACAACCTCACTCCTACTGGATTTGTTGGCCATCATATTAACTGAAAAAATTATAATACCAAATGTCAATCGCCAAACAGGTCCAAAATTGCACAAAATACAAAATACATCTAACACAATTGATTACACATCTGTATTGTTGGGAGTTGGATCAACATTACCATCCTCGCTAGGCTGATGAAAACAATCATGAACATGAGATTCCATATGGGACATACTCCCCTAAAAATTGTCCATCTGATCTTGTAGTCTCTTCTGGTTATGCTTGAGGGAGCCTTGACGGTCCAATATGTGTCATTGATTGTGCAATATATCATTGAGAATAAAATATTACTTCATTATGATCATTATGGTGATATTGGGCCTATTAGTTGACTGCTTCTTGCACCAAATGAATTTGGGCTTCTATGGAGTCAAAAAGGGGAAGTAAATCAACTCTCTCAAGTGAGCCACCAAAATGATACTCTAGCTCTCCCTTAACAAATAGTGGGTTCCCTTGCGGGCATTCACCTTGGCCCCAATGGACCCCACCCCGCCGAGGATGAACTCTCTACCTCTGCATGACAAACCCTCACAAGAAAATACACTAAAAGCCAATAGAGAACCCCATCACTGAACAACATACAATCATTTGTGCCCACCCACACACAGGCTAAGAATTGATAGGGTATATAGGTGCCACAAAAGTCACCGCAACACCCATGAGAAAACCACATAGAATAACAAACTCCAGTAAGGGGATCCAAAGACAAAAGAATATACTCACCACCCTTTTGGACAAGCAACACAAGACAAAGAGATTAACAAAAAAGTAGTCCCCACATAAGATCCCTTATGAGCCTTGACTGCACAAACTCTCCTATATCACGGCCCACTTGTTGAGCCTTGGATATGGACGAACACCACCAATGCCCACGCCTAGCAAACCGTTAGTAAAAGGGAGCCACAAATACCACTAGAGGAGACACACCATGAAAAGGAAGAACATACGCACCAAGAAAACTCACACCAAGAATACAAAACTATTCCAAACCAACTTAACCAACCTGTTAGACATGCACCTTGAGTATTCCAAGCAAAAACTGCTACCGCCCAGGCGAAGAACAAGGTTACTTGTGTCAATTCGAAAACTTCTTGCCCTAAATTACTTGCATTTCTTCAAAATATCAATCGGTGAGATTCCTTGCTTGAATATCCTAAACCCCAAACCAATCTGACAGAGAAATTCAAATCCCAAGAACAGGGAGAGCCCAAGTCCAAAATTCTCACCTGAAAAATTAGATACGACCACAATTCACCATCGTTCCATAAATGAAGAACTAATGAGGTTGCACACCAGCTAGGGTACATGATTGGCACTACAGAGAGGCCACTCGTAATTCCTGTGTAGATAGATCTTGCTGCAGAGCGAGTTTTCATCTCCTAAAGCCTGAGAATACCACCATAATATCACCCACCATAATTAAAACCCAGCTCATCTCTAGAATGTTCTACATCGAGCCTTAAGGCTCTTCTTTCATCACATGTTTTGATACCATTACTACCGCATGGGGTGGTAATAATTACCCTTGTCTCGGGGATCCTCTATGTTCATAACTCCCAATAAGGAGTGTACAACTCCCATCTTGGTGACACGACTTCACAAAAATACTCATTATGGAGTGTGATGCCTTATGCCATGGAATTGGTGTAGTTTTAAGGCAAGAAGGAAGGACCCTTGCCTTTCAAATTAATGAATTTAAAAGAAATAACTTACTCAGACCCATCTATGAAAAAATAATATTGGTCATACTACATGCAATTAATAAATGACATCCATACCTACTAGGAAGACACTTCAAAGTAAAAATAGATCATGAAAGTTTGAAGTACTTCTTGGAGTAAAGAATATCATCAAAAGAGCAACAAAAATGGGTCACAAAAATGTTGGACTATGACATTGAAATTATCTACAAAAAAAGAAAACAAAATATTGTGGCAGATGCACTCTCAAGGAAAGAGGAAGACTCAATTGGTATACTATGTGTTATTTCCATTCCGCAACCTGAATAGGTAGAAGAAGCAAGGATAAAATGACAACAAGATGGGAAGATATGAAATATCATTCAACAATTACAGGAGGGCCCCGATGTAGTAGAAAAATTTACATGGAAAAATGATTTGTTATGGTATCAAGATTGCTTATACTTATTTAAGAATTCTCAACTTAAATATAAGGTCCTATGGGAATTACACACTTCTCCTATAGGAGGACATTCAAGTGGAGGACAAAATATGATGAACAATGAGTAGAGTAACCTCACAATGGAAGGGAATTTGAAGTGGGGGATTGCGTATTTGTGAGAATACGACCATATAAACATATGTCCCTCACACAACAAAAGAAGGACAATAAATTATCTTCAAGGTATTATGACCCCTATAAGGTGTTGCAAAGGATTGGAAGCATGGTTTACAAATTGGATTAGCCTCCATCTTCACATGTACATTAAATCTTCCTTGTTTCTTGCTTAAAGAACGTAATTAGTAATAAGACCCCAATCCAAACTATTGTACTAGAGATTGATAAAGAAGGGAAAATAATAATAGAACTATAATTTTTTTTTGGAAATAAGGATTAAGTAACTAAGAAATCTGCCAGAAATACTAAGAGGGGGTGTTACAAGTCATTTTGTTACATCAGCTCAAATGGCCTAGAAACCAAATCAATCAACATTTTTGACACATTGTCATTATCCATTTGCAAAGCCCCAAGCATTACTTCTCCAAAAAGTCCAAAAAATCAAGGTTTATCAGCTTAAAACTCATTTTTGGGCCCATCACACCCTGTCTCCTATGATAACTGCAACGGTTACGTGTTGCATAACTAAGCACCTGTACTAATTAGTGCATGTTTCCTTTGCTGTAGGTGCAATGGTTTTAGAATTTTGGGAAAAATATTTTTTTGTGTGAAACTTCTCTTTCTAGAAGCTTGTAAGGTGGTTTTAACCATTTACTATTGATTGAGATCTCAAATTCCTATCCTAGAGGTCTTATATCTTATCCGTAGAGATTATCCTCTGTCATATGTGGATCTAAGTCTTAGATTGGTAAAACCCAAACTAACCTGTTTACCCTATAAATTCACTGCCTCCCATAGAGTCTGGGTTGGCTTATGGAGACTCTTAGCCACACCTTGATGTTGCTATTTTTCATCTAAGGATCCATTACCATCCTAGAGTTGTGATTGAAGTATTGATTTATGGCTAATGAAGGACAAGCTTGGTGGGAGTAATCTACATAGTCAAGGACTGCAAAAGAGTTGCAATCTTCTCCTACATTTTATTAATACAAAAAGTTTTGTTTTATTTGATGCTTACGTATTTCAATTCCCTCTTGACTCATTTATTAGAGATATTAGTCTATTCTATGTATATCTTGCTTGTTGTAATTATTTTGTAGGTCCCATTTATAGTAATTGGAGTTGGAGCTAAAATTTACAAGCCAAGAGAAGAGGAGGACTTTTGTTGAACTTCAGGTAGGCCTTTCCTCCATTTTCTAATATCTCTAAGGAAAACATTATCCTTTTTGGTTCTTGTTGTTTCTATATCATACCACTAGATCTAGGCGTTCTGTCTGTAGAATATAATTTTCCACATAATAAATTAGCGACTCCACTGGGGAATAAGATTTTCCTTTAGTGGTATCCATAGCTTAGTCATTTTAGACCTTTCAATTGACTTTAATTGACTTGTTTGCAAAGTAATTATTCTTGGGAAATAATTAATTTGAGCTTGGTAGGGTTTTTGTTTTGATTTTTGAACAAAACTAGCCCCAACACACTTTCTGGTTTGAGATAGAGAGACCCAACGCACCTATCTCTCTCTGCAAGTGCGATGAATCACACTATTTCTTGTGTTTAGCCTGTGATGGTTCTTGTAGGATGCAAAAATTGCATTTCTATGCCTTGATTTGAGTTGTGATCCGACCCATTGAATTTTCCTGAGTGTATGTACCTATCATTATCTCTAAAAATGCATAAGTATGTTTACATTTGGAATTTGTTGCCTTTGATGAGAGTTTGTTTCATTTTTCTTTCTTCTTGTCATTAGGGTTTGTGAACACTTGAGCTTAATTGTTGATTTGATATAAATAATTTTCATATTACAGTGGTAGTCTATGTGAGTTATTTTGGCCAATAATCTAGCTTCATTTTCATTTTCATTGCATTTGAAATTGAAAAGCAAAAGAAATGAAAAAATTCCATTTATTGCATTGCTTATAGGGTTTTTGGTTTGCATTGGAATAATACATTGAAATATTTGCTTAGGAAGCTCTTGTTTTCTACATCTTTGATTGTTGCATCATTTTTTGTTTCTTCCTTTTCATAGAAAGATCTTAATCAAAATGAAAGAGTTCTTTTCATCATGTTAGTTGCATCATAGGAAGTTTAGGTGAATTCATACCACGAGCCTTGAAATTGAAACTTAATTGAAGATCAACTTTAAAATTTCTCCAATCAATCTAAGGAGCATTTGGAACATTAACGACACACATAAAGGTCTAGGCTAAAAATGTGTTCCAACGTTGTAAAATGTAGGAGCTATCATTATTTATCTGTGTTACACTTTCAGGGTAGTTGGTATTCCACGTACATAAATATATTAGATCATTCTCCACGTAGCTTCAAGTATATCGGATGACACTCCCCATATGAAAAGTATACCAAAATACTTCCTATCGTACCTGACACATTAGATAACACTACCATAGACTGGTATATTTTGGAAGTCCCCTATAGGTTTCTATCCTGCCCTAGGTAACTGAGTCAGCCAACTTGTCTACTATGATAAACCAAACACAACATTCGGGATATTGGCTACATGTATAGGAAACAATATATTGCAATTCATAGTTACTTGGTAAACCCTTGTGCCTAGTTACCCATGTTTTTGATTTATTTGTGTTGTTAATTTCTAAAATTAATTAAAACATTGTGGAAGAACACCCTCAACAACCTCATCCTTTGCATAGAATTCAAATATTTCCTCCTTTACCTTCAGAGGAAACACCTGGTCATCGTAAGAATAATAAAATGCAAACTAATAAACCTAATACTTGAGAAGCTACCCCTTGTGGAACCAACACTGTAGTTAATCAACCAAAATTATCACTTACCATAAGTATTGAGCTTGAAATTACATACTTACTAAATGGTGAGTCTGACACAGTTGAAAATGAAGCTCCTGAAACATTACAACCTGAGGTCATTGAACCTGTGCTTCTAGATTCATATACTTTACAACCTGAGGTAATACAACCCAAGGAATCTCGAATAACTCAACTAGTCACTTTAGGAACTTCTTCTTCTCTTCCTCTGCCTTTGTCTCAACCACAACATGTAAATTTTGGTCCTGGTGGGGAAAAATTCCTGATTGGCTCTCTTTTGAGTGTTGAGGATGTTACTAAAGAAAAGTGTTGATCCCCATCTCCTGTCCATTTGCGAGATACTCCTCTTTCTTAAGCTCATCATTTTTTTACCCATCATACTCAAATACAACATCCTTCTTATCATGCTCCTTGTTTCAGTTCACCTTTGAACCTCCCTCGACAAACTCCTTTGAGAAGTTCAACCATGACTGAGTCAACGATGATCTCTCAACCTGTGTCTTCTATAATTAGTGAATCGAATGAAGTTGTAACCACTTATATGTTTGTAAATTCACCAAAAAATCATTTATGGTGGCCCCTAAGTGCCACTTGGATACCAGTCATTGTCTGTAACCTTTTTTGGTGCAACAACTAGTTCGTGGACTTCTCCCTTATCAACTTCATTAGGAATACTATTTGGCCACTCTTTTACAAGCACCTCACAACATATTCCGCCCATTACGCCCCAACCTTCTTTGGAGAAGAAATATGGTCCATTTCTTAATGGATTGGGACATTTACAACAATCTTATCCATATTATATCGGGTACCCTCTTCCCGGGGGAAGTTTCCTCCATACACTTCTTATCCTCTAGTAGGAGGGAAACTTGTTGCTGAAATTTTCCCATCTATTGATCAAATGCTGCAAGTTGGTGCTCCACCCTATTTGGTCCTTTTCGTATGGGTCCTCCATTTCTAGGAATCATTGTTAATCCTTCGCATTTTATGTAACCGTTCAACCTGGTTTGGTCTTAACTCAAATCCCAACCTCTCAACCTATTCCAGTTATGCCCCAGGTTCCTACTTGCCAACCTGTTCAATCCATCTATCAACCTGCCTAAGTTCCACCTCAAGTGAGTAAACCTATCCAGCTTGTATCTCAAATACAAATTACTCCAATGGTATCTGAGACTTCTCAAAACCCATTTTACCATCCTCTTTAGGGTGCATTACAAACTCCACCTTTTGGTCATTCCATACCTCAAATGAAAGTAAACCAAACTATGCATAGCATGACACAAGACCAACCAGTTAACCCAACATTGGAATGATGCAAAATATATCCAGGGAACTATTCCAAGGCATTCCTCAAATTCATGTTGGTCAAACTACTATTCCACAAATGACCTATCAAGGCCAACAAATCCAAACTCAACGATTCCAACCTTAAAAAGGTTCTCATGGAACTAGAAAACTTGGTTACGGTTATCTTGGTTATCAAATTCCTCCTTATCCTGGAATGAAAATATTGGTTGCTCAACCCCTTAAGTCATACCTAGGATACACTCCACCACAAATTAATCTTCATCCACAAGGTCAACCTTCATAGATGGACTTTAGTAGAAAATTTACATTTGTTACAACACTTAAGTTACCAGACTTATCATGACTAACTAGTGATCCCATTTGTCATTCTCCTTGGTGGTTGACCAGTCCTACCAAATTCTCGAGCGACATTCCAAAATTTAATGGAAATCCTGGAGAAGATCTGTCCACTCATGTTATGAACTATCATTTATGGTGTTCATCCAATTCCTTGAATGATGATTCTATTCATTTAAGAATTTTCCAGAGAACTCTCACTGACACGACAACTAAGTGGTATGTTTAATTACCATGATCCTCATTCAACAACTTCGATGCCTTGGAAACAACATTTCTAACCCATTTCAAATTTCCCATCCTTGATGAAATTGGAACTGAGCTTTTGAACTCCTTCATGTAGTCTAACTCCACGCATATATATGATCATATTCATTAGTGGAGGCACCGAAATCGGTTGGTCAAAAATTATATTCCTAATCAATTGTTGGTAGAGTGGTTTTTCAAATCCCTCTTGTCCACTATAGCTGAATATGTTGCCAAAGGCGGAATTGTTAACGAAGAGCAAGTCATTGCTGGCGCTCAATGTATAGATTTGATTTATACTTAATCTGGCACGCTCTATGACAAGATACCCAATGCTCCATGACCTTAGAATACTATTATTCTTGCTCTCCCCTCGAAGGAATCACACGTTGTTGATGGCATGGTTGGTTATGTTAGTCAATAATCGATGAGAAAATCTTCTAATCACTCAATATTCTCCCATTATGTTCAATCAAAACCCTTCCAATCTTGCTCCTGCGAGTACTTCCAAGATAAACACTATTCAATCTTATAAAGGAAAATCTCAACAACCTGGAAGTAAGAAAAAGGGTAAAGGAAATAATAAACAACAAAACCCCCCACAGGAAAAGTAGAAGAATCAGTCTCTTGACGAGAAGTGAAATCCTCTTTATCCATGTCCTATCTATAATAATGAACATTTGACAAAATATTGTTTGCATCGTGTAGAGATCAATATATTTTTGAAATTTGCATCCACTGTACCTGTTGTTTACCCTTTCCCAAACTAGGAGACACATATGGTTGCTCAAAATCCATCCTCCTCTTCCCATGTAATGATGTTTTTTGTTATTAGCAATAATAATGGTGTCATGGTGGATACAAGAAATAAGGACTATGGAAATATGAATCCTTCAACTGGAAAAGTTGACGATCAACCATCTAGCTCTACTCCACCTACCTCTAGTCCTCTATATATAGATAAAATTCCTGTTGAATTGACTATCAAACCTCCTAAAGGGATGATTCATAAGTCGGCATTTAATCCTCATGCGAGAGTTGCACAAACTTATAACATAGTTGAGTATTTAGCTTAGACTCCTTCAACTATGTTAGCACTTGAGGTGTTGCAAAGTTGTCCTACCCAAAAGAAATCTTTACTAGCATTGATTGAAGGAGTAGATCCTTCAGATTATAATCTTGTTGTATTTAATCACAAGAACCATACTCCTAAAATTTCACCCTAGTGGATTTCATGATTTTAGTTGTCATTAAATGTAAAAATATTCACCTCAGAATAGTAGATGAAGATGCCTCTACTTGCATCATGTCTCTTTCATGTTGAAATCACAATCAATCACCATCCACTCTCAAGGATTTTGATGGAAGAGGATTTAAACCTTACGAGATCTTGAATTAATTGCAATAGAATTAGCTGACAAAAAATTCTCAGTATAGGTCAAAGTAATTGATGGACCTTTGGATTATAACCTATTTTTGGGACAAACATGGGTTTATGCCATTGAAGTCATGGTCTCGACCTATTTTAGGATGATTTATCCCTCACTAGAGGGGCATTGTGGCCCTCGATCAACTTGTATTTTTTGCCACTAATTCCAAAATCACTAGGAGTATTCCAATTGTAGTTGAAACTCCACAACCTTATTAACATGTCGGGTTATGATTCCTTAAAGATTCGTCCTTAATGGGAACTTTCACAGTCCCTCCTCATGACATTCGTAATCTGGTTGCCTCTATTAATATGATTTCATCTTGTAGTATTCCTTCTTATCTTTGGATAATACCTATCACTCATGACATTGAATAATTTGGTGACAATATGTCACTCAGCCCCTTTGAGCTAGAGTATGAAGCTACCTACTCAGCCTATTTGATAAATCCTAATATTTCCACCTCAGTAAATTTAGTTGATCATTCCCAAGATTCAGGTTCTAACCCTTTCAATGACACATTTCCATCGATGAAAGCATCATGGAGATCGTGATGCCATATGAAACTCCATGGGACAATAATCATCATCGGTCCTCATTACCTGAAATTGTTGATAATAATTAGGAAGACTTTTATTCACCCAATGTTACTGTTATTTCCAGACTCTATCTCTGTTCGTGAGGTGAATTCCGAGAAGAATTTAGAAAATATTGAGGAGACCACACCCCTCAATATTTCTATCAAACATGGAGTTATTGAAAATGTCCACATTGGTGCATCTTGTTCTCTCGATGAGATCAAGATTTATAAGGACCTTTTTCAATAATTTTGTGACATTTTCGCTTGGACATATGAAGATATACCAGGCATATACCAAAACATTGTAGTGCATGAGATTAAGACCTATTTGGATGCTGAATCTATTCAGAAACATTTACATCTGCTTCACTCGAAGAAAGTTGTTGCCATAAAAGTGGAAGTTGAATTTTTTTTGCATGTTGGTTTCATATATCCTATTCCTTTAACAGGTTGAGTTTGAAATATTGTTATTGTTACGAAGAAGTATGGTACAACAAGAGTGTGCATTGATTATAGGGATATCAATTGAGCTTGTCCCAATGACAACTACCCAACCCCTTTTATCAACCAAATCGTTGATGATTCTGCAAGAAGTGATATTTATTCATTTATGGATGGCCTCTCTAGTTACAATCAAATCAACATACTACTATCAAACTAGTATATGAATTCCTTTGTTTGTCCATAGGGTACGTTTTCCTACCGCAAATTTCCTTTTGGTTTGAAAAGTGCTAGTGCAACCTTTCAAAGGCAAATGAATTATGCTTTCCATGATATAAAGCATATAGTGCAACCCTATTTGGATAATTTTCCTACCCACTCTGAACATTGTGAAGATTGTCCAATGCATCTCAAAGCAATAATCCTACGTTGTCGACATTATAATATTAAGTTAAATCTGCACAAATGTGTGTTTTGTGTCCAATATGGTTGAATCCTAGGATTCATAGTGTCCAAGGATGGGATCTGCATCGATCCTATGAAAGTCCAGGAAATCATTTATTTGTCTTCTCCCTATTCACTCATTCAGTTACAATGCCTTCAAGGGAAGGCTAACTTTATATGAAGATTTGTCCCTAAATATGTGGAATTTATGAAATGATTTACTTGCTTATTGAAAAAAGGGGTTCCCTTCCATTAGGATCACACTGCTCATAAATATTTTGATGCTTTGAAAGATGTGTTAGCTCTATCATCTTTGTTATATCCCACTGATTATCAACGAAATTATTTCATTTATTTAGCTGCAACAATTACCACAATTGCTGTTAGGATATTCCGACACATAGGAAATAGTTAAGTATAACTTGGTCTAGTGTAGAGTTAGGTAAAGTGTGTTTCTTTACTATGTACTTTTGTAACTTACAATCCAACGGTCACAATATGTTCTAGACATGAAGTGATCCGATGGTTCATTCTCTCCTCGGTATTACCAACACTTTATCTGTGGCTTAACACCCGATTGGTCCATGATCTCTATTTAAAGAGCATGGAGGGTCATTTGTAGGTTAACCATTCATGAGAGAAGCTTATGTAAATTTTCATTCTTCTATTAATAAATTTCCTAAAGTGGCCGTGTTGGCTGAGGCCGTGGGCTGTTTCCCTCTTTGAGGGATTTAACAACGTCAACAATACTGGTGTATTGATCTGTGATCTATTTGTGAGTGGTGTCCTTTGGTGTTATGTTTGAGGAAATTACCCTGTAAATTCCTACATGGTATTAGAGCTATTTGAGGGCCGCATCTATTGGTGATCCAAATCTGAAGCTGGTAGAACTAGATCCGACTGTCATTTCCTAGATCTATTGTTAATGGCTGCTTTGAGGCTGAGAGGACTACTCTATTGTGTTACAGAATCCGTTCCAGTGAGGAACTGCTTTCTTTTGACACGAAAGGGTTTCCGGTAGCCCTAGCTACGTCATTTTTAATATCTAGAGGTATGCAGTGTTTATTTGCAGTTTTTAGTTATTTTCTCTCTATTTATTTCGGTTTATTTAGCTCTTTGTTTTTTTTGTTACCAGATCTATACCTTTCATTTCTGTGTATGCTCTTTGCCTCATGACTCTGTGTGATCTAGGAAAATCAGAAACAAAAAGGAAGGATTCTCATGCGTATGCTCTTTTCCGCCACGCCTTAGTGTGATATCGGATAATCAGAAACATTGAGGAAACTATTTAGTTTCTGGCTAAAGCTAACTTCAAGCTGTAAGTTTGTTTTTTTTAATGTCTGTGTTGGGTTTTGTGATTTTTTTTGTAGGAAAAAAAAGAGCTTTCTCAAGTAAGCACACACCCCAAAGCTTCAGTGATTGAAAAAAAACCCCTTCCTCTTTTCCAAAAATTACCAACCTTTTAATCTAGCTCACTTGGCCCAAAGCTACTTTATGAGAGTAGAGGTCTTGAGTTCAAGTCTTTCTTTTTGTTGAGCTAATTAGATTAAGTTTAGAAAGGGGGTGGATTTTTTTCTTTAAATATAACATTATCTTTCATTTCCACACATTCCCACACTTCGTCGGCATCTTCAACAACTTTTCTTCAAAAAACCATAACTTCTTCATCCGGAAGTCGTTTTCAGAGCCGTTTTTTTTTTAATCAACATAATTTTTTGATATCTTTCCATTGGAACACTTAGTTTCAGCATCTATAGCTTCAATTTATGTTAAAATGGAAAGTCCATGCCAAGTTATTCTTGACAACACCAACTACTTCCAATGGTGGTCCTACATTATGGATTTACTTAAAAGTAAAGGTCTTTACATAATAGCCTTAGGCCAAGAAACCAAACCGAAAGATGAAGATAAGGTAGCCAAATGGGAAAATTGGCAAGATCAAGCACGTGGGTCGATAGGATGTCTATTTCTCTAGACCTTAGATTCCATATCACAGAACTTGATACTCCTAATGAAGCAATGAAATGGATCACTAAAGTTTTTGGAATTAAAAATGAACTTCGAGCCCATCAACTCGAAAATGAGTGGCTTACATTGGACCCAAATAATTTTTCTTCCATTGAAGATTTTTTGTCCAAGTTCAAGATCCTTAGACTTCTCTTGGAAGGTGTAGAAGATGGTAACCTTATCTATTCCATTCTTACTAAGTTGGGACTAGCCTACTCTGTGTTTGTTTCCACCTTCCATTCTATAAGAGAAGCCTTCATTTCTCAAGGACAAGACTACAAGTCCCCTTCCTTTGATGCCTTTTGTTATTCTTTGATAAGAGAACAAGAAAAACTCTTACATCTTGGTCTTCTTAATCTTGGAAACTCTTCTAAGAAAGCCTTAGCCTCTCAGCAACAACCAAATTCAAAGAATCCTAAGGAGCCGTATCCTAAAAAGAATGGTCCTAAACCAAACAAGGGTCCTAAGCAATTTAAGTCTCAAAATGAAAAATCATTTCAACAAAATGATAAGGCAAATAAAAACAAAGTGAAGAAGATTGATATACATTGCCACTTTTGTAATCGAGATGGCCACTTAGAATCCAAATGCTTTAAGAAGATGGAAGCCTTGGAAGCAACAATGAAGAAGCATAACATCCATTTGGAGCACTCTTCAACTTCAACTTCATCTTCAGGAATATCACTTTCTGCATGTGGTTGTCAAGCATCTCAGTCTGGCTATGCATTAAATGTATCCTCTTTTTCTCATTCTCATGAGTGGCTCATTGATTCTGGAGCTTCTTATCACATGGCCAAAAACAAAGCCATGCTTTCTTCTTTAAATGATTGTAACACCAAAAATATATATGTTGGTGATGATAGATCTCTTAGTGTTGTAGGGACTGGAACTGTTCATATAGACAATGGTCAATTTAATGATGTATTATGTGTTCCAACCTTATCTTGCAACCTTTTATTTGTATATCAGATAACTCATTCAGGTGAAGGTAAAATCGTTGAATTTTGGCCTCACAATGATGTAATTAAGGACCTAAGAGATCCTATACAGATTTTAGCTACTGGCATTGTTGATGATTCTACAAGGTTGTATAAGTTTAACAACTTTAGGTCATCAAATCTTCCCTCGGTATCTGTTGCTCATAACGATGAAGTGAGCAAACTTTGGCATGAGCGATTTGGTCACTTAAACTATCGCTCCCTTCAGAATCTATGTAAAGAAAATATGGTGACACGTCTTCCAATGGTATCTTGCAGAGATGGTGTTTGTTCTAGTTGTGTACTTGGAAAACATCATCGGGATAGTTTTGAAAAACCTGCCTCTTGGCATGCCTCAGCCCCTTTATAGCTTGTGCATAGTGATTTATGTGGTCCACTTCCAGTTGCTTCATTCTCTGGCTACAAGTATTTCTTAACTTTCATTGATGATTTCTTGAAAGGCACTTGGGTATACTTCTTAAAACTAAAGAATGAAGTATTTAACCTGTTCTTGGCCTTTAAGGCCTTTGTTGAAAAACAATCTGGACATCAAATTCTTAATCTAAGATCTGCTAATGGCAGAGAATATGTTAACAACAAATTCATAAACTTTTGCAATGAGAATGGAATTCAAATGAAACATACTTTTCCGTATACTCCAGAACAAAATGGTGTAGTTGAAAGAAAGAATCACACCTCAAAGAAAATGGCTAATTGTATGCTTCAATCTAAAGGACTTAGTCTTAGTTTTTGGGCAGAAGCAACTAACTGTGCAAATTACATAGTAAATCACACTCCTACTAAGGTTTTAAAGAATATCACTCCAGAAGAAGCATGGAGCTCAATTAAACCAGATGTAAGTCACTTTCGTGTTTTTGGAAGTGAAGCATGGGCCCATATTCCAGATGAGAAACATAAAGCTTTAGAACCTAAGAGTGAAAAATGTATTTTGGTTGGATATTCTGAAGATGTCAAAGGATATAGACTTATTCCACTTAAGTCCAAAAATGTTATCATTAGAAGAGATGTAAAGCTTGTTGAAAATATATTGGCCTACGAGCCTAGTGCAGTGGATGTGACACCTCTCTCTATCCCTTCTACTTCTAAAAATATTTCTTCTTCATATGATGACAGCGAGGATGAAAATCCTCCCCCACCTTCTCAGGATACTCCTTTAGCTCCTCAGCTTCCAAAATGGGTCCATGATACTTAGGATGCAGCAGGTTCTCTTGCCGGTGATCCTATAGATCAGTGTCGCACACGATCTCAGTTCGATAGAGCCTCTTCTTTACAGGCTCAAGCTTTAGCAAATTATGATCTTGACACCTTTGCAGAAGCTTTAGGCCATCTAGATTGGGACGTAGCTACGAATGAAGAATATCATTCATTATTGTCAAATGATACATGGGATATTGTTCATCTTCCAAAGGGATGAAAACTTGTTAGATGAAAATGGGTTTACAGAACCAAGTATGGCCCAGATGGAAAAGTTGATAAACATAAATCTTGTCTTACTGCTAAGTGTTTTTCACAAGTTGAAGGCATTGCCTATACTAAAACATTCTCCCCTATTGCCAAAATGAATTCTATCCGCCTTGTTCTTTCCCTTGCTGCCTCTTTCAAATGGGAAGTCCATCAGATGGATGTTAAATCTGCCTTCTTGGGTTGAGACCTGCATGAAGAAATATATATGGAACAAACTACTAGCTTTATACAAATAGACTCTAGCCTTGTATGTCGGCTTAAGAAATCCCTTTATGGTCTCAAGCGAGCCCCTCAAGCTTGGTGTGCCAAAATGGATAGCTTTCTTTTAGAAACTGGCTTTTGTAGGTGTCATTCTGACAATACTGTCTACACCAAGAAAGTGGGCAAGTCTCTTATCATTCTTGTTCTTTATGTTGATGATCTTATCCTTACTCGTAGTGATCCCAACCTTATAAACCATGTGAAGTCCAACCTTAAAAATAAGTTTGAAATGACAGACTTAGGACACTTGCATTATTTTCTTGGTCTTCAAGTCTTGCAATCCAAGGAAGGTATTTCCATTTCCTAGTGGAATTATGCCTGTGATATTCTACGCCATTTTCACATGGAAGACTGTAAGGTAGCCCCTTCTCACTTTCAGTCTGGAGCCAAAATTTTAGTCACTTGTACTTCCCCAGAAGTTGATGCTACCTTATACCATCAACTTGTAGGAAAACTTTTGTATCTGACCCATACTCGTCCTAACCTTTCCTTTGTTGTTGGACTTATTGCTCAGTTTATGCAAAACCCACATGAAAGTCATTGGAAAGCAGCTAGAAAGTCCTTCGTTATGTTCGAGGTATAGTTCAGTTTGGGATTCATTACAGTGCAGAAGCATCTCCTCTATTCGTTGGTTTCACTAATTCTGATTGGGCTGGTGATCCTGATGATCAGAATTCTACTGCAGGTTATGTGTTCACTCTTGGTTTAGGACCTATTACATGGGCTTGCAAGAAACAAAGTGCCATTTCTCTTTTTACAGCTGAAGCAGAATATCGTGGTGCCGTAGAAGCTAGTAAGGAGGCCCCGTGGCTTCATAAAATCCTATCAGAGTTTGGCTTTCAGCAACAACATCTGACAAAGTTCCTTTCAACTATGCAAAGATCCAGTCCAACATCAGTGCCGTAAACACATTAAACTGCACACTCACTTCTTCAAAAATCTCATTCATGACCCTATTCTTGAAGTGCAACATTATTCAATAGATGATCAAGTTGCATACATCTTTATAAAGGCTCTCACAAAGGCGAAGTTCATTAAACTTCGATTTATGGTTGGGGTTCAGGAAGTTGCCACTAAGGGGGGATAGCCTCTAGTGCCTCCTTCCTTCTCCTATTGTGTCATATTTGTACATCCTTCAATCTTATCCCAAGTTGTTCTTAAGGGGGAATTTTAGGATATTCCGACACATAGGAAATAGTTAAGTATAACTTGGTCTAGTGTAGAGTTAGGTAAAGTGTGTTTCTTTACTATGTACTTTTATAACTTACAATCCGAAGGTCACGATATGTTCTAGACATGAAGTGATCCGGCGATCCATTCTCTCCTTGGTATTACCGACACTTGATCCATAGCTTAACACCCGATTGGTCCATGATCTCTATTTAAAGAGGATGGAGGGTCATTTGTAGGTTAACCATTCATGAGAGAAGCTTATGTAAATTTTCATTCTTTTATTAATAAATTTCCCGAAGTGGACGCGCTGGCTTAGGCCATGGATTGTTTCCCTCTTTGAGGGTTTTAACCACGTCAACAATACTGGTGTATTGATCTATGATCTATTTGTGAGCGGTGTCCTTTGGTGTTCTGTCTGAGGAACTTACCCTGTAAATTCCTACAATTACGATGGTTTTAGTACAAGAAGATGACGTAGAATACAAACACTCCATATATTACTTGAGACGAAACTTGACTGAGACTGAAGCCAAGTATTCACATGTTGAAAAGTTACCTTTGGTAGTTGTACAAGCTATCCAAATATTTTTCCACTATATCCTGCTTCGGAAGACGATGATAGTTTTTTATTACAACCTGATGACTTACATTCTATCACGTCAATTATTGGGGGGAAATACTTAAAGTGGATAGTTATCCTCCAAGAGTTTGATTTGGAATTACCCAAGTCCAAATGAAAGAAATATTTAGTCTTCGCTGAACTAATTTGCAACCTTCCCTCCTTTAAATCAAAATCAACCATTGATGATTCTATTCTAGACCAAATGTTGTTGCTGATTGATTCTTCCTATCCTTGGTATGGAGGTATCATTATTTATCTCCAAACCCAAAATTTTTGGCATGATACTACTCATTATGATCAACATCGAATTTGATACCAAGCTTGCCAATAAATCATCATTGGTGACACTCTTTACCACCAAGGTGTTGATTCAATATTTCGACGTTGTCTTACTCATGAAGAGCCCGAGAAAGCTTTGAATAACTGTCTTGATAGAGCATGAAATGGGCACATTTCTAGCTATGCGACCACCCAAAATATTTTACATGCCGGTTATTTCTAGATGAACATGTTTTGAGATTGTATTTTGGTAGTTTAGAAATGCCACACTTGTTAGATTTATAATAAGAAATCTCATGCTCCCCCTCCTCCTATGCATACAATTATTCCCATTAGACATTTTTCCAAGTGGGGCATTGAATTCATGACCTATAACCCTCATTCGACCAGGGGGAATGGTTACATTATTTTTGCTGTGGACTATTTTACTAAATGGGACGAAGCAATGCCTACATTTGACAATAACGAAAAAATTGCTACATTGTTCCTTTTCAACCATGTTATTGCTAGATTTGGTGTGCCTCAATATGTCGCTAAAGACCATGGTAAATATTTTCGAAATTACATGATGTCTAAACTTACTGCAAGTTGGGCCTTCAACATGAAAACTTGACTCCATATTACCCACAAGCTAATGGGAAAGTAGAAGCCATTAAAAAGGTTTTGAAAATGAAGCTACAACATAAGGAAGAGATTCATAAGATGAATTAACCAACCATTCCTTTTTTGCTTTATGGGCATATCGAACATCTTTCTAAATGACGATTGAATTCACACCCTTTGAGTTGGTGTATGGTCTAGAAGTAGTTCTCCTGATTGAATGTGAGATTCCATCCTTAAAACTAGTCATTGAGCTTCTTCCTGCAACTTTCATAGAAGAAGAACATTTTTTGCAATAAGCTCACCTAGATGAGACCTGAAGCAACATCGTAATGGCCAACGAGGCTCACAAAAAACATGTCAAAGAACACTTTGACTAGAATGATAAACCCTATGCCTTCTCGAAAGGTGATCTAGTCCTTCTATATGACTAGGAAGCTGAAAAATTAGGAGTTGGGAAACTCGAACCATTATGGTTGGGTCCATATATATTTAAGCGTAGACTAGAAAAAGGGGCCTATGAACTAGTTGAATTTGATGGTATTCCCTTGGTACAACCCCAAAATGGGTTGTATTTGAAAAAATATTGTGGTTAGATTTCTTCTGCATAGTCACTATGTACACACTATACAGGTTTTCTAGTGTGTTTACAATGTGCTTTTCTATCGCCTTTGCTCATATTGAATTTCATTATATTTTTAGATGTTGGTGTTCCCTCGACAATATGTTGGTTATGTTGATGGCGCTAGTCATAGTATTCAGAACCTTTCTTCCGTAGCGTGAGAAATCTATGCTCCCAATGACGAGTTAGTGAGTCTACATGGGTTTTGTATCAGTCTCTTGACTAATAACATTGTTGAGTACAATGCAATGATCATATTGTTATCTTATTTTATTTCACGTGACATTCGTCACTTCGTTGTCAGAATGGATTCACAACTTGTGGTACAACATTCAACAATGTCTATTGAGTTAGAAGTCCCACTTTATTACACATGTTTTTAAGGGTTCACCTCTTACAACAACATTTTTATTACAACCAATATCAACATGTTCCTAGAAGCCTTAATACATTAACATATTTGTTAGCTAATTATGTATTGGACAGACATTTGCAACACATGTAAATACACAAACCATAATCATATATTGTGCAAGATAGTAGAATAAAAGTAGAAGACATCCATAGATAGAAAATTGTATATAATGTTTGGTTTTAAAAATATTGCATCTGAGACGGCCACATGGACAATAATATCAAAATACATGTAGACAAAATATGGTTGAAAATGCTCCTACATGACTGTTGACACCTAATTCGAAAGGATTATTGTAAATATTATAAATATTTTCAGTTATACATTTGAGTAGACCAAGAGACCTTGGAGTTGGCTCTGATACCATTGCATGCCAGGAGGCAACTCAACAAATTGGAATCCAAATATAGCTCCTGGCATGCAATGGTATCAGAGCCAACTCTATTTTAGCTTCCCTTTGCTCCTGTAACTCTCTTCTGCCATTTTTGGTAGCTCCGAAATTTGTCATTTTTGTCAATTTATCTGAGTGTTGCATGCGTTCTATAATGTTAGCCAAAATGATGAATCGAGTTGAGTAATAAAACCATGGTACGATATCTATGTTAATATTTTCCATTAAAACTCTTTATTGTTCTCTGTCAATTGAATCCTTTGTCCTTTGTCCACTGGTGTATCCTTAATCTACACATTGTGTATTGATTAAAATCTTGTGAGGGCGTTGAAATAGATTGGTCTCTAATACCCGTGTTACCTATTGTATATCTGTGATGAAAAGGCTGGTAATCAAGTTGATACTTGTGTTGAAAACACGGATAATCAAGCTGCTATACTTGCGTTAAATCCTTTTTAAAGGTTGTACATATATGATGGGTATATATGTCATATGGTATGAAGGTTGTGAGCATGTGTGTGTTGTTTTTTTTGGAATGCAATATATATATATTACATTATATTGTTGATGCAGTGTTGAGAAGGGACATATTTGGTGTGGTGAAGATATTTAAGGCTATATATGGTGAATGGATGGTGAATGTATAATAGTTGGGCATAGTGTCATAGTAGGATCTATAATAGTTTAAAAATATTGACTTACATATTAAATCAATCGTTTATTTAAATAGAATATATCAAAGTAAAGCAGCTATTGTTGAAAGAAGATAGTTTTTTGAGAATTTATTCACTAATATCCATTGTGGGAGTAGTTCTCACTGGCACAGAGAACTACCCTGAGTGGTCACAGAAGATAAAACACACCCTCATTTTCAGTGAGTTGTGGAAACAGGTTTGTGAAGGAGGAGACAATGCACCTGAAGCCCACTTCAGATAAGGAGCTTTCCATTTGGGAAAACAAGAACAACAAGGCCTATACCTTGATTGTAGTGTCAGTAAATGAAGAGGTGAGTCACCACATTTATCCATTTTGAAATGCCTTTGAAGCTTTAAAGAAGTAGAAGGAATTGTATGACTCACACTCTGAACTTGAAGTTGTTCAATTGATGATTAATTTGTTTAATATTGAGTTGAAAAATGATGACCCTCTTGCCTTAGCATCATAAGTAAGATCCATTATGCATGACATAAAATCAATTGGTGTTGGAATAGATATTCCTCTCATATCTTATGTGAAGACACTATATCCCACCTATTCACATTATCTTGAGTCATTGCAAGCAAGTGGAAACCTTAAGGAGATTACCTTTGACTCCCTTGAGAAGAAGTTTGCTCTGATAGAGAAGGATATTGGGAAGAAAAGAATCCTTAGCCTTCTAAAGAAGTTATTTGGCTTGCACAAAAAGAGAAGAATCATGCACACAATTCTCCTAGAGGAAGATATGGCTGAAGAGGATGAGGAAGGAGGAATTTTAAAGGCGTGGTGCGGGGGGGTGGGGGGGGGGGGGTTGTGGGAAGACAGTTCCAAGGATAAAAGTCTAGTCTTCATTAGATAAGATGCAATAGAGATGGACATGATGCTTCTACATGTAACGTACCTTGGGACAGAATTGAGCAAGAAATATATGAAGGAAAAGGTAAAAAAATTGACAAGGGGAAAGGTAAACAACCTGAATTTTCTCATTATGTTGTGGCACATTGAAACATTGGAGTAACTAAAGACTTATTCAATGCTTCACTTGATTCGTGGAAAGATGATTGATTACTTGATTCAAGAGAAACTTGTCACATGAATTTCATGAGAGATTTATTTGAATAATTCAATGGAAATGTTGATGGAGCAATATACTTTACAAACAAGTCCAAACTCAAGCCATCAGGGCTTGGGACCATCAGGCTCAAACTTCCTAGTATTCCATAATTTCTTCTACATGATATTCTATACCTCTCGGAGCTATGGAGAAACTTGTTTTCTTTGGTCCACATTCGCCAACAAGGACGCTCCATTCATATATTTGATGGAAAGGTCAAGATCAAGGTTAGAAAAGCATCATATCACTCACTTGTCATGACGGGGATAGAAGAAGAAAGACTTATGCAACTACAAGGAAACTCTGCTCATGCACATAGCTTTTCATATAGTTCTTACAATGATGAAGGTGCATTTCCATCAAGTCTGTATTGAATGCTAGATTTGGACACTTGAACTATGAAAACCTTTGTTTCTTGAGGAAAAATGGTGTTAAATTGGTTTGCCTACTATTCCTAGGAAACTTAAGCAATGTGATGCTTGTATTCTAGTAAAGCACAATAAACATTATTTTCATGATTCACATCCCAGAGCACATAGAAAACATGAAATCATTCATTCTGATTTATGTGGACCGATGCCTGTTCCTTTTGAAAATGGTAATAAATATATGATGACATTTATTTATGACTACACCATAATGTGTTGGGTTTATTTATTGAAGAACAAATCTGAAGCTTTTGAAACATTCCAGAACTTTCATGCATGGATTGAAAATGATGCACAATCTCATATTGGCTCTTTTTGCACTGATAATGGAAAAGAATGCACTTCAAATGAATTTGAAAACTATCTTCGCCAAATGGGATCAAACATCAAACAAATATGCCTTATAATGCCCAACAGAACAGAGTCGCTGAAAGAATGGACAGGACAATCTTAAATATGGTATGTTCCATGATGTTTTTCAAGAATGTTAAACTGATGTTTTGAGCTGATGCAATTCTATGTGCCATGTATATAAAGAATAGGTGTCCATCTAAAAAAAATACTCCCTATGAAATGTGGTATGGCCACATTCCTTCGGTGAGGCATATCGGGTTTTTTGGTTTCACATGTTATGCCTTGATACCCAAAGAACAAAGAATAAAACTCAGTGCAAGGAGTTGCAAGTGTATCTTCTTGGGGTACTCAAATACCTCCAAAGCATACCATCTCTATGATAAAATGAATAAGAAGTTTATAATATCTAGAGATGTGATATTTCTTGAATATTCCAAGGCTGACAATGTTGTTGAGCAGCAGCTTGATCGCTTGGATAGATTCAGACATGAAAAATATTTTCAAGAGTTTGATAATGAGATTCCACATATTGAATGGGGGATTCCTATACTGGATCAATTTATGGAAGCTTCTTTTTAAGCACTCTCTCCCCCACATGAAGCTCCAACCATTGATGACACTTTGAGTGATGTGATTCTTAGAATTGGGAGACTCAATAGCTTGGGCCATCTCATAAAGGTCCTCCAAAATGGCTGACAAAGACACTTGAAAGTGCTCATCTTGATGAATTTAGAAAGACAAGAACAAGAAGCTCAACTAGACAAAATGGAGGTGATGTAGATGATTCTTATTCACCTGTCTATATGGATGTTTCTTATGATTGTGATCTGAATCTGTCTACACATTTTGAACCAACTTCCTTTAAAGAAGCCGATTCTCATGATGAATGGAAAGAAGTGATGCAGAAAGAATATGATGCCTTGATAAAGAATGGCACCCAGAAGCTTGTTGATCCTCCATTGGGAACCAAACCAATAGGCTATGAGTGGGTCTTCAAGAAAAAGTATAAAGAAAATGGCTCACTTGACAAGCGTAAATCTAGGCTTGTGGAAAAAGATTTTGCACAGAAGGAAGGGGTCGATTGTTAGGAGCATTCCCCCCCCCCCCCCAACAAAATGGGCTACCATCCAGACAATCTTTACATTAGCAGCTCAAAATGGTTGGAAAGTCCATCAAATGGATTTAAAAACTACCTTCTTGAATGGAGATTTGAAAGATAATGTTTTTATGTCCCAACCAAAAGGATTTGTTGTGAAGGGTAAGGAACATAAAGTATGCAAGCTTGCAAAATCCTTGTATGGACTCAAGCAAGCACCACAAGCCTGATATGAGAAGTTAACATAGAATCTTCTGAAACTCAACTTCAAACATTATGACCTTGATGATGGAACTTTGTTTGTCAAGAAAGTTGGTAAAATAGTTGTATATCTTGTGGCATATGTAGGTGATCTTCTGATGACAAGGAACAATGAGAGATATATTTCATCCTTAAAGAACGAATTGAGTAAAGGTTTTGAAATGAAATATTTGGTCTATGTTCACTGCTATCTTGGTATTGAAGTAACTCAACATCAGAAGTTTATATTCCTCTCTCAGAAGAAGTACATTGGAGATATGTTGAATAGATTTGGCATGGATGAGTGCAATCCTTTGACTACTCCAATGGAACATAACTTAAAGCTCACATCCACTGAAGGAAAAGATTTTGAGTATGCAACAAAGTACAGACAAATCGTAGGAAGTCTCAAATACCTGACTACTACTAGACCAAACATTTCATTTTCTGTTGGAATCCTTTCCATGTTTGTGCACAATCCTTGTGAGGGTCATTGGTTTGTTGCAAAAAGAGTTCTAAAGTACTTAAAGGGAATTCAAGACTTTGGACTTAGGTATACACAAGTGGGTGACTGCAGCTTGATTGTATACTCTGATTTAGACTTCGATGGAGATAAAGAAACTGAGGTATCTACTTCAGGTTATGTTATGACTCCTGGATCTGGAGCAGTCTCCTAGAGGTCACGCAAATAGTCAGTTCTTGTCGATTTCACAACTAAGGCCGAATATCTGGCAACAACTGAAGAAGCGAAGGAAATTGTGTGGCTCACGAAAATTCTGGAATATTTGCAGGAGAAACAAGTGCATTCAACTCCTCTTTGGATTAACAACACTTATGCAATAAATTTGACCAAGAACCCAAAGTTCCATGATTGAATGAAGCACATCAATAAAAAATACCATCTGATTCGACATCATGTTGAGGCCTAGAAAATCCACCTACGCCTTTTTTCCATAAATGAGTAGATTGTAGACATCTTCACCAAAGCGCTTGGAAGAGAAAAGTTTGAAAGGTTCAGAATGATTCTTGGACTCACCAACATCCCTTCAGATTAAGGGGGGAATATTGACACCTAATTTGAAAGGATTATTGTAAATATTTTTAGTATGCATTTGAGAAAACAAAAATACCATGGAACTAGAATCCCACTCATGTATAAATTCATGATATGGTTAATGCAATAAACAATTCAATTCATGGAGTTACATCCTTGCCTGAAAATGACTAATCCCTATGATGCTCTTGATAGCATACAATCGCTCAAGAAACCTTGCAGAGAAGATGACTGATATGCTATGGAACTCCTATAGTGTATCACTGCATATAGATGGGGACCTATTTAATCCCTCTACCCAGTACACTTCAGGTCAAACCATCAAGATGATGATTTAACTTAGTGAGTATCTATGCAGTGTCGAGTTCACCCATCTCCCCCTCTATCCCTGCAGCCTGACCCTGAACAAGATGTGGTTGTGCTCGATGATGAATATGCGACATACATATTGGTCACACAAGTCCAATATCTACATGTAAAAACTTAATAGTCACTCTTTGATACATTCAAATAAATTGTAAAATCCAAAATGCCAAAATATTCAAAATGACTTTGTTTACCTGCATCACCCCATTGCTCGCCTTCGGGTAAGAAAAGCTCCATGTATCCATGGAAAAAAATCCAACATATAGGTATTCCTTGATCATAATTAGCTACATTTGTAGCCATATGAAGAAGATAGGGTTAAAACTCATCGTAGGTGTGCCCCCATGACAAGACATCAGATCTACCCATTGCCTCATACGAGGCACTCTAGGTCCCGTAAACTCATAAGATATTTTTTGAGGATGAAGTAATGGTATCCTCTCCAACGTAAAGGATAATATCATAGAACCATACCCAAGTTCTTGAATCATCCTATTTTTTCCCAATTGAGCTTCTCCTTTAGGTTTTCTAGAACCCCTTCATGCTAATTAAATATAGTTGGCTCCAAGCACTCTAAGGCATACTGCGTATGGGTATTGGTGGCTAAATGAAAGGAAAAATTGCTAGCCAATCAAGTAATAGTGAAAAATATGGTCCTGAGATGAAGGTGTACCACATCCTTTATCTCAAGCTTCCCATCCTTGGTTATTTCAACATGAGATTGAAAATGAAAAACAATGTAATCCTTCATTGTCTCCCCACCTCTCCTGAAACCAGATAGTGAAATTGAATCTCCTCTCTTTAAAAAACCTGTTAAAAAATAGATGTCCTCAACATCTATTGTGACAGTTTGTTCTCAAAACCTAAAGTATTTTCCCTGTACTAACTGTAACTAGGCTCTCATACTTGGAATCATGAAAAATTTAAGATGCCCACAATTTATCAAAGCCTAAATTGTTGTTGGGTTATTGGCAACAATCATATCTTGAGCCCCATGCTTTCTTTCTCTCTAGGTCAAAGCCATTTATCTTTGGTGAATGTTTGCACATGACATGAAAACACACATAATTTCACCCATTTAAAACATTTTCGGAGAAAAGTCACTTAAAAACTAATTTACTGAAAACCATTCGCGTCTATTGCACTGTCTCTTCTAGGACAGAGCAACCCATCACACTCACGCCCATTGGTGAGTGTGCTAGGTCACCTTTCCTAGCATTATTCTTACTTACCCATCGCACTTCACGATATAGGAAGGGTGCGATGGGTTGAGGGAAAATTTATAGACCTGAAAACTCAAAAAAATTCTCCTAAAAATGCATGAAACGAGAAATGGAAACCATGAAAACAAAGAGATAAGATAGATCTCTTACCTGGAATTGATGGTACTAAAAAATGGTCCAACAGATTTGCCATAATCAGTTGTCGAACATTGAAAGTAAAAACACACTAAGAGCTCACTTGCGATGGGAAAAAAGAAAATGGTAAAGAAATGAATTACAATTTCATTTTTTATGGTCAAATTGGTCATTATTTTAATATATTTTTTTATATTTTTTGATATTTTGACCTATTTTTTACCATGTATCATGTATTTATATATTTTATTTATTTATTTATTTTGTGGTGTTCTAAGCAAGTTTAAAAGGTAATTGGAGGATTTAATGCAGATTATAAGTCAAATACAAGCCATTTTGATCAATGAGTATACTTTTATTATTTTTTCAGGATCGTTAAACATACAAAAAAGGATCCCCCTAGAGTCCTTTTTCAGTTCTTTTCAAACTCCCAAAACATGAAAATATTGCCGAGAACTTGTCTTTTAAAACTCGTTAAAATAAATGAAAATATGTTTGCCCAATATAAGTTTAACCCTTTTCCGAACTGGGATGGTCTATTTACAAAAAAGGAATACTTTAGTTGAACATGACTAAAAATTTCTCCTAATTATCGTTTTATGCATTTTCAAACTCAAGAGACTAAATTTATGAAAAGGAACCTCTTGGATTTTTGTTTTACCTCTATTTCAAACTCTTTAAACATGAAAAAGTAGTCGAGTTATGTCTTCGCTGTACTCTTAAAACTATTAAACAACGATGGAATTATTAAAGAATGACGAGACCAAAACACTCCTTCTCAGGGTTCGTTAAAAATACTCAGAAGGATTCATTCGAAGGATGAACCTATAAATCAATCACGTGTTATCCTCCTCAACCTTGTAAAAAATAAAAAGGTATTGGCCATAAATGATTGGGAAATTGGGAAAACAACGCATTCTCCCTATTAATGGTAGCGAGTTGCTCTTGAACATGACACTCTCTCACTTCATCTCTGTGCCTACTTTGGGTTGGGGCATCCACTTGTCACTCTACTGATTACACCTTCATCATGGGTATTTGAGTCAATCCTTCTAACTCCTTTCAGTGTCGCCAATATGTTCAAGGGAAAACACCCTTAGTTAACATATGCTACAACACCTTAAGACTTATTTCATGTCTACCTCTCCTAAACCAACTTTGCATCATTACATTCTATCTTGATACTCGTTTCATGTCATTGATGAGGGATACATCAAGACCCTTTTGTGACGAGTCACTTCCTGTCGACATCAACACATTATCCAATAAGTTGACTTAGAAACTCCCTTCAATGCCAAAACTTGCATACCTCAATGGAAAGTTTCCTCGCTTTTGGCACAAGTTTTCATCATTGGCCTTCGATTGAGAGATTATGTGTGGTGTTCGACTTTAGCTCATTCATTCAACCACATGGATTCTATTGTAGTAACTTGAGATCCATTAACATTATCGATGGTTTCTCTCACATCTATAAATGAATTACGTCATTGGATTCTAATTAGATGGTGTCTACCATGTTTGACTCCAACTCATTTATTCACATGGTTATACTTGTACTATTGAGTGACGAGGTAGAAGACCCCAGATCTAGTTTCATCCATTCAGGCTATGCATTAAGGATTCATACTAGATCACAAAGTATGATGGCTATGATTGTTCAGAAAGTCATCCAAGCATGGGTCCACCATCTGTCATCTGTGGATGAGATGTTTTTATCATTGTACATGTAATATTGGCTTATAGGTCGATTATGGATATACCTACCTCAACAATAATATCATGATGATTATGTATTGTAACAGATGATGATCTCAACCAACCTTTCTTGATCCAAACTTATAACAAAGTAAAGCACTTTAGTCCTCAAGAACTTCTTCTAACTTAATACTTTAGGGGGAAATTCGTTACAGGCTATTTTTTCACATAAGATCAAATGGAATGGAAAATGGATCAATCAACATCCTTGACACCTTGTTATTATCCCTTTGCAAAGCCCCAAGCATTACTTCACCAAAAAGTCCAAAAATTATGGGTTTATCATCTTAGAAACTCATTTTGGGCCCATTGCTCCCTGTCTCATATGCCACCTGCAATGGTTTCATGTTGCATAACTAGGCACCTACACTGACCAACGTAGGGTGCTTTTTTTACAGGTGTGATGGTTCTCAAATTTCTGGAAAAATAAAACATAATTATAAAACTTATATTTCCAAAAGCTTCTAAGGTGGTTTTAACCATTTACTACTGATTATGATCCTAAATTTTTATCCAATAGTTCTTATCTCTTATCCCTAGAGATTATCCTCCCTCATATGTGGATCTAAGTCCTAGATTGGTAGAATCCAAACTAGCCTGTTTACCCTATAAATTCACTGCTTCCCATTGAGTCTGGTTGGCTTTTCTAGACTCTTAGCTATGTCCTGATGTTATTGATTTTCATTAAAGGATCCATTACCATCCTTGAGTTGTGATTGAATTCTTTCTTTGTGGCTAAGGAAGGACAAGTTTGGTGGGAGACATCTACATAGTCAAGGACTACAAAAGGGTTGTAATCTTCTCCTACATTTCATTAATAAAAAAAGCTTTGTTTTCCTATACTTTCTATATTTTTACCATGTAGATTAAACAACTCATGTGATATACTAAAACATAAGACAAGCATCTACTCTACTCTTTAGTAGAAGCCAAACTATATTGATGAAAACAATAATCAGAAAGAGGAAGAATATCAATGGCACATAACACAATATTTCTCTGGGGAAATCAACTGCTCAAAACCCCAACTATCCATATTGCATTAACTAGAATATCTGAGAGGAAAATACAATTCTTGTTCCTCTTGAACAATTCCTATACAAGTATAATCTAACTCTCTTCTCATAAGTTAGCTCAAGCCAACACCTAGCCTATTTTGCTACCTTCCAAGCTCCTACTTTCTTGCACAATTCCTAGAGGAATTAGCCTCTATTTAATGAGGAAATCCTTCTTCCATAACTATGCAATAAAAACTTAGGTCCTCAACTGATAGCATGCACCATATGTACAACTCGAAAAATTATACAACTGATAGTACACTATCCCTACACTTTAGTCTTAACTGGGTCTTCCTATGAACTGATATGCATGAGTTATTCTTCAGTGAATCTTCAGTTAGCTTGTGTGGCACTGAGGATGCATTGGTGCACCAACTCACTACTATACCTCTACTATTTCCTGCAATAATTATAACTAGTTTAATTGACTATAACTCAATTGAACCGATGTTAAGTTATGAGATGTTCTATGCTTAGAGTAGTTTAGTTCTTTTTATTATTATTATCCACAGATTAGAAACCACATGTATATAAGTAAAGTACAGATAGAACATTAAACAATCAATACAAAACAAGCCAACACAAGAGACACCAGATGTGGCGGCTAGCCAGCGACAAACCCCAATATGGGGAAATCCTTTGATCAAATCTTATTTTATCTTCTATAATTCAGCAGAGAGAAATAGTACAAAAATATGATTTATATCAGCAGTAGCAAACCATAGATCACTGGCATCAGCATCATCGGCATCAACATCACTGGCATCACTGGCATCAGTATCATTGGCATCACCAGCATCATCGGCATCACCGGTATCAACATCATCGACATCATCAACATCAACATCATCAACATCACCGACATCATCAGCATCATCGGCATCAACATCATCGACATCACTGACATCATCGGCATCACGAACATCATCATCATTGGCATCATCGGCACCACCAGCATCAACATCATTGACATCACCGATATTAGCATCATTGGCATCACCGAAATCACCAGCATCATCATCACCGACATCACCAGCATCATCATCACCGACATCACCAGCATCAGCATCATCGGCATCAGCATCATCAGCATCACCAACATCACCGACATCACCGACATCATCATCATCGACATCACCGACATCACTAACATCAACATCATCAGCATCATCGGCATCAGCCCTAAACTAGGGCAGTCAATATCTTGCAAACCAACCATCGGATCGGCTTGATTCCTTCACCAAAAAAATGCGGCCTTCTCAGCAAAGTCAGATCCACCTACAAGGTAGTTCACGGAGGGAGAAAGATGGTCAACACTGGTCAAACTTCTGATCTGCAATTGCAGCCCTAAATCTGCGTCCTTCCTTCCACACATGTGAGAGAAGAGTCTCTTTTTGCGCAGTAGGAGAAGAGGTTCTTTTGTGTGCAGGAGAGAGAGAGAGAGAGATGGATAAGAGAGTGTGTCCAAATGAGGAAAATATATACTGTATTTATACATAAATGTTGATGATTGAATAGATGCGACTGTTGGGCTTCTGAGCCTACATGAATTGCTGGTTGGCTTGATAATTATTACATAATCAAAATAAATTCATATCTCCATAAATACTTATCGGAATCAAATGATATTTAGATCAATCCTACACCTCACGACGAGAGGAATCTAATAAAAATTTTATCAGCCATGAATAAGATGACCCACATGGAGTTTGGCCCTAGTTGCTAATTTTAACACTCCCTATTAACTAGGGAGAACTCCATCTGTAATTCGTCTGTCGGTTGCTACTATTCATCCATCAAATGCACTGCCCTATACAACGTGACCCCTGCTTTGCTCTGCTCTATCCTGCTTGCTCTGCTCTTTTCTGTTCTGTCCTGTTCTGATCTACTCTGCTCTGCTCTATTCTGCTCTACTATGCTTTGTTTGAATTATGAAGAAGAAGAAATGATCGAGGATGTATCATACTGACTCAAAGTCAGTCTCATAGTGTGTACTACTGGTCCCAGACTAGTCCTCAACCGACCCGAAGTCGATGTCACAGTGGGTGCAACTCCTACCATTAGTCCCAGACTAGTATCATTGATCCTAGATCAATGAAGGTCATCCTAGCATAGGGAGTATGGTAGATACAATGATGCATCCATCAGTACTACTATGGTCCCTATCCTCATTTCCCTGCTCATTGATCAGATGATAGGTACTTCCCATGAGTCCCAACCTGCATAGGTAGGATTCCTCGACAGGAGAACTAATCATCCTATCCATATGAGAGTGAATCGTCCTGTCCCATAAGAGAGTGAATCATCTTGTCCATAGGAGAGTGAATCATCCTATCCACAGGAGAGCGAATCATCCTGTCCCATAAGAGAGCGAATCATCTTGTCCATAGGAGAGCGAATCATCATGTCCATAGGAGAGTGAATCATCCTATCCATAGGAGAGCGAATCATCCTGTCCCACAAGAGAGCGAATCATCTTGTCCTTAGAAGAGTGAATCATCGTGTCCACAGGAGAGTAAATCATCCTATCCACAGGAGAGTGAATCATCCCGTCTAGTGGATGCCATGGAGAACTAATCATCCTAGCCCATAGGAGAGAAAATCACCCTATTCCACAATCACCATGGAGAACACATCATCCATGCCTCACAGGAGAACTAATCATCCTACTACACAATCGTCACGGAGAACACATCATCCAGACCTCACAGGAGAACTAATCATCCTGCTACACAATCTTCATGGAGAACACATCATCCAGACCTCACAGGAGAACTAATCACCCTGCTACACAATCTTCATGGAGAACACATCATCCAGACCTCATAGGAGAACTAATCATGCTACTACATAATCGTCATGGAGAACACATCATCCAAACCTCACATGAGAACTAATCATCCTGCTATATAGTCACCATGGGGTGTCACAGGGAAAGTTTTGATTCTTTTACCTTGTACACGTACACCACCAGGGGATGGTGAGTCACCCTATGGTCATATGTCGCTCCAAGAAGTACCCCACGCCTCCCCAGAGCTCCCAAAGCTCAATACATCATATAGCAGAGGGTCTTTGAATGACACCAAGTCATTCTTCGAATGTCAGGAATTTGACCTTTCCTAGGGGCTTTGTTAGGATGCCAGTGACCTATTCATCTGTACTGATATGTTAGAGCCATATTTCTCCTTGTTGCACCATATCTCGAATATAGTGGTACTTGATATCGATATTCTTGGAGCGATCATGAAATACGAGATTCTCTAACAAACGAATCCCACTCTGGTTGTCACATAGGATCACAGTGGTATCCAATGTAAATCCAAACAACTCACTGAAGAGATTTCGCAACTAGACTGCCTCACAGGAGGCCATGCTAGCAGCAATATACTCTGCCTTGGTGGTGCTCAAAGCCACTGAATTCTGCTTCCTACTCATCCAGGATATAGAAGTAGATCCAAAGGAGAAACAACACCCAGAAGTGCTCTTTTCAGTCCACCACACTGCCTGCCCAATCAACATCAGTATACCCAAGTAGTCTCACATCTCCGACAGTGTATCTTAACCCATAAGTAATTGTGCCACGAAGATATCTCAATAGATTCTTGGCACCAATCCAATGTATGTAGTGAGGTTTAGCCATATGTTGACTCAACGTGTTGACTGCAAAGAATATATCTAGACGAGAGTTCACTAAGAACATTAATGCTCCGACGAGTTGATGATACTCGGTGGCATTTCATAAAACAGGTACAGATGCACTACTGCTTAACTTTTTGAAGTCAAGTTCCATCGGGGTAGTTACGGGCTTGCAATCTACCATAACAAATCTTTCCAATATCTTCACCACATATTTTCCTTGAGATAAGAAAATTTCCCTTGGCTTCTGCCAGACTTCAAGTCCTAGGAAATAGTGCATCAATCTTAGGTCCTTCATTTCAAATTCAAAAGCCAACTCCCTCTTACATTTGTGAATGAGAGGGTCTGCACCTGTTAGAAAGAGGTCATCCACATACATCACCAGTATGAGAGGTTTGTCATATTCAACCTTAGAGTAAAGGTTATGATCAGCTTCACTCCTAGTGAATCCCAACTTCATCAAGTAGTTATCGATCCTCTCATACTATGCTCGGGGTGCTTGCTTCAACCCATAGAGAGCCTTCTTCAACCTACATACATGAGATTTTCGATCATAAATCTCAAATTCTTCGGCTTTCTCCACGTAGACCTCTTCTTTGATTGAACCATGCAAGAATGCGCTCTTGACATCCATCTGATGTAGGTTCCATCCTTGTGAAGCCGCAAGGGCTATGATCGAGCAGATGGTGGTATATCTGGAAACAGGGGCAAATATCTTGTCATACTCTTTTTCTTTTGGTTCCTTGGTGTCAACTTCTTGAGAGATCCTCACTGTAGGAAGATTATTCACCTAGTTGAGAGCCAT
Source organism: Pinus tabuliformis (assembly GCA_031772625.1). Lineage (NCBI taxonomy): Eukaryota > Viridiplantae > Streptophyta > Pinopsida > Pinales > Pinaceae > Pinus > Pinus tabuliformis. The sequence goes on along the minus strand of CM062818.1, from coordinate 198,836,929 downwards.
ATCTTCATCAAAGGTGACATCATGACTAATCATTACTTCCCTTTAATCATCTACATAGATTCTATATCCCTTAGTATTTTCACTATAGCCCACGAAGATTCCTTTCTTTCCAAATGCACCCAATTTATTCCTTTTCTCTGTTAGCATATGAAAATATACAGGGCTTCCAAAAATTCTAAAATGAGGTATATCAGGTTTCTTACCGGTGAAAATTTCTTCAAGAGTCTTGAAACCCAATGCTTGATGAGGGCATCGGTTTTTTACATATACGATGGTCTTTGCAGCTTCAGCCCATAGAAACTTCGAAAGTCTTTGATCATGGAGCGTGGAACAAACAACTTCCATAATCGTACGGTTCTTCCTTTCTGCCACACCATTCTGTTCAGGAGTATATGGTGTAGTAGTCTCCCTCTTAATGCAACCCCTTTACAAAAGTCATGAAACTCGTTAGATTCATATTTAGTCCCATTATCAATCCTTAAGATCTTGATCTTCTTTTCAATTTGATTCTTGATCAAGACTTTGAAGTGTCGAAACCAAGAGAACACTTCATCCTTATTTTTCAAGAAGTATATTCAAGTTTTTTGAGAATAGTCATCTGTAAAAGTAAGGTAATATGAATATCCTCCCAAGGAGTTCACAGGCATCATACCAGATATGTCTGAGTGAACCAATTGTAATATATCGGAGGTCTTGATTTGGCTTGAGGGGAATGGTCCCCTTTTGAGCTTTCCTTCGGCACATCCCGGACATACACCTTTGGAATTTGGGCATCCCTCTCACCCTTTGTCTTACATCGGGTATAGATTTGTAATGAAGGTTGGAAAACCTCCGATGCCAAAGTTCAGACTGAAGAGATGTGTCACATGACACCTAGCGGACTTCCACCAACTTGATATATTGAATCAACTCAAAACCCAAAAGTAAAGGCATTTTTAACATTGTTTTTTCCATACACGTACCTTGCCATCGCTGAAGGTCATGATGTAGCCTTTGTCTATAGAGTCCCGGATGATCTTATTTGTTTTGACTTCATCGGTTTTCCATTTGTTCCTGGCAGCAGCAGGTGCATTTGATGGAGGCTCAACAAAAGTTCCTCTCACATGGTCCAACACTCCTTGATCTTCTAAGGTTAGATCGAGATACATCTTCCATCTGTGATATTCAGACTTCTCATGGAGATTGTCTTCGGCGGGGAAGAGTGTCGAGGACCCCATAGTTCCTTTAGGGTAGCCTTGCCAATCTTCTCTTCGGTGATTACTCTTGCTCTTGCTCGGGCTTTGTCTTCACCTCTGCTTTGATACCATGTTAAGTTATGGTATGTTCTATGCTTAGAGAAGTTTACTTCTTTTTATTATTATTATCCATAGATTAGCAACCACATGTATATAAGTAAAGTGCAGATAGAACATTAAATGATCAACAAAAAACAAGCCAAGACAAGAGACACCAGATGTGGCGGCTAGCCAGGGACCAACCCCAATATGGGGAAACCCTTTGATCAAATATTCTTTTATCTTCAATAATTCAACAGAGAGAAATAGTACAAAAATCTGATTTATATCAACAGCAACAAACCCTAGATCAGTGGCATCAGCATCACCGACATCACTGGCATTAGTATCATCGGCATCACCGGCATCATCAGTGTCACCGGCATCAGCATCATCGGCATCACCGGCATCAGCATCATCGGCATCATCAGCATCATCAGCATCACTGACATCATCATCATCATTGGTATCACCCGCATCACCGACATCCGCATCATCGGCATCACCGGCATCAGCATCATCGGTATCGCCAACATCATCGACATCATCATCATCGAAATCACTGGCATTAGCATCATCGGCATCAACATCATCGACATCACCGGCATCAACATCATCGGCATCAATGACATCACCGACATCATCATCATCAACATCATAGGCATCACCGGCATCAGCATCATTGGCATCACCAACATCAGCCCTAAACTAGGGCAGTCAATATCTTGCAAACTGACTATCGGATCGGCTTGATTCCTTCACCAAAAAAATGTGGCCTTCTCAGGAGAGTCAGATCAACCTACAATGCAGTTCAGAGAGGGGGAAACATGGTCAACACTGGTCAAACTTCCGATCTGCATTTGTAGCCCTAAATCTACATCCTTCCTTCCACACATGTGAGAGAAGAGCCTCTTTCTGCGCAGTAGGAGAAGAGCCTCTTTTCTGTGCAGGAGAGAGAGAGAGATATGTGATGAGAAAGTTTGTCCAAATGAGGAAAAGACCTCGTGTATTTATACATTAATGTTGATGATTGAATAGATGTGACTGTTGGGCTTCTGAGCCTACATGAGTTGCTGGTCGACTTGATAATTATTCCATAATCAAAATAAATTCATATCTACATAAATACTTATCAGAGTCAGATGATCTTTAGATCAATCTTACACTTCTCAACGAGAGGAATCTAATAAAAATATTATCAGCCATGAATAAGATGACCCACATGGAGTTTGGCCCTAGTTGCCATTTTAACAACCGACTTATCTAATTACAACTCCAATAAACTCAATTTGGACCCCTAAAACTTAGGGATAACACTTACATGGCTCCAGATAGACTTCCAACTTGAAATTCCTAAGTTAACTAAGTAAACTTAACTTAGTTTAACTATTACAAGTTTTTATGAGAAAAGAATTACAATTTAATTCTCAATTTAATTCAAAGACAAATTAAATTAGAATTTCTAGATGCCATTTTTGACATTTCTTGTTGCTATTTTCAACACTCCCTCTCAACAAGAAAGTAATTCAACTCTATCTTGATCATGAACCTTTGGAATGTTCTTCATGTAATCTTTAGTGTTGTTTCTACAACAACCCTTAATCTCTAGTGTTTTGTGTTTTGTTTTTTTTTGTTTTTGTTTTTGTTTTCTTGTTTTTTTTTTTTGTTTGTTTGTTTGTTTGTTTGTTTGTTTTTTTGTTTGTTTGTTTGTTTTTTTTTTTTTTTGTTTTTTTTTTTGTTTTGTTTTGTTTGTTTTGTTTTTTGTTTTGTTTTGTTTTTTTGTTTTGTTTTGTTTTTTTTATTTTTTGTTTGTTTGTTTTTGTTTGTTTGTTTTTTTGTTTGTTTTTGTTTTTGTTTGTCTATTTGTTTGTTTTTGTTTTGTTTTGTTTTTTGTTTTTGTTTTTGTTTGTTTTTTTTTTGTTTATTTGTTTATTTGTTTGTTTGTTTGTTTGTTTTGTTTTTGTTTTGTTTTTTTTTTTTTTTTAATTATAGCACAATCTATTATTTTTGGCATTTTTTCGGGTCCTAAACTTCCAGAGCCGTTTTGAAGCCCTAAACGACGTTTTTTTTGGCAATAATCATTTCCAATATTTCAAAGAAATTTTGTTTTCTGTTGTAGTCCTCAGAGATATCTTCCAACGAGGTATCGTGCATGTCAAACGAAGATAATATGACCAAGTTACGACCCTAGGAAGTTGGCTACCCAACTAACCCTAACGGGGCCCATAAACTCTTGGTGTTACATCTTCTCGGGTTAGGGTTTTAGTTGTTTAGGGTTTTATCTTATTGTTCAATAATAAAAAGGCCCTTGAGCCTCATTGTAACTCAGTTTAGAGGCATGTAGTTGCGACATTTCTTCTCAGAGATAAGCTGCCATCGCCCGAGCTAGTCTCATTTCCATTTTGTTTATAAGCATATTTCATTATTTGATATTAATGAAAGGAAGTGTTATTTCTACTGCATATCTATATTTATGGTTATATCTATAATTTGTTACGTTCCTGTTTAAATTCAGAATAGTTCCATGGAAATGTGTCTAGGGAAAACCTTTCCCTTACTAAAAGTCACATCATAGCCACGATATTCCAATACAGCAACGAAAATAAGATTCTTCTTTAGTCCTGAAACTTACATCACATCTATGATTCTGAGAGGAGAGCTAGAATCCCTTTGAAAGGTAACTGTACTGATCCTGGTAGTGTTATACCTATCGTCATCTCCAAACTCTATGTTTTGTTTCGGGTCTTTCTCCTTAAAATCACTAAAGATATCTCTATTCTCCATCATATGGAACATGGCACTGCTATCAAGATACCACACACCTCCTGTTACAATGCTGGCCATGCATGCAATGAGAGTGAAATCAAGTTCGAATTGTGAAGCTAGAGCTTCACCTATTGCAGCAACTGTATGCTCCTTCTTGCTTGCTTTCTTCTGTTGGAAATTCGTGGCATAGTGCCCATGCTTATGATAGTGAAAACACTTGACTTTCAACAAGTCCATCTTCTTTCCGCCCACCTCTCCTTGAGACATATTTCCCTTGGATTTATTTCATTTGATGACTAATGAAAAGTCATCTTTCACTTCTTTGGAAGAGGTCCCATTTACGGTGTTCCATCAAAACTCTTCTTGTATCAAATTCAACCACAACCATTCTCAATCTAGTAGCTTCTCCCTCCCATTGACATAGTCCTGATACCTGTGCCAACTCTTGGGAATTCCTAGAAGATCTAGTGTTATGAAACCAGCTCACAAAAAGATAGAAAAGAGAGATCCACGCCTTAGAATTCAGCCTCTTCGAGGGGGCAACCTCCTTTACATTACATAAATGAACAATTCTTGGATGATACAAATGAAAAAACCTCCTTTCTATATATAGGAGTCTAAGGAGTCACAATATAATCCAGCCGACCTAAAAATAATAATATAAAGCCACACAAATAACAATAGGGGGCTTCTATGGGGCACAGAAATAACAATATGGGGGTAATAGGGGCACAACAATATAAATAAGGGGTATAACTACAATATTAATGGGGTAATCACTAGTATTATAGGGACCCAACATGCCCCTCTCCTTCAAAAAAGTGTTGTCCTCAACGCTTGAGTAGTTCTGGATACTTTTGCATAAAATTCTCATCCTCCCATGTGGAATCTTCAGTGGATAAGTTCTTCCACTTGATAAGATACTCTGAAATTGATCGATTTCGTAGGTGTCGAGTTCTTGTTTCTATGACTGCTTCCGGTTCCAATATAATTTTTCCTTCCTCATCAAGTTCTGGAAATATTGTTTGAATTGGGAGCTTGTCACCTATAACCTTCTTTAAACATGAAACATGGAAGACTGGGTGCAATCGAGAAGCTGCAGGAAGCTCCAATTTGTATGCCATAGTACCAATCTTTTGCAACACCTTGTACGGACCATAATACTTTGGTGATAATTTATTATCCTTCTTAGCTTGCTTTAGGGACATTTTCTTATATGGTTGTAGCCGTAGGAATACCCAATCACCTACATCAAAACTTCTTTCACTGCGATGTTGATCTGCCTGTTGTTTCATTCTATTTTGTGCCAACACGAGGTTATCCTTTAAGAGTTGGAGGACTTGTTGTTGATGTTCGATGTGATGTTCCACTACCTGAACCTTAGAATTTTCTCTTAAATATGATGTGATGTATGGTGGTTGATACCCATAAAGTGCCATAAATGGGGTCATTTTTGTTGCTGTATGGAAGGAAGTGTTATACCACCATTCAGCCAGAGGCAACCATTTGACCCATTGTGTCTGCTTATCAGATACAAAGCAACGAAGATATCCTTCCAAACATTTGTTTACTATCTCAGTTTGCCCATCAGATTGAGGATGATAAGATGAGCTATGAGCTAACTGAGTACCAAGACAAGAAAATAATTCTGTCCAAAAATTTCCAGTGAAAATGGGATCTCTGTCACTTACAATAATCTTTGTGTTTCCATGTAGCTTTTGAACTGTTTCCATAAATGTAGTAGAAACTGTACTGGCTTTAAATGGATGTGATAATGCACAAAAGTGTGCATACTTGGTAAGTCTGTCAACTACCACCATGATGACACTCTTTCCCTCAGACTTGGGTAAACCTGTGAAAAAATCCATTGAAACCTCCTCCCAACGTTGGCTTGGAATGGATAAAGGTTGTAATAGACCGGGCGTCTTAATTGTTTCAACTTTATTTTGCTGGAAAACCAAACATTCCGCCACAAACTTTTGAATATCTGATTTAAGGCCATCCCAAAAAAATTCCTTCTTAACCCTGTGGTAAGTTTTTAAAAATCCTGAGTGCCCTCCTAAGGGAGAGGTGTGCAATTCCATAAGAATCTTTTGTTTTAGCTGGGAATTCTTACAGAGGTATAAGCGATCTTTGTACCATAACGAATCATTTTTCCAGCTAAATGTATCAGAAGTACTGGAATCTTGTTGTAGCTTTCGAATAAGTGCCCACACTTCTTCGTCATTCTTCCATTCCTCCCTTGCTTCGCTAATCCAATCTGGTTGGATAATAGAAATGGCACACAACAATGCTTCCACATCCTCATCCTTTCTTGAGAGTGCATCTGCCACCACATTTTGCTTCCCTTTTTTGTAGATGATTTCAAAGTCATAACCCAACATCTTTGTGACCCACTTTTGTTTCTCTTCAGAGGATAATCTTTGTTCTAAAAAGTATTTAAGGCTATCATGATCCATTTTTACCTTGAAGTGTCTTCCCATTAGGTAGGGTCGCCATTTCTTAAGTGCATGGAGTATTGCCAACATTTCCTTCTCATAAATAGCTTTGCTTAAAAACTTTCCCTTGATTGGACGACTTTCAAAAGCAATGGGTCTTTCATCTTGCATTAGAACATCATCAATTCCATTTCCTGAAGCATCACATTCCACAATAAAGGTTTTTGTGAAGTCCGGTGTAGCTAAGACCGGTGCTTGGCACATTGCCTCTTTAAGATGTTCAAAGGCCTTTGTTGCTTCCAGAGTCCATGAAAATGAATCTTTCTTGAATAATGTTGTTAGAGGTGCTGCTATTCTCCCATAATTCTTAACAAACTTTCGATAATACCCTGTCAACCCAAGAAATCCTCGCAGATGCTTTATGGATGTGGGGATTTTCCATTCCTTAATGGCTTTAATTTTGCTAGGGTCTACCTTAACTCCTTCATGAGATACAATATGACCCAAATATTCCACCTCCTGGACTCCAAAGAAACATTTGGATCTTTTTGCATATAATTGTTTCTCCTCCAATAGTTGTAGCACCCTCTCAACATGTTCAACATGATCCTTCCAAGACTTGCTGTAGATTAGTATATCATCAAAAAATACTAACACAAATTTTCTAAGGAATGGTTTGAAAATTGAATTCATCAAACCTTGAAATGTTGAAGGTGCATTGGTAAGGCCAAAAGGCATGACCAAAAATTCATAATGACCCTCATGAGTTTTAAATGCCATTTTTGGAATGTCTTCAATCTTCATTCTGATTTGATGATATCCCGAACGAAGATCCAACTTGGTGAAGTAAATTGATCCATGCAATTCATCCAGTAATTCATCAATAACAGGAATGGGGAACTTATCTTTAATAGTGAGCTTGTTGAGCTCCCTATAATCTGGACACATGCGCCATGATCCATCCTTCTTGTGCACCAATACTACTGGAGCTGAGAAAGAACTTTGACTCGGTTGAATTATACCAGCCTCTAGCATTTCTGCAACCATACGTTCAATTTCACTTTTTTGGACATAGGGATATCTGTACGGCCTGATGTTTGGAGGAACACTTCCTGGAATCAGATGAATAGCATGATCATGATCACGCATAGGTGGGAGACCCTTGGGAGTCTCAAATACCTTGGAATGATTGTCCAAGACTTTTTGGAGATCTGGAGAAATAGATGATTCCAATGTGGAAACATCTAGCGAGCATAATTGTGCAATTACACCTCTTTGCTCCTTTCTTAGAAGCTTTGTCATACTATGAGAGCTGATTATCTTTCCTGGTTTCCCTGCAATACCCCTTAATTCAACTTCCTTTCCTTCCGAAGAAAATTTGATGAAAAGTTCTTGAAAATTAAAAGCTATTGTACCCAAGGATTGTAGCCATTGGACTCCAAGTACAACATCCGCACCTCCCATTGGAATGGAAAGCATTGGGCTAGTCAATACATATTCTCCCATCGATAGCTTGATATTATGGCACTTTCCCAAGCAATTTAATGTTCCTCCATTTGCAATCATCACTTGACACTCTGGTGCTGGATATAGGAAGCAATTCAATTCTTTTGCTACCCTACAATGAATAAAATTGTGGGTGCTTCCTGAATCAATCAACACTATTACCTTTTTCTTCTTGATTTGTCCTTCTATCTTGATGGTTTGAGGAGTGGTAATTCCCGCCAATGCATTACAAGATATGGTCGGATTTATTTTTTCTTCATCTAGGCTTTGTTCATGGAATATATCCTCTCCTTTTGACCTTTCTTGCTCCTTTTCTTCTTCCTCTTCACAATCTATGTAGAATAATTTCTTCTCAACACACTTATGACCTTTTGTATATTTGCTATCACAATTGTAACAAAGCCCTTTTGCTCTTTTTTCTTCCAATTGTTGTGGTGTCAACCTTGTAGGTTGTGGAAGACTATGGGCAACAACACTTCCATCTTTATAGTTGTGAGTGGTATGCTTCCTAGTTGCCATAATTTTGCTTTCCATTTTTCTTGCTAACCTGAATGCCTTCTCTAATGAATCAGGTTCCCAAAGGCGCACATCATGTTGGATATTATCCTTTAAAGACCCTATGAACACATCAATCCTATGCTCCTCTGGAATATCTTTCACCCTTATGTTCAATTTTTGGAACTCCTCAATGTGCTCCATTATTGAACCCTTTTGTTTGAGACTTATCAATTGACTAAAAAAAGTGTTGCTTTTTGTATCCTCATAATGTGCTATCAATTCTTCCGTAAAAATTGCCCAAGTGATAAATTGTTTACGAGAACAAAGCCATTGATACCATACAAACTGATTTGGTTCCAAATATAAAGTTGCCATACGTACCTTTTGTGTGTTTTGCACATTATTGAGATCGAAGAATTGCTCCATCTGTAATATCCATGTGGCGGGATCCTTGGCATCAAAATTCCTCATATCGATTTTCGGAACATGGTGAGTCTTCGATCCAACATTAGAGTCTATGGAATCATGATTAGCATTTCTTTTGTTCTCATCATGAGTTTCCTTTACTACCTTTTCACCATTAGTGACCCTTTCTTGTAGCAAGTTCTTCAATTCTTCCATGTCTGTCTTCAAATCTATCTTCAAATTTACCATCGAATCCTCCACCTTAGTTTCCATGCCCTTTATCTTAGATTCCACACCATTTATCTTAGATTCCACGCCATTTATCTTAGATTCCACGCCACTTATCTTAGCTTCTGTTAGCTTTTGTGAGCGTGACATTTGTTGCACTTGTTCTTGTAATTTTGATATATCATGTAGCATTTCTTCCTCTTCTTTATGAGTCATGGTAGAGCTTTCAGGTTCCTTACTAGGTGTTTGCATTTTCTTTCCTCGGGGCATTAGTTACCGATAATAATGCTTTACTATGCCCTTTGAATTCCGTTAAACCAAGCTTACATAAAAATTTAAAAAAAAACTACACACCTTTTTTCACTTTATAGAAGCCTAATATTGAATCTGATGTATCTCTGTAATTTCGGATCATCCAGTTCTGAAATTGCTACCTGTAGTAGCCTTCTGTTTCCTCTTTCCAATGCCACAAGTCTGAGCCAAATTGGATTCTCCAAGTAAGAGTTATGTGAAATCTCCCACAGTGACTTGCTTTTAGACTGGTTCAGTAGAGCGAACTTGTACGACGTGCCACGAGTCACTGTTTCAACCTTTGAATCTGAAACACACATACAAGAAACTACAGTCCGTCCTCTTTCTGTACCTTTTTACTAAATTTCAATCCGATCCTCAGAGAGAGAGTTATGACGATTTTCCCCAGGTCACCTGTTTTGAATGTAATTCAGGAGTCTGCAGAAAGGCCAACTTCCTCAGATCATATCTCCGCAAATATCACGCGAACAGCTCTGAAATTCGGACCCAAGGTTCAGCGCCAATTCTTGTCAAATGGGGTTTTTTTGCGACTTCTGAAACGTCACAGAAAAAATGTTATAGCGAAAATGCCACGATGACCTGTTTGGAGCAGCGAAACCCTAGAATCCAAAGCCCTGATACCAAATGTTATGAAACCAGCTCACAAAAAGATAGAAAAGAGAGATCCATGCCTTAGAATTCAGCCTCTTCGAGGGGGCAACCTCCTTTACATTACATAAATGAACAATTCTTGGATGATACAAATGACAAAACCTCCTTTCTATATATAGGAGTCTAAGGAGTCACAATATAATCCAGCCGACCTAACAATAATAATATAAAGCCACACAAATAACAATAGGGGGCTTCTATGGGGCACAGAAATAAAAATATGGGGGGTAATAGGGGCACAACAATATAAATAAGGGGTATAACTACAATGTTAATGGGGTAATCACTAGTATTATAGGGACCCAACATCTAGCCTGACCATATCGTCCTTGACAATAGTAATCCATACACTTCCAATCTCATCTCAACAATGGGTGAACTTGGTCAAGCAATTTGGAATTGAGTCGCCCGTCTCAATCTTTATCTTTCTAAGTTTGTCCTTCAGTTCTAACTTCCTATGGTCACTTCTATTCTGGAATAGATCCATCTATGCCTTTTACATTGAGTAAGGAGTATCCTTGCCATGTTGACTCGAGACAATGGGATCTTGAACTCCCTCAAGGATAATCTGCCTCTCCCTTTCAACACACTTGCTCCATTCAACAAGATATTTAGCATCCGATATTAGAGGCTTAGGAATGTCATGATCTATGAATTCCTTGAGGCCATTATCTTCCAGCACTGCCTCCATCCTATCCTTCTAGGATATGTAATTCAAGTTTCCATCCAAGGCATACTCAAATCTAAAAACATAGAAAGACATATTGTTGATCTGAAGTATGAACTGCAAATTCAATTTTCACCTGCACAACCAAACTCGAAATCTCCTCTTCCATATTGTCTTCAGCTTTGATACTATGTAGATATTTCTACAAATATAACTTTGATACGATGTCGATTTTTACTATGTATATTCAACATCTCATGTGATATACTAAAACATAAGACAAGAATCTACTCTACTCTTCAACGGAAGCCAAACTAGACCAAAACAATAATCAGAAAGAGGAAGAATATCAATGGAACATAATACAATATTTCTATAGGGAAAGAAACTACTCAAAACCCCAACTATCTATATTGCATTAACTAGAAGATTTGAGAAGAAAATACAATGCGTGTTCCTCCTGAACAATTCCTACACAAGTATAATTTAACTCTCTGCTTAGAAGCTACCTCAAGCCAACACTTAGCCTATTATGCTGCCTTCCACACCCCTACTTCCTTGCACAATTCCTAGAGGAATTAACCTCTATTTAATGAAGAAATACTTCTTCCATAATTGCGTAATCCAAACTTAGGTCCTCAATTGATAGCATAAACTATTTGTACAACTCAATAAATTATACAACTGATAGTATAGTATCCATACACTCTAGTCTCAATTGGGTCTTCCTCTGAACTGGCATGCATGAGTTATTATTGAGTGAATCTTCAGTTTGCTGGTGTGGCACTGAGGATGCATTGGTGCACCAACTCACTACTAGACCTCTACTAGTTCCTCCAAAAGTTAGAAATAGTTTAATTGACTATAACTCAGCTGAACTGAGTTGTCTAATTAAAACTCCAATAAACTTAATCTGGACCCCTAAAACTTAGGGATCACACTTACATGACTTCAAATAAACTTCCAACTAGAAATTCCTAGTTAACTATGTCAACTTAACTTAGTTCAACTATTACAAGTTTCTATGAGAAAAGATTTACAATTTAATTCTCAATTTAATTCAAGGACAAATTAAATTAGAATTTCTAGGTGCTATTTTTAACATTTCTTGTTGCTATTTTCCACATGTGTATATTTGATGCTTAGGCATTTCATTTTCCTCTTGAACAATTGATTAGAGATATTAGTCTATGTTATGTATATATTGTAGTTAACTTGCTTGTTGTAATTGTTTTGTAGGTCCCATTTATAGCAGTTGGAGTTGGAGCTAAAATTTACAAGACAAGAGAAGAGGAGGACTTGCATTGGACTTTAGGTAGGCCTGTCCTCCATTTTCTAATTTCTCTAAGGAAAACATTGTCCCTTTTGATTCCTACTTTTTTCTAGATCAACCCACTAGATCTAGGGGATTCAATTCTGTTCACAAAAGAAAATTTTCCACATAACAAGAGGGGTGAATTATTATTTCAACTATTTAAACAATTATTACATATGTGTACTTTGAATTGAATTCAACATTAAATTATTGAGGATCATCATGGAACACATAGTCAAGTTATAAACATTGGACACATGAACACAAAGATTTTAGGTGGAAACCCTAAATGGAGAAAACCACCATACTTTTTATCTTCTTGATATTCAATATTTTCTTACATAAATTCACTGATTCAAACCAGTAGGAAGCACCCACTCCCTTTGCTATTTTTTGTTGGAACCCACTAGTAGGAAGCACCCACTCCCTTATCTTGTTTTACTAGCACCCACCAGTAAGAAGCAGCCACTGCCTTGTAAAGTTTTATTGGCATCCAAGAGCAAGAAGTGCCCAATCCCTTCCAAGTTTTGTTGGCAGCCACCAGCAAGAAGCACCCACACCCTTGCCAAGTTTTGTTGGCTTGAACTAGCAAGAAGCACCCACTCCATCATATTAGTTTGTTGGCACCAACCCCCAAAATCACCATGGCCATCCCTTTCAACTCATTTCCAAATTAGATCAAATCTCTTTAGCACAAACTTCAAATCAATTTATATCTTCCTACAAATGAAATCTCACTTAATCATTAGTAACAATAAACATTCTTTTGCCATGCACAAAGCCCTACAATTAAAACTCTGAACAATAGAGATCTTAGTATTCTCATTCTCAATTCGAATCCTGTCATTATCGTCCATATCCTAAAAAAAACAGTGATCTAATTCTAAACTCCAAATAGCAGCTCTGCTCAACACACAATATTCATAACAATATACTATGTCATTAGTTTTTCACAAATTATCTAACTCAACAACAATAACAATCAATCAATTCATGCTCAACAATGCATTCTTGCAATAAAAGTATTCATAACAGAACAATATAATAAAGAGAATGATTATCTCTTGATCATACCTATCACAAAATCATAATAACTTGTCCCTGTCATTAGAAACACCTCAACAACATACAATTACTATTATTAAGCATACTTTTACAATAGTTCTGTCCTGGGAAGCATACTAATTTCTGAATGTAAGAACTGTTAATTCTTCTCTGCAACACGTTCATTCCTTTATCATCAACAATATTCTAATACAACTTCATTACAACAATGTTATCAAGAATTAATTCTCAACAATAAGGAAAACCACCATCAAAAACTTCACTAGCAATACAAAATCATTATAGGTTTACATCAGGTGGTCAAATATGAGATTTAAAACAGAAACACTATCATGTAGTTCTGTCTTCACTGTTAAAAATTTAACCAAGCAATAAACAACAATTACTCTTGACATATATTTCAGTCATACTAGTAGTCTTGTCACACACCAGATCAACATTCATCATCTTGCTCAACTGCAATAACAAAACCCTCATGTATAGTTTGACTTACTCTCTGATCTAATTTTCAATAGAACACAACAACTCTTACCAGTATTTAACACAAACATTAGCAACACTGACCTCATTGTCGAACCAATAGTTAAGCAACAATAATAGTTAGCCCCGTCATACCCCAGTCACATAATTATCAACATGTAACCAACACATTAGTTCATAGCAGTATAATTCATAAGAAATACATTAGCATTTATATCTTTATGGGCTGATTCTTTTCAATCCTTACAACATAAGTGAATTTCTCAACCTAAATAGTTAGCAACAAAGCATAACTCGATCACACAATGATTCTTGCTATATCTAATCACTAGAGCACATTATTATCAACAATATTCTACTTCTAACACTAAAAAATATTCATGTTTAAGGCAACAAATGAACACTAGTTTCTCATTCAATAGCCATGTCATATGGTAAACTTTGAATAATAGAGAGCTCAACAACTCTTAATCATAAAAAATTTCATTAGCAATCAAACTTAGGTTCATCCCTAAAACATAACCCTCATGGATAGTCTCAATCAAAGCATAATATACAATCAAAACCCCAACAATGAATACTGACTCAACACAACACATCCTTGCACTTGAAAACTCTATTGCATAAGAAAACACAACTTCATGTAATACAAGTTCAACGCTACAACTTTATCATAAATAAACTCTATCCAAAACAATATGAATTCTGCCTTAAACAAATTTAGACATGCAACTATAACTTGACCTTGGTTAAATGTAAAACATCATAGGATAACCTAACATTTCACCATCTGATGAGATTCAGTTCTACACATTGAGTTTGACTGCTTTCATATTAGGTGTTACAAGAACAAAGCAACTGTAATCACTTGAATCCAAACATGATTAGGCCTATCACTACCATCATTCATCATAAAACAATTCACCATTATACAATGCATTAGACAAGAACTTCATGTTGTGTATACTAGATCAAGGTTCTCAGTACATATTAGAATACACCTTTATTAACATCAACATCACACCATATCTCATCAACATTGATTACACAATATCTCGAATCTGTCTTGATGTAATATGCTTTCCTTGGATTATTACTTCATCGATTAGATCAGATCTAATTATAGAGTATATCATCACTAGTCATAGGCATTCCTTGTACTAGGTCAAAGATATATGAACACACCCCAGGTTAGAGATACCAACGCTCATACACTTCCATCACACATGTTCGAGCTACAATATTGACCACCATCAAACTTCAAACATAAATGATTTAATGCATACAAACTAGATCACTGATTCCCTTTGTGGCTATAGATAATACAACTCAAATTCAACATCGCATTGGTTACAAAACTGAACATGGATATGACAATGACTCACATCGAAAATCCACACGAACATGCTGCACAGGAACAGAGATATACATACCAAATGATATTACAAACAATCGATCATATTGCAAAACTAGACCCCTGATTCAACTACTTCATACAAGCCACTCCACAAAAATTTTAGATCATAAGATGCGTCCTTGAGTGATGCAATAATTGTGAATTTGCTGTGGTATTTATAGGATTTTATACATTTCCCAAATCAAAGCTGACGTGAAATTACAATGGGAATTTACTATGGTAAATTCGATGGTAAGTAAGTTGATTCAAAACTGACATGAAAACAAGGTAAATTACCATCAGTGGAGACCATATTTTTTGAGGTGAAGAATGGGGAATATTTGTTTTCCATGCCTGGAAAAATCTGTGCAAACTACAACCAAGAACCAAGTGTAAATTACGCATTCTATAAAACACAACTTTGCCTAGATACGCAGACTGAAGGTGACTAGCCAACATAAATGATGCTATCAACAAAATCTTCAAAAGCATCTTTAGCAACTTATGTTTGATATCTTCCCTACATTATTAGGTGCCAAAAATCAAGATCAAGCCATCAGAGAATAACTGTTAGATTAATAACATCAGATCCATTACTCAATAGAGGAACATCAATACACTGCATCAGAACACCCGCCAATACAATGCATCCAAACATAATATCAAGTCTATCCAAAACCAAGATCCATGCCATTGTAGACATCAATTCCAACACAACAATGCCAACAAAATCGAGCAATTACTGAGTACCTCATCAAATGGAATAACCTACCAGTGGAAGAAGTGACATGGGAAGATGAGTTCTTCATGCGAAAACACCCACAAATAGGCAAGTGTTGATGACACCACTTATTTTAAGTGGAGGGGCATGTTAAGCCCTATATAAGCCCTATGTTAACCAAAAAACTCCTTATTAAACCCTAAGTATTGAGTGATTAGATTTCTAGTTCTATATTGTTATTTAGGGTATAACCCCTTATAGTCCCATTTTATTATAATTGTACTCTTTGTCTCTTATATATCTACTAAGGAGACCTAGTCTTAGGATCATCAAATATTGTTCGTTCATTTCATTTATTATAAAAAGAGGTTTCCCCCTTCAAGGAGATTGTAACTATTTGTTTCTTATTATTTTTAAGGCTTAAGTATCACAATAAAGATAATCAAGATCCTAAGGCTCCTTCAGCCATTAGCCATGCCAAACAAGCATTGGTGAGAATTGTAAATTAATTTTATTACAAGATAAGCCAAATTTGAGGGAACCAATGTAATTGTTGTAGTGGTAGATCAAATGAAAAAGTATGTCCATTTTGCTTTCTTTCTTATCCTTTTAAAGCAAGTATTATGGTAGAAGCATTCATGGAAATAGTCCAAAAGGTACATGGAATATACCAAATATTATTGTAAGTGATAGAGATACAATTCTCACTAGAATTTTTTGCAATGAATTATTTTCTTTTTTGGGTACTCAATTAGCTCACAACTCATCTTACCATCCTTAATCTAATGGAAAAACTAAGATTGTGAATACATGTTTAGATAGATATTTAAGTGCTTTGCATCTGATAAATAAACATAATGGGCCAAAATGGTTTCCTTGGAAGAATGGTGGAAAAATACATCCTTCAGATCACATATGACACCAACAAGAGGTTCTCAAACTATTGAAGGATAATCTGGTTATGGCACAAAATAAGATGAAATGACAAGTAGATGAAAATTATAGTGAAAGGGATTTTGAAGTGCAAGATTGGGTATTTGTGAGACTACAACCATATAACATGTTGGCACTTGAAATTTCACCTTAGGCTGAGAAAGGTAAACCTCAAGGCAACATCAAACCATTTAGCCTCGTAGCTAGCCCTACGGGGCAGGAGAAGGCTCTCTCCGGTCTATCTCGGTAAAATATTCAATAGATGAGATGACCAATAGGGTAACACTGATATTAGGCTAGTAAACTGATCAAAGAGTTTGATTTGGGGTTTTTTGGGTTTTTGGTGGCAAATTGAGGAGAGGGCAATTTTGGGTGCGGGGATTGGACACAGTTTCTGCAGGGGGTTCCTTGGGGCGAGGTAGGAGACAACGTTGATGCCTTTGATTGAGGTGGATGGTCAGGAATGAAAGGTGAAAAGCTAAAGAGAGCAAAAAATAACTTTGAATTCTCTTTAGACAGTAGAAAACATTGAAATTAAACAAACTTAAAAGCAGAGCATGGCAAGCATGAATTCTTACTTTAACACTTCATTTGTTTAATGTGCAGAAGTAAAAGAAAGGAAATGAGTCACATAACAAGCTTACAAGTACATTGAGAAACATACCATCAACACATGAGTCCACAAGAATCCCAAAGAGGACTGCAAAACCCTGGTCTTCCTTAGCCAAAAAGTGCAGAGATATAGTGAATAATACAATGATAGCTTCTCCCTCAAGAGTCCAACCATGAAAATGAGCAAGAAAGTACATAATATAGATGATCTAACCTCTTTCCCTGCCTCCATCGGTCGAGCTCAATATCCTAGGAGCTGTTTCAACCACTTCTAAACTAAGCACTACAAACTAGGCAGTCAAAACAACTTGCCTCTATAAGCTAGGAAACCAATTCATTCATTTAATATTTACCCTTTTCATGAATGAATCTTCTAGAAATGTTACATAAGAGTAAAAGTGTCTAAAAAGTACAATAATTACATAAAATAGGATCATCATTCACCCCAAAAAGTCAAACTGGGTCAAACTGCGCTTTTCTGAGCTGTACAGTGCATTTTTGGAAAAATCTGCCTCACGGGTCGCGCGCCCCTGCCTGACGGGTCGCGCGCCTTTGGAGAAACTTTTGGGGCACTTGTAGGTGGCCAAATTGAGCAAACGTAGGCTTGTTGGAAAGTTCTGTGAGTCTACTTTCCAACCCAACTGGAATTTCTGAATTTGGAGTTCATTTTCCCTGTCCAAAATCAAATCTCCCAAGACTGCTTTCTGCAGTTCAAAAAAGTGGCAGAAAGTCATTTTTTGCTAGTTTTTTGACTTTCTGGAGGCCCAAAACTTCACCAAATCTCAAGTCCATCCATGAGCATGTGTAAATTTGCATGAAAAATCTGGAAATGCTGAGTTTTTGTCAAATGGAGTTGCCATGATGAAGGGTCGCGCGGGGGGTGAGACCCGTTAATGGGAAAAACCTGCAAATTGCCTGAAAATGCCAAAATTCACCCAAAATTCTCAAAATTTCTTGGGATTTGTGCTGTGGCTAGGCTATTTAGTGCCTTGATCCTTGAGTGAAGCCTCAACCAAGATATGGAGGGGATTGGGCCTCTTTCTCCGTTTTAGTGCCTCGGTCAACCGCCTTTGAAACATTTTCATCTTTACTTTGCACACATGCATCCTTGCCCAGTAATGGTTCTTCATGTTCCTCAGCAATTCCTTCTCTTGGTTGGCCTTAGCCAATAGCCTCTCCAAGTGTGCATTTACCTGGATGAGCATGGACTCTCGGTCATCGGGCAATGGATCACCGGGTCTTCTTCAGTTCAAGATTCAGTCACTACAAATCCTCCATAGCTCATCAAGTGCTTGCTCATCTTCCAACTGTTTGTTGCGCTAATCCAGGTATGTGATGGTCCATTGTGCGCCCTCTAATCTCCTCTGCAAGGCATAATTTTCAGCTCTGAGATGCTGAATGATCTCCTTTGCCTCTCGTCTAGGAGAAATGGCCTCAAGATCAACAAGCTCAATATCTGGAACTCCTGATGGCCCCTCATCAATCATGGGCTGTTTGCCCCTCTCTGGTACCTATGCTGGTGAAGAAAGCGAGGCCCCTTCCACCTGATGTGGAGATAACACTCGCTGAGATGATGATGAAGGCGAGACCCCTTCCACCTGCTGTGGAGATAGTACTCGCTGAGCTACTGCAAATAAGGCCCTCGGGCCTTTCTGATAGGTAACCAAAGGTGAGGAGCTGACATGTCTAGTGATAGGGATGTCATGCTGCTGTGATGGTCCTCCTTCCGCGTGAACAACCTCAGGATGTGGCGAGGGTGGTGCTGTGAAAAACTCAAGAGAGATGAACTCCTCCCATGAGATGCCCTGCTGAGCCAACTGATGCAATACTACTAGCTGAATCAAACCATAATGGTACAGGCTCCTATACTACTGTGCCAGAATCTTCCTCTGCAACATGGGCACCATCCTCTGAATGTTCTGATAGAAGAAAACAGGGATTTTCATCATCCTTACTCGGGTGAAGTGAATCAAGAGGTGAATATGGTATGAATATACCTGTGAAAATCTGCCCTCATAGGTAAAATAGTGCATGATGAGCCTCATCATGGGAACATACTCACTCCTGAGAAACCTGAATGGAAACACACCTGCCAAATTTCTCATGAATGGTGGCCGGACAAAAGGCTCAAAGTGAACATTATCCAACACCTTGCGCTTATTCCACACCTCCCCAACATTAGGTATCCCTGTGGCATGTGAGATCACCTCGGGTGTCAATGTAAAGTTCACCCCTGCAAGGTTGACATGTCCATCATGCAAGTGTAAAAAAAATAGGCGAGCCAACTCTCTGTGGTGTTGAATCCGAGAGATCCTCTCACAAAACTCATAGCAAGACATATACTGGAAACATGTGACTGCCATAGGACAAGCCTGTAACTCTACTAAAGAGGTGGGCTCCTCTCGCTTATGATGTCCACCCTTACCACCCTTATGAGGCCTCCTCTGTACCTCAATCTCTGAAGCTGATGACTGGTCATCACTTTGCTCATAGGTTTCGGTTTTTGACATTGTTTAAAGAGCAAAGTGGACAAACTGTGCTGCTGTTTCTACCTGTAAAAAGCTGATTTATATGCTGTTTCAAGGGGACAAGGAACATGAGGGAAATGTTAGGGGAGGGACATTTTTACAAGGAAAATTGGAATACATGTATACAACAGGGAATTTAGGGAAAAACACTGCAAATATCATTGCATATGCATCATTTAAATACATGTGTTTACATGGGTATTATGAGGGGTAGGGTTAGGGCTTGATTTTTTATTTTTTTAGGGAAAAGCGGTAGGGTTTATTTTCTTTACAAATTTAAGGGGAGATTTATATGGACATATAGGGAAAATGAAATGGGAATGAGGAAAAATGAGTACAAGGGAAAAAACCATTGAAACAACAACAAACCCTAGAAATTTTTTACAAATTTAATATACAGCCATATGGAGTGTTTTCTCTTGCACAATTTGATCATTAAAAACACAATCATGATGTCCTTCAAGCATAACCAGCAATCAATTCCAATTTTAGAGAACCTACCTCAAGCAATTTGATGATTTGGAGGGTGCTTGAACAAATTTGCAAAGGGTTTGGAAGGGAGGTCGTTGATGGGTCGCGCGCCTCACCCAACGGGTCGCGCACCTATCAAACGCCCGAATTCGCTCAACTTTCACTCCTTTCACTCAATCACTCGCCCAAACTCTCTTGCAAGTGTCTTGGATGCACAATGAGAGTAAAAGGAGGGAGTTTGGATCTTTATAGGTTTCATTTGAATAAATTTCATGCTCAAACCCACTTTCTAATGTTTCTCTTTGACACTTTATAAAACTGACTTTTTGGTTTCCTTTGTCCTGAAATTGACTCATTTAGTGCTTTGGCTTGATTCTTTTTGCAGGGAGATCATCTGAAGGATCTTGGAAAGGGGACCACGGTTACATGCTGTCCGCTAAAGTCTTTTGAAATTTCATCACTTTTTACAAAAATTTGAAAAATGACCTTGGCTTTAAAAAGAAAGTTTTTAAATCCAAGGTGAAAATTAACTGTACCAGATAAAAATTTCGAAGAAACACCTTTACAATCATCCCTCTGGCTTGCTGAACACTCATTGACCTTCAGACACAAGACCTTGTAAACATACTTGACCAAAACCCTAGACCTAGGAATTTGACCTCAAGACAAGACAAGACAAGCTTGAAAGAGCTTAATGACTGAAATGACTTGATCCAGCAGTGCCAAGAGGGGTACAAATACAACAGCTCCTCCATCAGGGTTATGGCATGCCTAATGGGATGCAAAAATTGACATTGATGAGACACCTACATATGAAAATACAAAGAGTTTTGATCGCTGATGGAGGGCTCAAGACCGACTCTAACATAACAGATGCCCTTTAAGCAACAAAAGAAGGACAACAGATTATCACTGAGATAGTATGGTCCATATAAGGTGTTGCAGAGGATCTGAAGTATGGATTATAAATTGGGGTTGCCTCCATCTTCATGTGTACATCCACTCTTCCATGTTTCTTGCTAAAGAAGGTAATATGTGACAAGATCTGAATCCAAACTGTTCTACTAGAGATTAATGAAAAAGGTAAAAAATACTAGAACAAAAAACAATATTGGAAATAAGGACTAAGTAGCTAATAAATTGAGCAATTGTTAAGTACCTCATCAAATGGAAGAACCTACTAGTGGAAGAAACTACATTGGAATATGAGTTCTTCATGCAGATACACCCACAAGTAGTCAAGTGTCGAGGATAACACTTCTTTGAATGTGAGGGGTATGTGAAGCCCTATATAAGCCCCATGAAAATTCTAAAAATCCTTATTAAGCCCTAGATATAACATGATCCCATTTTATTATAATTATACCCTTTGTTTCCTACACACACACAAACCATGGAGAACTAGTCTTAGGATCATCAAATATTGTCTTATACATGGTATTTATTATAAAAGGAGGTTTCCCCCTTGAGGAGGACTATAATTATTGGTTTCTTATCATTTTTAAACTGTAGGGGTCATAACAACATTTGTGAGTCATATACACCAAAATACTTTGGATTGTTGTAGAGCATACCTAGTTAAAATGGCCTTGACAACTATTGCATCCATTGGTTGATGAAGAATAACAACTCTATATTCCTTTTATCCTCCTAATAAGTATATTTTAGATTCAACAAAGAAGAACACTTAAGTTGGATTTGGGTCTTCAAAAATTGCAAAAACTTACAATATTAATGGTCATTCATTTCTAGGATGCTTCTTTTTGTAATTAAGATAAAAAAATGGCCAAATCCTTCTATGATTTATTTTTCTTTTTATTTATCTACAATGTGTCCATCTACATGGCTAGTGAGTGAAAATTATTAGTTTTGATATTCTAAAATAATCCTCTTTATTCATTCTTAGTAAGAGTTGTAGAGTTAAATGATTATGTTATTATACTCTTTCCCTTATTCCTTGTAGGTCTAGAGTAGTTTCTAAACATTTTTCTTAATTTGTTGTTACTATAGTTGGAATATGTCTATATTTGCAAGGAGATTCAATGTCTCCATGAATTCCTTTCTTACCCTATTAGTAATACAAGTTTTAACTATTTATCACCCTATGTGCAACAATGAGCTCTCTTGTAGTTGATTTAAAGACTTTCCTCATAGTTTTCCAAGGATTCATTTTATCCTTGGATCATCCCGAGGATGTCATCTCTTATGCACCTAACGTCACAATAGTCCCTATATTTTCCAATGAAGGTTTGCTTCGTTTGGTCCTAACCTAATGTTATTTTCTTCTAGGCTCATTTACCATATCAAGGATGATTCCTTCAATGCAGAGAGAAAGAAATTGAGCTTTTGATATTTTGATGATATTCGTAAGTCTGGTAAACAACTTCAAACTAAAAAATAAAAGTTTTAAGTTCTATTTAAGTTAGGCCATGGAAATGAGGAGGGGAAAAAAGATTAAAATTCTTTATCTTAGTTTCCTCATTGGTTCCCCAAATTGGAAACTCAAAGACCTTGGATTGGTCTCCATCATTAGCCATTGTTTGGTGATATGGGGATCCTCTTCCATCTTTTGAGGAATGTACAAAATTTCCTGCTCCTACTGGGGGAAAATCCCCAAATTCCTCAAGGTTCTTTTGGATGTGCATCTTACAATCAACTTGTTGATGTTCTTGAATGGTTAGACTTGTTTCAATAGTGGGGTATCTTGGTAAAATTTTTCCAATTCTATCTCTAGGTTGAGGAATGCAATCTAAGGATGTTTATTCTTTTTCTCTATAATTTTGAAATATATGCAATCCAATTAATTATTTATTTCCTGGATAAAAGGATGAAATGCACACAATATAATGCTACATTTTTATTTATAACAAAAAGATAAAATGCCATATTTTTATTTATAACAAAAAGATAAAATGTTTGGGGAAAAACAAAAATGATAAAATTTATAAATTTTTTAGCACCTTGCTGACTATGGTTCCAAGAAGTGTGACCAACCTAAGAATTGCAACAAGAATGTCAAACTCCTCAATTGTTACTTTATATTATCAACTTAGGATTTATACAAATTTAATAGGCTTGCAATGTAAGTGAAAACTACATATTAACACCTATATAAGGAGGAGGCATGTTCACCATAGGATTTCAAGAACTACTTCATGGAAGGAAATGACTAACAAGTACGTGAAAATTATTTAAAGGAAGGCTAGAAATTGAATATATGAAAGCTACAAATCAATTGAATGGAAAGAGTTGAAAATATAACTTGAGAGAAAATATAAATAAAAGGACTAATATACGTCAAATTTACATAAAATAAAGTTGAAATGAAGTTTTATAAAACATAACTAGGTTGTAGAAATAAACCTAGTGTAAAATAGAATTGAATCTACTTAAGTTACCCCACTAAAAACGAAGTTGATCCTACAATAATTAACCTATCGTAAAACTGAATGAAGGCATGAGTAAATAGAGCTAATCCTTCTTAAAGTAACTTGCTACAAAGTTTAATCAGTATTGGGTTAATAAAACCTCCTTGTCAATGACATAATACCATGAAACCACTTGAAATGACATCTGGGAAAATGCTATATGAAATAAATGCTAGTTATATGAGTTGATATACTTGAAATTAAAAAAATATGAACTACACATAACTTGAAGGAAAGAAACAATAAAAAGGTTCATTGTCCATCCTTGAGTGCGTTGTACTGAAGGAAAGGAACCTAAAATACTACCAAAGACAAGAAATGTGGAAGGAAATATTTTGTATTAGCACATTAATTCATACAAACAATACATCTCAAAAAAGTTTAAATTCTTCACTTTAGAAGAGTTTTTAATGCTCAACAAATGGCTAAGACTCCCAAGGGATAAATCGTAGCTCCTATTTAAGTTAGAAGACTCAACCAATCTTCTCTTTAATTTTCCTTGATTGAAGGGATTATGTCTTTAGGATTCATATAATCATTAACCTATGTTTTATTGATCAAATTAATTTTTAGATTTCACTCTCTCAGTTATAAATTTTCAAATGGTTATTATGTTGGATTTGGTGCAATGGGTGATTGAAGGTTTGGAAATAATTTGCAGGCTAATGATGGGACACAATCCCCGTTTTCTCTCATGTGATGTTGGTTCATAACCTCCTTTAAATCTGACATACTTGAGCAATAGGTTAGTTGATCCAGGGATAACTCCTTCACCATGGGAGGCCATTGGGATTTGCGAGGTTGGTCTTGCAAAGGTTCGACCAGTTCAAGCCCTAGATCCTTATATCCTGACCTCATTGGGGACATTCAAAGAAAAATAGAGAAAAACAGACTGCTCTGATACCACTGATCTAGAATTAAACAGGAACGCAATAAAATATAGAGATAACCATAAACACAGATATGCAGTGGAAATAATACTACATTTCATTAATGTAAAATATTGAAATGTGCTTACAAATAGAAATGGAAATAAACCAGCTAGGGCAATGGTAGCTTATCTTTGAGAAGAGATGTGGTGGCTACATGCCTCTGAACTGTGTTACAATGAGGCTCGAAGGCCTATTTATTGTTGAGAAACAATGGAAAACCCTTCACATCCCAAAACCTAACCCTAGAAGATGAAACACCAAATTGTGGGCCCCATTTTGGGTAAGTTGGTACATCAACTTCCCGGAGTCGTAACTTTGGCACCCGATCTTTGTTTGACATGTACAATAGCTTGTTAGAAAGATCTATCCAAGCACTACAACTTTTGGAAGAGCAACATCGGACCATGCACCCATGTTTCTTCCATATTTCCAAAAAAAAAAACGTCGTTTAGGGCCTCAAAATGGCTCCGGAAGTTTAGGACCCGAAAAACTACTAAAAATAGTAAATTGTGCTACAATTACGAAAACTGAAAAACTGAAACAGACAATTGTGGGGGTCCAAATGGGATAGGTGGATGGCCACCAAAATCCACCTGGATCATTCCTCTCCCCTTAGGAAGCAATGGTCCCCATTGCATTGAGTTCCTTGAGGAAGCTTTTGCTGTGCTGTTCTGCAATCTCTAATGTGTCCAGTAATGGTGGAAAGCATGTTCGACGACAATCCACATTGAACACTCGGAGCAAGAGAAGGAATAGAGGAATGTTGTGCTCCAAAGCATTGTTACCCATATCCTTGGTAATGTTGTAAGGACCATGTTGGAGTGGTCGGAGCTTCTGATGGGCTCTTTTAAGGCATTCTTTCTTTGAGCAAGATTTTGACAGGATCTCCTACACCCTCGTCTTTCTTTTCATCCATCATGGGAGGTCGTCGGGATTTGCGAGGCTGGTCTTGTAAAGGTTCGACCAGTTCAAGCCCTAACTCCTTATATCCCGACCTCGTTGGGTACATGTAAAGAAAAACATAGAAAAAGATAACGCTCTTATACCACTGATCTAGATTTAAACAAGAACACAATAAAATACAGAGATAAACATAAAGACAGATATGCAGCAGAAATAATACTTCATTTCATTAATGTAAAATATTGAAATGTGCTTACAAATAGAAATGGAAATAAACCAGCTAGAGTGATGGTAGCTTATCTCTCAGAAGAGATGTCATGGTTACATGCCTCTAAACTGTGTTACAATGAGGCTCAAAGGCCTATTTATTGTTGAGAAACAATGGAAAACCATTCACATCCCAAAACCTAACCCTAGAAGATGAAACGCCAAATTGTGGGCCCCGTTTTGGGTAAGTTGGTACCTCAACTTCCCGGGGTCGTAACTTTGGCACCTGATCTTCGTTTGACACATACAATAGCTCGTTAGAAAGATCTATCTGAGCACTACAACTTTGGGAAGAGAAAAATCGGTCCATGGACCCATGTTACTCCCAAATTTCAAAAAAAAAATGTTGTTTAGGGCCTCAAAACGACTCCAGAAGTTTAGGACCTAAAAAATTGGTAAAAATAGTAAATTGTGCTATAATTAAGGAAACCAAAAAACTAGAAGAGATAATTGTGGGGGACAAAATGGGATAGGTGGGTGGCCATCAACATCCACCTCGATCATTCCTTCCCCCTTAGGAAGCAATGGTCCCCATTGTCTTGAGTTCCTCCCTGAGATAAGGAAGCTTCTACTGAGCTGGGTTTTTGGTGAGCTGTTTTGCAATCTCTGATGTGTCCAGTAATGGTGGGAAACATGGTCTACAACAATCCACATTGAACACTCGGTGAAAGAGAATGAATGGAGGAATTTTGTGCTCCAAAGCATTGTTTCCCATAGCCTTGGTAATGCTATAAGGACCATGTCAGAGTGGTCGGAGCTTCTGATGGGCTTTTGTAAGGCATTCTTTTTGTAGATGCAACCAGACTTTGTTCCCCACCCGAAACTTGTGTGGTACCCCTATGGGTGAGGAGAAGTTGTTCCTGTGTTTTGTCATGACTGTATCCCTCTGTTGCTATTGCTACATGGAGGAACCCTTTGCGAGGGTCATGGATGTGGTGATGATCTTCCCCTTACTTTGGGAGCGAATCAGACAGAAAATGAATTTCCTAGTTTGGGAGATGAGCTTGCTGCCTTTCTTGCCAATGATCAAAGAGGTGGTGATAGGTGGGGCTACCTATGGTATCCTGTATAATGAATTGCATAAAGAAATAATGACAGCACTAGGCCTTGACTCATACACAGCATGTTGCCCCGACAAGTATGGCTGGACTAATAATACATTACAAACATTTAGAGGTGTAACATCACACAATACCTCATCTCTGAAGGCTTTGATGCTGTAAGGAAGGTGACACTACTGGCGAACTTGGAGATCTCGTCCTTGGTGAAGCCACCTGATACTGCACGGATGCGGGCATGGTGTAGTCAGTAGGCCCAACCGCTTCATGACCTATGCTAAAATGAGGTTCTTTTTGCTGCCACTGTCAACAATGAATTGCAGCATCGAACCCTTCACCCAAATCGGTGAATTGAAAAGACGTTCCCCCTCCTCTCGATCTTTGGGCTCATTCTTTTGGATCTTAGTGGTGGCAACAGTGACGCTGAGCTTTGCATCAATGATATACTTCCCTTTTCCATTCCCATTTTTGGGTTTTGACTCACGGTCGGAACATGCATCTGATTCAAAAGCCTTCAACTCAGCCATCGACGACTGCTTGGTCCGACACTCACTTGTGTTATGAGTGGGACTCTTGTGGAACTCACACCACTTTCCTATGTCCTTCTTTGACTTCGTGGTGTTGTTATTTTCTTGTGGCTTCGACGGGTTGTTGGGCCACCTTGCCTTGGATTTGTCCTTTGGTCTTCGGATTCGCAGATCCAAAGTCTTTCTTCTTCTATTTTAACTTTTGCTCAATTTTGATAGCGCATCGGTACGTTGTGCCGAGCGAGGAGATTTTTAGGAACTCCATCTCTTCTTGGATGTATCTGTGTAGGCAGCCATGGTATTTGAGTACCAAATGCAGCTTAGAGTCCTTGATACCTAACTGTGTGTGAGGGGTATGAAAAATGTTTGTGACCTCTGGCACATCTTGGTCCCTTTCCCACAATAGTGTGGTCCATTTGATGTATTTGTCCTCATAGCTTTTGACAGGGTAGTACTTCTCGTTGAAGACATCTCGGAATGAATCCCAAGAGCGTGTGGCTAAAAATAGTGAGCCCGTACTTTCATTCTTCTGCTCGCAGTAGGTTTCCTAGTAGTCCTTGACGTGGGGGGCTACTTTGATAAGAGCGAAAACAATCTTTTCCTGACTCGAAAATTCATGAATAGAAAAATACCCATATAGCACATTTAATAATTTATCTATGGCATCTGTGTCTATTTGACCCTCAAAGATAGGGATTTCAAAATTAACTTGTACCTTGAACGGTGTGGAGTTTCCAGAGTAGTTGTTGGAAGCTGATGTGTCACCTCTGGGTAGTCGCTGAAGGATTTGCGTAAAGCTATCCATCATCGCGTTACTTTTCCACTCGAGGGCTTCTTTGAGCAAGATTTTGATAGGATCTCCTACCCCCTTGTCTTTCTTTTCATCCGCCATGGGAGGCCGTCGGGATTTGCGAGGTTGGTTTTGCAAAGGTTCAACTAGTTCAAGCCCAAACTCCTTATATCCTGACCTCGTTGGGGACATGCAAAGAAAAACAGAGAAAAAGCAGACTGCTCTGATATCACTGATCCAGATTTAAACAAAAATGCAATAAAATATAGAGATAACCCTAAAGAAAGATATGCATCAGAAATAATACTTCATTTCATTAATGTAAAATACTGAAATGTGCTTACAAACAGAAATGGAAATAAACCAGCTAGGGTGATGGTACCTTATCTCTGAGAAGAGATGTGGTGGCTACATGCCTCTGAATTGTGTTACAATGAGGCTCAAAAGCCTATTTATTGTTGAGAAACAATGGAAAACCCTTCACATCCCAAAACCTAATCCTAGAAGATGAAAGGCCAAATTGTGGGCCTCGTTTTGGGTAAGTTGGTACATCAACTTCCCGGTGGTCATAAGTTTGGTACCCAATCTTCATTTGACACGTACAATATCTCGTTAGAAAGATCTATCTGAGCACTACAACTTTGGTAAGAGCAACATCGGTCCACGGACCCATGTTGCTCCCAGATTTCCAAAAAAACGTCGTTTAGGGCCTCAAAACGGCTCCGGAAGTTGAGGACCCGAAAAATTGCTAAAAATAGTAAATTGTGCTACAATTACGGAAACTGAAATACTGAAAGAGACAATTGTGGGGATCCTAATGGGATAGGTGGGTGGCCACCAACATCCACCTAGATCATTCCCCCCCCCAGGAAGCAATGGTCCCCATTGCGTTGAGTTCCTCCCTGAGATGAGGAAGCTTCTGCTCAGCTAGGTTTCTAGTGAGGCGTTCTGCAATCTTTGATGTGTCTAGTAATGGTGGGAAGCATGGTCGACGATGGTCCACATTGAACACTCGGTGCAAGAGAAGGAATGGAGGAATGCTGTGATCCAAAGAATTGTTTCCCATAGCCTTGGTAATGCTATAAGGACCATGTCGGAGTGGTCGGAGCTTCTGATGGGGTCTTGTAAGGCGTTCTTTCTATAGATGCAACTAGACTTTGTTCCCCACCTGAAACTTGTGTGGTACCCCTATCGGTGAGGAGAAGTTGTTCCTGTGTTCTGTCATGACTGTATCCCTCTATTTCCACTGCTGTGTGGAGGAACCCTTCGTGGGGGTCATGGATGTGGTGACGATCTTCCCCTTACTTTGGGAGTGAATCAGATAGAAAATGAATTTCCTAGTCTGGGAGATGAGCTTGCTGCCTTTCTTAGCAGTGATCAAAGAGGTGGCGATAGGTGGGGCTACCTCCAGTATGTTTTATAATGAATTGCACAAATAAATAATGACAACATGAGGCCTTGACTCATACACAGCGTGTCGCCTCCACAAGTATTGCTGGCCTAATAATACATCACAAACATCCAAAGGTGTAACATCACACAATATCTCGTCTGTGAAGGGTTTGATGTTGTAAGGAAGGCGACACTGCTCGCAAACTCAGAGATTTCATCCTTGGTGAAGCCACTCGATACTGTACGGCTGCGGGTGTGGTGTAGTCGGTAGGCCCGACTACTTCACAACCTTTGCTGAAATGAGGTTCTTTTGGCTGCCACTATCGATAATGAATTGCAGCGACAAACCCTTCACCCACATCCTTGAGTGGAAAAGACATTCCCCCTCCTCTGGATCTTTGAGCTCATTCTTCTAGATCTTGGCAGTGGCAACAATGACACTGGGCTTCGCATCAATGATCTACTTCCCTTTGCCATTCCCCTTTTCGGGTTTTGACTTAGGGTCGGAACATGCATCTGATTCAGAAGCCTTCAACTCGGCCACCAGCAACTGCTTGGTCCGACACTCACTTGTTTCATGAGTGGAACTCTTGTGGAACTCACACCACTTTCTTGTGTCCTTCTTCGACTTTTTGGTGTTGCTGTTTTCTTGTGGCTTCGACGAGTTTTCTTGGGTCACCCTGCCTTGGCTTTGTCCTTTGGTCTTCGGATTCGCAGATCCAAAGTCTTTCTTCCTCTGTTTGAACTTTTGCTCAATTTTGACAGTGTATCGGTACGTTGTGCCGAGCGAGGAGATGTTCAGGAACTCCATCTCTTCCTGGATGTATATGCGTAGGCAGCCACGGTATTTGAGTATCCAATGTAGCTCAGAGTCCTTGATACCCAACTGTGTGTGAAGGGTATGAAAAATGTTTGTGAACTCTGGAACATCTTGGTCCCTTCCTTGCCGCACTGTGGTCCATTTGATGTATTTGTCCTCATAGCTTTTGATGGGGTAGTACTGCTCCTTAAAAACATCCCGGAATGAATCCCAAGTGGGTGCCACTGAAAATAGTGAGCCCGTACTTTCATTCTTCTTCTTGCACTAGGTTTCCCAGCAGTCCTTGATGTGTGGGGCTTCTTTGAGAAGAGAGAAAACAATCTTTTCCTGACTCTAAAATTCATAAATAGAAAAATACCCATTTAGCAGATTTAACCATTTATCTATGACATTTGCATCTATTTGACCCTCAAAGATGGGGATTTCAAATTTAACTTGTACCTTAAATGGTGTGGGATTTCCAGAGTAGCTGTTGGAAACCGATGCATCACCTCTGGGTAGCCACTGAAGGATTTGCGCAAAGATATCCATCATCGCATTCTTTATCACTCGAGGGCTTCTTCAAGCAATATTTTTATAGGATCTCTTTCCCCCTCGTCTTTATTTACATCCACCATGGGAGGTTGTCAGGATTTGCGAGGCTAGTCTTGCAAAGGTTCGACCAGTTCAAGCCCTAACTCCTTATATCCCGACCTCATTGGGGACATGGAAAGAAAAACAGAGAAAAAGCAGACCGCTCTGATACCACTAATCCAGATTTAAACAAGAATGCAATAAAATACAGAGATAACCATAAAGACAGATATGCAGTGGAAATAATAATTCATTTAATTAATGTAAAATATTGAAATGTACTTACAAACATAAATGGAAATAAACCAGCTAGAGCGATGGTAGCTTATCTCTGAGAAGACATGTGGAGGCTACATGCCTCTGAACTGTGTTAAAATGAGGCTCTAAGTCCTATTTATTGTTGAGAAGCAATGGAAAACCCTTAACATCCCAAAACCTAACCCTAGAAGATGAAACACCAAATTCTGGGCCTCATTTTGGGTAAGTTGGTACATCAACTTCCCGGGTTCGTAACTTTGGCACCCGATCTTCGTTTGACATGTACAATAGCTCATTAGAAAGATCTATTCGAGCACTACAACTTTGGGAAGAATAAAATTAGACCATGGACCCATGTTGCTCCCATATTTCTAAAAAAACGTCGTTTAGGGCCTCAAAATGGCTTCGGAAGTTCAGGACCAGAAAAACTGCTAAAAATAGTAAATTGTGTTACAATTACGGAAACTGAAAAACTGAAAGAGACAATTGTGAGGATATAAATGGGATAGGTGGGTGGCCACCAACATCCACCTAGATCATTCCTCCCCACTTAGGAAGCAATGGTCCCCATTGTGTTGAGTTCCTCCCTGAGATGAGGAAGCTTCTGCTGAGCTGGGTTTTTGGTGAGCTATTTTGCAATTTCTGATGTGTCCAGTAATGGCGGGAAGCATGGTCGACGATGGTCCACATTGAACACTTGGTGCAAGAGAAGGAATGGAGGAATTCTGTGCTCCAAAGCATTGTTTCCCATAGCCTTGGTAATGCTGTAAGGACCATGTCGGAATGGTCAGAGCTTCTGATGGGTTCTTGTAATGCATTCTTTCTGCAGATGCAACCAAAATTTGTTGCCCACTTGATAATTTTGTGGTACCCCTATGGGTGAGGAGAAGTTGTTCATGTGTTCTGTCATGACTGTATCCCTCTGTTGCTGTTGTTGCTTGGAGGAAACCTTTGCGGGGGTCATGGATGTGGTGACACTCTTCCCCTTAGTTTGGGAGCGAATTTGATAGAAAATGAATTTCCTAGTCTGGGAGATGACCTTTCTACCTTTATTGGCAGTGATCAAAGAGGTGGCGGTAGGTGGGGCTACCTCCGGTATCCTGTATAATGAATTGCACAAAGAAATAATGATATCACGAGGTCTTGAATCATACACAGCATGTTGCCTCCATAAGTATGACTTGCCTAATAATACATCACAAACATCTAGAGGTGTAACATCACACAATACCTCATCTGTGAAGGGTTTGATGCTGTAAAGATGGTGACACTGCTGGCGAACTCGGAGATTTCATCCTTGGTGAAGCTACAAGACACTATATGGCTATGGGTGTGGTGTAGTCGATTGAAAATGAATTGCAACGGCGAACCCTTCACCCACATCTGTGAGTGGAAAGGACGTTCCCCCTCCTCTGGATCTTTGGGCTCATTCTTTTGGATCTTAGCGGTGGCAACAATGACGCTGGGCTCCGTATCAATGATCTGCTTCCCTTTGCCATTCCCCTTTTCAGGTTCTGACTTAGGGTCAGAACATGCATCTGATTCAGAAGCCTTCAACTCGGCGACCAGCGACTACTTGGTCCAACACTCACTTGTGTTATGAGTGGGACTCTTGTGGAACTCACACCACTTTCATGTGTCCTTCTTTGACTTCGTGGTGTTGTTCTTTTCTTGTGGCTTCGATGGGTTGTCTTTGGTCACCCCGCCTTGGCTTTGTCCTTTGGTCTTAGGATTCTCAGATCCAAAGTCTTTCTTCTTCTATTTGAATTTTTGCTCGATTTTGATAGTGTATTGGTACACCATGCCAAGCGAGGAGATGTTTAGGAACTCCATCTCTTCCTAGATGTATCTGTGTAGGAAGTCGCGATATTTGAGTACCAAATGCAGCTTAGAGTCCTTGATACCCAATTGTGTGCGAAGGGTGTGTAAAATGTTTGTGAAGCCTGACACATCTTGGTCCCTTCCCTGCTGCAGTGTGGTCCATTTGATGTATTTGTCCTCATATCTTTTGACAGGGTAGTACTACTCCTTGATAACATCCCAGAATGAATCCCAAGTGGGTGCGGATAAAAATAGTGAGCCCGTACTTTCATTCTTCTGCTCGTAGTAGGTTTCTTAGCAGTCCTTGATGTGGGGGGTTGCTTTGAGAAGAGAGAAAAAAATCTTTTCCCAACTTGAAAATTCATGAATAAAAAAATACCCATCTAGCAGATTTAACCATTTATCTATGACATCTGCGTCTATTTGACCCTCGAAGATGGGGATTTAAAAATTAACTTGTACCTTAAATGGTGTGGTGTTTCCAAAGTAGCTGTTGGAAGCTGATGCATCACCTCTAGGTAGCCGCTGAAGGATTTGCGCAAAGTTATCCATCATCACGTTCCTTTGCTGCTCGAGGGCTTCTTCGAGCAAGATTTCGATACCATTTCCTGCCCCCTCATCTTTCTTTTTATCTGCCATGGGAGGCCGTCTGGATTTGCAAGGCCATTCTTGCAAAGGTTCGACCAGTTCAAGTCCTAACTCCTTATATCCCAAGTTCGTTGGGGACATGCAAGGAAAAACAGAGAAAAAGTAGACTGCTTTGATACCATTGATCCAGATTTAAACAGGGATGCCATAAAATATAGAGATAACCATAAAGATAGATATGCAATGGAAATAATACTTCATTTCATTAATGTAAAATACTGAAATTTGCATACAAACAGAAATGGGAATAAACCAGCTAGGGCAATGGTAACTTATCTCTAAGAAGAGATGTGGTGGTTACATGCCTCTGAACTGTGTTACAATGAGGCTCGAAGGCCTATTTATTGTTGAGAAAAAATGGAAAATGCTTCACATCCCAAAACCTAACCTTAGAAGATGAAACACCAAATTGTGGGCCCCATTTTGGGTAAGTTGGTACATCAACTTCCTGGGGTCATAAGTTTGGCATCCGATCTTCATTTGACACGTACAATAGCTCGTTAGAAAGATCTATCTGAGCACTACAACTTTGGGAAGAATAAAATTAGTCCATGGACCCATGTTGCTCCAAGATTTCCAATTTTTTTTTGTTTATGGCCTCAAAATGGCTTCGGAAGTTTAGGACCCGAAAAACTGCTAAAAATAGTAAATTGTGCTACAATTATGGAAACTGAAAAACTGAAAGAGACAATTTTGGAGGTCCAAATGGGATAGGTGGGTGGCCACCAACATCCACTTGGATCATTCCTCCCCCGTTAGGAAGTAATGTTCCCCATTACGTTGGGTTCCTCCTTGAGATGAGGAAGCTTTTGCTGAGCTAGGTTTCTGGTGAGCTGTTCTGCAATCTTTGATGTGTCTAGTAATGGTGGGAAGCATGGTTGACGATGGTCCACATTGAGCACTCGATGCAAGAGAAGGAATGGAGGAATGCTGTGCTCCAAGGCATTGTTTCCCATAGCCTTGGTAATGCTCTAAGGACCATGTCGAAGTGGTTGGAACTTCTGATGGGCTCTTGTAAGGCGTTCTTTTTGCAGATGCAACCAGACTTTGTTGCCCACCTGAAACTTGTATGGTACCCCAATGGGTGAGGAGAAGTTGTTCCTGTGTTTTGTCATGATTTTATCCCTCTGTTGCTGCTGCTGCATGGAGAAACCCTTCGCGGGGGTCATGG
Organism: Pinus tabuliformis; assembly: GCA_031772625.1. Lineage (NCBI taxonomy): Eukaryota > Viridiplantae > Streptophyta > Pinopsida > Pinales > Pinaceae > Pinus > Pinus tabuliformis. The sequence goes on along the minus strand of CM062818.1, from coordinate 198,802,075 downwards.
ATGTGGTGACGATCTTCCCGTTACTTTGGGAGCGAATTAGATAGAAATGAATTTCCTAGTCTAGGAGATGAGCTTGCTACCTTTCTTGGTAGTTATTAAAGAAGTGGCGGTAGGTGGGGCTACCTACGGTATGCTGTATAATGAATTGCACAAATAAATAATGACAGCACAAGGCCTTGACTCATACACAGCATGTCGCCTCCACAAGTATGGCTGGCCTAATAATACATCACAAACATCGAGAGGTGTAACATCAAATAATACCTCGTATGTGAAGGGTTTGATTCTATAAGGAAGGCGACAATACTGGTGAACTTAGAGATCTCGTCCTCGGTGAAGCCACCCGATATTGTATGGCTACAAGTGTGGTGTAGTTAGTATGCCCAACCGCTTCACGACCTCTACTGAAATGAGGTTCTTTTAGCTGCCACTCTCGATAATGAATTGTAGCGACGAACCCTTCACCCACATCTATGAGTGGAAAAGAAGTTCGCCCTCATCTGGATCTTTGGGATCATTCTTTTGGATCTTGGTAGTGGCAATAGTGACGTAGGGCTCCGCATCAATGACCTGATTCCCTTTTCCATTCCCCTTGTCGGGTTCTGACTCAGTGTCAGAACATGCATCTGATTCAGAAGCCTTCAACTCATCCACCAATGCTTGCTTTGTCCGACACTCACTTGTGTTATGAGTGGGACTCTTGTGGAACTCACATCACTTTCCTGTGTCCTTCTTCGACTTCATGGTGTTGTTATTTTCTTTTGGCTTCGATGGGTTGCCTTGGGTCACCCCACCTTGGCTTTATCCTTTGGTCTTCGGATTCATAGATCCAAAGTCTTTCTTCTTCTGTTTGAACTTTTGCTTGATTTTGACAACGTATTGGTATGTCGTTCTGAGTGAGGAGATGTTTAGGAACTCCATCTCTTCCTGGATGTATCTGTGTAGGCAGCTGCGGTATTTGAGTATGAAATGAAACTTAGAGTCCTTGATACCCAACTGTGTGTGAAGGGTATGAAAAATGTTTGTGAACTCTGCACATCTTGGTCCCTTCCCTGCTGCATTGTGGTCCATTTGATGTATTTGTCCTCACAGCTTTTGACAGGTTAGTACTGCTCCTTGATGGCATCCCGGAATGAATCCCAAGAGGGTGCGGCTAAAAATAGTGAGCCTGTACTTTCATTCTTCTACTCGTAGTAGGTTTCCTAGTAGTCCTTGATGTGGGGAGCTACTTTGAGAAGAGAGACACCAATCTTTTTCTTACTCGAAGATTCATGAACAAAAAAATACCCATCTAGTAGATTCAACCATTTATCTACGACATCTACGTCTATTTAACCCTTGAAGATGGGGATTTCAAAATTAACTTGTGCCTTAAACGATGTGGAATTTCCAAAGTAGTTGTTGGAAGCCGATGCGTAACCTCTTGGTAGCCGCTAAAGGATCTGCACAAAGCTATCCATTATCGCGTTCCTTTGCCGCTCGAGGGCTTCTTTGAGCAAGATTTTGATAGGATCTCCTGCCCCCTAATATTTCTTTTCATCTACCATGGGAGGCCGTCGGGATTTGCAAGGCTGGTCTTGCAAAGGTTCGACCAATTCAAGCCCTAACTCCTTATATCCCAACCTCGTTGGGGACATGCAAAGAAAAACAGAGAAAAAGTAGACTGCTCTGATACCACTAATCCAGATTTAAACAGGAACACAATAAAATACAGAGATAACCATAAATACAGATATGCATGGGAAATAATACTTCATTTCTTTAATGTAAAATACTGAAATGTGCTTATAAACAGAAATGGAAATAAATTAGCTAGGATGATGGTAGCTTATCTCTGAGAAGAGATGTGGTGGCTACATGCCTTTGAACTATGTTACAATGAGGCTCAAAGGCCTATTTATTGTTTAGAAACAATGGAAAACCCTTCACATCCAAAAACCTAACCCTAGAAGATGAAACACAAAATTGTGGGCCTCGTTTTGGATAAGTTGGTACATCAACTTCCCGGGGTTGTAAGTTTGGCACCCGATCTTTGTTTGACACATACAATAGATTGTTAGAAAGATCTATATGAGCACTACAACTTTGGGAAGAGCAACATTAGTCCATAGACCTATGTTGCTCCTAGATTTCCAAAAAAACGTCGTTTAGGGCCTCAAAACGGCTCCAGAAGTTCAGGACCCAAAAAACTGCTAAAAATAGTAAATTGTGCTACAATTACGAAAACTGAAAACCTGAAAGAGACAATTGTAGGGGTCCACATGGGATAGGTGGGTGGCCACCAACATCCACTTAGATCATTCCTCCCCCCTTAGGAAGCAATGGTCCCCATTATGTTGAGTTCCTCCCTGAGATGAGGAAGCTTCTGCTGAGCTGGGTTTCTGGTGAGTTGTTCTGCAATCTCTGATGTGTCCAGGAATGTTGGGAAGCATGGTTGATGACGGTCCACATTGAACACTCGGTGTGAGAGAAGGAATGGAGGAATGTTGTGCTCCAAAGCATTATTTCCCATAGCCTTGGTAATGCTCTAAGGACCATGTCGCAGTGGTTGGAGCTTCTGATGGACTCTTGCAAGGCGTTCTTTTTGCATATGAAGCCAGACTTTGTTGTGCACCTGAAACTTGTTTGGTACCCCTATGGGTGAGGAGAAGTTGTTCCTGTGTTCTGTCATGGTTGTATCCCTTTATTGCTGCTGTTGCGTGGAGGAACCCTTTGCGGGGGTCATGGATGTCGTGACAATCTTCCCCTTACTTTGAGAGCGAATCAAATAGAAAATGAATTTCCTAGTTTGGGAGGTGAGCTTGCTGCCTTTCTTAGCAGTGATCAAAGAGGTGGCGATAGGTGGGGCTACCTTCGGTATCCTATATAATGAATTGCATAAAGAAATAATGACAGCACGAGGCCTTGAATCATACACGACATGTTTCCTCCACAAGTATGGTTGGCCTAATAATACATCACAAACATCCAGAGGTGTAACATCACACAATACCTCGTCTATGAAGGGTTTGATGCTATAAGGAAGGCGACACTGCTAGCAAAATCGAAGATATCGTCCTTGGTGAAACCACTCGATACTGTACGACTGCAAATGTGGTGTAGTCAGTAGGCCCAACTGATTCACGACCTCTGCTGAAATGAGGTTCTTTTGGCTACCATTTTCGATAATGAATTGCAATGACGAACCCTTCACCCACATTTGTGAGTGGAAAAGACATTCCCCCTCCTCTGGATATTCGGGATCATTCTTCTAGATCTTGGCAATGTCAACAGTGACGTTGGGCTCCGCATCAATGATCTGCTTCCCTTTTCCATTCCCCTTTTTGGGTTTTGACTCAGGGTTGGAACATGCATCTGATTCAGAAGCCTTCAACTTGGCCACCAAGGACTACTTGTTTCGACACTCACTTGTGTTATGAATGGGACTCTTGTGGAAATCACACCACTTTCCTGTGTCCTTCTTTGACTTCGTGGTGTTGTTCTTTTCTTGTGGCTTCGACGGGTTGTCTTGGGTCACCCCACTTTGGCTTTGTCCTTTGGTATTCGGATTTGTAGATCCAAAGTCTTTCTTCTTCTGTTTGTACTTTTGCTCGATTTTGGCAGCATATCGGTATGTCGTGTCGAGCGAGGAGATGTTTAGGAACTCCATCTCTTCCTAGATGTATCTATGTAGGCATCCACAGTATTTGAGTACCAAATGCAGCTCAGAGTCCTTAATACCTAACTATGTGAGAAGGGTATGAAAAATGTTTGTGAACTCCAACACATCTTGGTCCCTTCCCTGCCGCAGTGTGGTCGATTTGATGTATTTGTCCTCATAGCTTTTGAGAGGGTAATACTACTCATTGATGGCATCCTGGAACGAATCCTAAGTGGGTGTGGCTGAAAATAGTGAGCTTGTACTTTCATTCTTCTGCTCACAGTAGGTTTCCCACCAGTCCTTGACGTGGGGGGATACTTTGAGGAGAGCGAAAATAATCTTTTCTCGACTCGAAAATTCATGAACAGAAAAATATCCATCTAGCAGATTTAACCATTTATCTACAACATCTACGTCTATTTGATCCTCGAAGATGGGGATTTCATATTTAACTTGTACCTTAAACAATGTGGCATTTCCAGAGTAGCTGTTGGAAGCTAATGTGTCGCCTTTGGGTAGCCGTTGAAGGATCTGTGCAAAGCTATCCATCATCGTGTTCCTTTGCGACTCGAGGGATTCTTCGAGCAAGATTTTGGTAGGATCTCCTGCACCCTCATTTTTCTTTTCATCCCCCATGGGAGGTCGTTGGGATTTGTGAGGTTGGTCTTACAAAGGTTCGACCAGTTCAAGCCCTAACTCCTTATATCCCGATCTCATTGGGGACATCCAAAGAAAAACAAAGAAAAGCATACCACTCTGATACCACTGATATGGATTTAAACAGGAACATAATAAAATATAGAGATAACCATAAAGACAGATATGCAGCGGAAATAATACTTCATTTCATTAATGTAAAATACTAAAATGTGCTTACAAACAGAAATAGAAATAAACCAGCTAGGGTTATGGTAGCTTATCTCTGAGAAGATATGTGGTGGCTACATGCCTCTGAACTGTGTTACAATGAGGCTCAAAGGCCTATTTATTGTTGAGAAATAATGGAAAACCCTTCACATCCCAAAACCTAACCCTAGAAGATGAAACGCCAAATTGTGGCCCCCGTTTTGAGTAAGTTGGTACATCAACTTCCCGAGGTCGTAAGTTTGGCACCCGATCTTCATTTGACACATACAATAGCTCGTTAGAAAGATCTATCTAAGAAATACAACTTTGGGAAGAGCAACATGGACCGATATTTCTCCGAGATTTCCAAAAGAACATCATTTAGGGCCTCAAAATGGCTCCGAAAGTTCAAGACCCGAAAAACTACTAAAAATAGTACGAAAACTAAAAAACTGAAAGAGACAATTGTGGGGGTCCAAATGGGATAGGTGGGTGGTCACCAACATCTGCCTGCATCATTAGTGTAGCCTTATAAATGTAAGAAACCATCAAAATCATAACTAAATTAGGATATAATACACAATCATTCATTCAAATCATTTCATCATCAATCAATTTCATAAAATAACCAACATATTTATATTAATCGTGGTTAAGAGAGGTCTTATAGAGTACAAAGTTAATCAAAATATCTCAAATGTGGCCTCGTGATATTAAAATTAGTAGCTTCATCACCAAGATGTAAGGGGATCTCATAGAGAGGCCTTGGGGGTTACATTATCATCCTAGAGAGCACTTGGTAGGGCATTGTGATGATTCCTTTAGCAGTCAACTACAAATCGTTTTAGAATGTGGATCAAGTTTTTGTTAGTTGACTCAACTATGTCATTTTCCTTAGGGTGATAGCTACCTAAGTATTGTAGAATGATCCTCCTATCCAAAAAAAACTTAGTCGAACTTAAGGAGGGAAAGTAAGTAGCATTATAAAAACAAGTGTTGATGAAATTCCAAACTTGATAGTTATATGATGCTATAGGAATTGAATTACCACTTCTTCATTTGCCTTACCTAGTGGTATAAACTCTGTCCGTTGTTTGAAAGATTTTGTTTTAGTTAGGATGTAATTATGTTTCTTGGAGGGTTTTGGATTGATATTACCAATAATATATATATCACACTATCAAAAAGGTTCTTTGACCATTACATGTTGTAGAGGAATTACTAGTTTATTCTCTTTGCTAGTGGATTTTTGTCATATCTTGCAATTTAGACACATACATGTGCTTCGTTGAGTATTGTTGGCTAATAATATCTATCTCTCAAGATATTGTGAGTTGTTTTCTCAACAGCGAAATGTACTCTATAAGGTATGTGATGTAACTTGATAATGTTGATTTTTCCTTGGAACTTCAAAATCATGTTTATGTCTAAGTACATAATCATAAATACACTAACATACCACAACACTAGCACTTTTCACAATGAAATACGTACAACAGTGAATCAATATAGTACACGACAATTTTTGACCCAAAACTTATATATTACAACTTTAGGACAACAAGCATAGGGATCCCATACTCGGGATCATGACCCTTACAATTAGCCTTGATACAAGAACAACTAGGGTTTGAGATCAACTACACTTGAAACTCAATCTGTCCTTGAAAAAGACACATTTGACTTACTTGTTGAAGGATATCTTCTCAGCCCCTTCAATCCACATACCTTGAACACATGGTAGGTCTTTAACCACCTCTTTTATTGTTCACAAGTACTTCCAGAACTTTAGAATACATGCATCTTCAACTGACCAAAACGCCTTCTATTAATCTTCTAACTGCTCCTAGAATGATTGCACATAGGTTGGCCTCTAACAATGTCTAACTGCTCCTTAGATCATTGTCCATAGTGTCTTCTTGCACTTCATTCTAACAAACTTCTAGCTACTTCTAGATGAATGTACTTAGGCCTCCAAACTGCCCTCTAGCAATGACAAGCTGCTCCAATATCACTGCTCTTAGGGACTTCCACTAACTATCTCGTTGTTGATCCTACGATGACATAACTTAGGGCTTTTGGGGAAAAATCATGAATTCCTGTAATCACACTGCAAATTCCTATAATCACGCATTCTTGTAATCACGAATTCTTGCAATCTTGAATTCCTACAACATAACTCGAACCTCTTAGGGAAATATTGCATAAGAGAGGTCACATTGTTAGTTTTTGTAGCATCAAATGGCGTTCTAGTCTCAAGACTTTGTGGAGAGGCTAAAACACACGATTTCTCCAAAACCCATAAATCGTTTCTAGAAATTCCACCTAGAGATAACTCAATTAAATTAATTAGCCATCATTTAAAATTTTCCTAAAATTGGTTAATTAATAGTAATTAATTGAGAAATGTGAAAATCCTATAGAAACTCACACAGATAGAATTGGAGATGATGTCAACCATTGATTAAGTTTTAATCTTGGTTGTTGGAGTCCCAACTGGAGACTATAACAAGATATTGATGGGTAGATGGAGAAATACACAACAAAAATCCAACAGTGCGAGTTCCATGGGAAGTTTGAGTAGCCAACAATAGAGTTCGAGCTAGAGATGGGACATAAGGCTAGGGAGGGGAAAAGACAGTGATCCAAAAGAATTTTTCCAGTTCTGTAGAGGCAAAGGGAGGAGGATGAATTATTTCTCTAGGAGGTAGTGTAGGGCCTCCACAAAGCCTCATAGAGGCAATTCGATTTAGGTAGTGAGGAGGTCATTTCTGTTTCCAGAGGCCAAGAAGATTTTCCAATAGGTAAGAGAGACACTTCCCTAGTCAACAACATACAAGATAACTTGATTAACATAAGTTTCAGCATGAGCATGTGACAGGCTACGCAGAGGTGATGTAAATCCTATGTGGAGGGTTTGGACGGCTTGCTTTTTAGTTGTCAGTTTGAGCCGAGATTACTTGGAGACTAGGGTAAATTCCCTCAAGTGACTTTTCTAGTATTTCTCTTAGATTGGATAACTAGTTGGGCATTCAGATTTATTGTACTTAGAATTCACTGCTACATAATAATAAAAACCCTCAGTTGCTGCATTGATTTTCCCACATTGGGTTTTTCTGGGGACATTTGTCCAAAAATAGTTGTGTCAATTTTTATTTGTGTGTGCTAGCATTTCTCAATTCCTATTTTTTCTTCCACAATATTTTTATTTGGTGAAGAAATTGCAGTGTGAATAGTTTTTTTATTTTGCTATTAATAAAATAAACCACATAAATAATTTATCATTAAATTAGAAGAAATATTTTTAGTTGCTTCATTTCAAGGAATTTTCACACACATCTCTCTTGCACACCATTGCTCATGAACGTCACCTTAGGCTCATTAAACACTTTCTCTTGGGTCACTTAGAAAAGCTTTATTTTGACCCTAAGCATCAATAATTATTTCTTTCTTTTGGTCCTAAACTACATCTTGGATCTAAAACCCTAGTGGTGATATGCAATTAACAATAGGTGCATGTAGTGAACAACAAATATGGGAAATCCCTGCACAGGTCTTAAGTTCTCTTGACCTGAACTCCCATAAACAATCAATCAAGCTAACAGAGCAAATGAAAGGCTTAAGATTATACAAGCTACGTTCCCTTCCAACCAACCACCTTCTACATATGAGCAATCAAAAGGTAAAGAAGGATAGAAAAAAAGCGTGGCACGACTGCAACACCAAATTGAAATGATTTGGCAAAGGAGACTTGTTTTTGCTATGGCACTAAACTTTTCAAAAAACCAAACAAACAACCTATTGTGGATTGTCCTCTTTGGAAATACCTTTCGAGCTAGCGAAAATTTAATAGACAAGGACTTTGTAATCATCATGTTTCTCAAGGCATTTGAGGAATACACCATCATAATTTTTTTTAAACAAGATGCCATATTTTATAAGCTAGTACTAAGATTATGTACAACTCAATCTATTTTATTATTTGAATTTAGGTGGCTAGGAGGAGTACCATGTTGCAAATATTATTTTAGGTCATTGTGCGAGGAATTTGTCTCAATACAAACATATAAAATATCCTTTGTGTAGTGATATTTCATTTTTCCAAACTTCTTCTAAGAAATCAATTGGGTCTAATGCTTTTGCTGCTAGCTTCAACAATGATTAAACCTTGAATATGGTCACAAATTCCAATACTAAATCATCTTATGAGGTGATGACATCAAGTTTCCCCTTTGTTCACTGAGCCCTTTCTACATGAAGAATGATCTAATAGCTATCTAGGGTGTCATTGCCTTGGTTTGGCTTTTAGGACATTAGTTTCAAGTGATGAAGGTAGTTTGGTATTCTCTTGGAATACATAGTAACATCATCTAGATAAAACATACTAATCTAATCGATCAATCCTATAAATGCTATATCCATGGTACATTGGAACATATTAATTATTGGGCTAAGAGGGGCTTTGCTACCAGCATGGGGGAGAGGTTACAGTGAAGTGTTAGATTAAAAAAATTAATAAAACGTAAATAATAATAATAAATATAATAGTTTACCTTAATTCAATTTGTTATATTGCAATTTTATTTTTATTAATAAAATTTTTAAACAATTTCTTTCCAAAAAGACTACAATATGCATATCATATTAAAAGAGTTTATGTTAAAATTTAGTCAATAACTATGTAAAAACTTATTAATTGCAATAACAAAGACAATTAGAAACTAAGAAAATTATAGGTCCGATAGACCAATTTGGTCTGAGTGGACGTTAACCACCACCACCACCACCACCACCATCATCATCATCATCATCATCATCATATATATATATATATATATATATATATATATATATATATAAGAAAAATGTCATACATACATACACATATATATGAGATTTATTTATTTATTTAATTTTAATTTTTAATTAAATATTATTATTATTATTATTATTTTTTCGTTGGTCTAACCCACGAGGACTTTGAATCTCATGCTTTACTTATTACTTTATAACAAGGGGGTTTAAACTTTGAATCTCATACTTTACATATTATTATAACTATGTCACAAGGTTCGTAGAACTTCAACCTTGACGTTCGAATTTGGCGAACCTTAAAAATATTTTGTGGTTTGACAAACCTCATCAAACCGCATGACCATTAACCAAGTCCATAGATCAAAACTCATAACCTCATGTCACGACTCAAGCTTGTAATCTATCCTTGCAGTTTCCATGTTCGTGATATATTTTTATTTATTGATGTTGATTTCTTACAATTTTATCTTATATTTCATTTTCAAGTTCATATATATAATCATTCCTAACCAGAATTTGAAACTGAATCACGTGACATTGCTTTATAACAAGGCAATTGTCAATTGAGTTGCACCCCATGAGCTATATATATGAGAATTTTAATAAAATTAAAATTAAAAATAATTTTATAAGTAAAGATGTGAAATGTGTGTATTATAAATTAAGATCATCTTATCATACATACATACATATATAATCAAAGCTATGGATATCACATAAATGCCATGGGAACGTGTATAAAGTTATATGCATCATGAGGATTTTATTAAAATTAAAAAACAAAAATATTTCTATATATAGAGATGTGAAATTTATATGTAATAAATAATAATAAAAAACAATACAATCTAACTAATATATGAAATGATTTTTTTGGCTAGAATCTCACAATACAATTTCGAGCAAGATTGTGATTTCTTGTTGTTTAAAATGTACTTTTGAATGCATAAGTGGATTCAACAATGATCCGGATTTAAATAGGAACGCAATAGATTACAGAGATAACCATAAATATAGAGATGCGATAACCATAAATACTGAGATGCAGCGGAAATAATACTTCATTTCATTACTGTAAAATACTGAAATATGTTTACAAACAGAAATGGAAAGGAACCAGCTAGGGCTATGGTAGCTTATCTCTGAGAAGAGATGTGGCGGCTACATGCCTCTGAACTGTTCTGAAGTGAGTTACAATGAGGCTTGAAGGCCTATTTATTGTTGAGAAACAATGGAAAACCCTTCACATTCCGAAACCTAACCCTAGAAGATGAAACCCCAAATTGTGGGCCACGTTTGGGTAAATTGGTACATCAATTTCCCGGGGTCGTAACTTTGGCATACGATCTCCGTTTGACGCGTATGATAGCTCGTTAGAAAGATCTATCCGAGTACTACCACTTTGGGAGGCAACATGGGTCCATGGACCCATGTTGCCCCAGAATCCCAAAAAAACGTTGTTTAGGGCCTCAAAACGGCTCTGGAAGTTCAGGACCCGAAAAACTGCTAAAAATAGTAAATTGTGCTGCAATTTAGGAAACTGAAAAGACTGAAAGAGACAATTGTGGGGGTCCAAATGGGATAGGTGGGTGGCCACCAACATCCACCTGGATCATTCCTCCCCCCTTAGGAAGCAATGGTCCCCATTGCGTTGAGTTCCTCCCTGAGATGAGGAAGCTTCTGCTGAGTTGGTTCTCTGGTGAGCTGTTCTGCAATCTCTGATGTGTCCAGAAATGGTGGAAAGCATGGTCGAAAATGGTCCACATTGAATACCCTGTGCAAGCGAAGGAATGGAGGAATGCTGTGCTTCAAAGCATTGTGGCCCATAGCCTTGGTACTGTTGTGAGGACCATGTCGGAGTGATCTGAGCTTCCGATGGGTTCTGGTAAGGCGTTCTTTCTGTCGATGCAACCAGACTTTGTTTCCCACCTGAAACTTGTGTGGTACCCATGTGTGTGAGGAGAAGTTGTTCCTGTGTTTTGTCATGACCGTATCCCTTTGCTGTTGTTGCTGCGTGGAGGAACCCTTTGCAGGGGTCATGGATGTAGCAACGATCTTCCCCTTACTTTGGGAGTGAACCAGACAGATGAATTTCCTAGTCTGTGATATGAGCTTGCTGCCTTTCTTGGTAGTGATCAAGGATGTGGCAGTAGGTGGGGCTACCTCTGGTATCCTGTATAATGAATTATTCAAAGAAATAATAACAACACGAGGCCTTCACTCATACACAGCATGTCGCCTCCACAAGTATGGTTGGCCTAGTAATACATCACAAACATCCAGGGGTGTAACATCACACAATACCTCGTCTGTGAAGGGCTTGATGCTGTAGGGAAGGTGACACTGCTGGTGAACTTTGAGATCTCGTCCTTCATGAAGCCACCCGATACTGTACGACTGTGGGTGTGGTGTAGTCGGTAGGCCCAACCGCTTCACGACCTTTGCTGAAACAAGGTTCTTTTGGCTGCCACTGTCGACAATGAATTGCAGCGGCAAACCCTTCACCCACATCTGTGAGTGGAAAAGACGCTCCCCTTCCTCTGGATTTTCGGGCTCATCTTTCTGGATCTTGGTGGTGGCAACAGTGGCACTGGGATCCGCATCAATGATCTGCTTCCCTTTGCCATTCTCCTTGTCGAGTTCTGGCTCAGGGTCGGAACATGCATATGATTCGGAAGCCTTCAACTCAGCCACCAGCGACTGCTTGGTCCGACACTCACTTGTGTTATGAGTGGGACTCTTGTGGAACTCACACCACTTCCCTGTGTCCTTCTTCGGCTTCATGGTGTTGTTCTTTTCTTGCGACTTCGACGGGTTGTCTTGGGTCACCCCGCCTTGGCTTTGTCCTTTGGGCTTCGGATTTGCAGATCCAAAGTCTCGCTTCTTCTGTTTGAACTTTTGCTCGATTTTGACAGCGTATCGGTATGCTGTGCCGAGTGAGGGGATGTTCAAGAACACCATCTCTTCCTGGATGTATTTGTGTAGGCAGCCGCGGTATTTGAGTACCAGATGCAGCTCAGAATCTTTGATACCCAAATGTGTGCGAAGGGTATGAAAAATGTTTGTGAACTCCGGCACATCTTGGTCTCGTCCTTGCCGCAGTGTGGTCCATTTGATGTATTTGTCCTCATAGCTTCTGACAGGGTAGTACTGCTCCTTGATGGCATCCCGGAAGTCATTCCAAGTGGGTGCGGCTGAAAATAGTGAGCTTGTACTTTCATCCTTCTGCTCGCAGTAGGTTTCCCACTAGTCCTTGACGTGGGGGGCTACTTTGAGAAGAGCGAAAACAATCTTTTCCCGACTTGAAAATTCATGAACAGAAAAATACCCATCTAGCAGATTTATCCATTTATCTACGGCATCTGCGTCTATTTTACCCTCGAATATGGGGATTTCAAAATTAACTTGTACCTTGAAGGGTGTGGCATTTCCAGAGTCGCTGTTGGAAGCTGATGCGTCGCCTCTGGGTAGCCGCTGAAGGATCTGCGCAAAGCTATCCATCATCGCGTTCCTTTGCCGCTCGAGCGCTTCTTCGAGCAAGATTTTGATAGGATCTCCTGCCCCCTCGTCTTTCTTCTCATCTGCCATGGGAGGCCATCGGGATTTGCGAGGCTGGTCTTGCAAAGGTTCGACCAGTTCAAGCCCTAACTCCTTATATCCCGACCTCGTTGGGGACATGCAAAGAAAAACAGAGAAAAAGCAGACCGCTCTGATACCACTGATCTAGATTTAAATAGGAACGCAATAGATTACAGAGATAACCATAAATACAGAGATGCGATAACCATAAATACTGAGATGCAGCGGAAATAATACTTCATTTCATTACTTCAAAATATTGAAATATGTTTACAAACAGAAATGGAAAGGAACCAGCTAGGGCTATGGTAGCTTATCTCTGAGAAGAGATGTGGCGGCTACATGCCTCTGAACTGTTCTGAATTGAGTTACAATGAGGCTCGAAGGCCTATTTATTGTTGAGAAACAATGGAAAACCCTTCACATCCCGAAACCTAACCCTAGAAGGTGAAACGCCAAATTGTGGGCCCCGTTTGGGTAAATTGGTACATCAATTTCCCGGGGTCGTAACTTTGGCATACGATCTCCGTTTTACGCATACGATAGCTCGTTAGAAATATCTATCTGAGTACTACCACTTTGGGAGGCAACATGGGTCCATGGACCCATGTTGCCCCAGAATCCCAAAAAAACGTCGTTTAGGGCCTCAAAACGGCTCCGGAAGTTCAGGACCCGAAAAACTGCTAAAAATAGTAAATTGTGCTGCAATTTAGAAAACTGAAAAGACTGAAAGAGACAATTGTGGGGGTCCAAATGGGATAGGTGGGTGGCCACCAACATCCACTTGGATCAAACAATCTAAAAAATCCCTGAGGCACTAGAACTTTGCAATTAATCAACTTAAACTTATGATTCTTAAAAATATGAGGGATTTTGGAAAAAAATTGACCAAAAAAAGTATGTTTGTAAGAAGGGTAATTTTGTCTATTAGGTAGAATATGTATAAAAAAACAATTATAGATCCATTTTATCTCGGGATCTAACAAGCACTGAAAATGATCAAATTACAAACCTTTCCTCAAATTTTATACTAAATTTTTTTTTTCATCTTAGAGATTTGATCCCTTATGATGTAAAAGATGAATCTATGCTTATTTAATACTATGTTTTTTGTTTTCATTCAAAAAACTTTCATTATATTTTCGGAATACCATAGCATACAAAATCAGTCTCAATAGTCTCTGCTCTCTCATTCCGACTTTGCTCTCTTATTTTGACCAGACTTGTTGAGATTGGGGGCTGGAGAATATCGAAAAAGATAGTTGACATACATTATTTCTAGAAGGCATTAAAGCGTTAGCATATGAGGAGTAACCAAAAATGAGACCAAAATTGAAAATGACATATCAAGGAGGGGGGTGGTGGGGAAGTACAGGGGGAGCTGCAAAGTAACTAATACGATCATGAATATGGAAATCAATGTGTTCCACCTGTGCTTCCAAGCTGTGAAGGTGATTATTTGTGTGACGATGATAGAGTCGAAGGCTGTCCAATTGATCCAAAATTTCATTTTGACTGTATTGGATATTAATAATATAGATCACTATTTCATTATGGTCTTCATACCTATGGTCCCTGAGAATGTTCATATCGATTTGAATATGCTGTAGTTGCTCTGCAATGGAATCCATGGAAGTATGGGCCACAATGTTTCCTGGAGAGTGAGCTGGAGAAATAGCTTCAACATTCTCTGTTTCCCGAATGACCGAGTTGGTGGAGGACGAACTGTGACCTGGCTCAGGATGCCCTACCTTGGCATGCTGGCCCCTCCCTCATTGGGGTTGAACTCATTGGTGGGGCATATTGAAATTGATAGAGGTTGATGACTGACTGAGAGTAGAGGCCAAGGAGAGGCCTGCACAAAACTTGCAAAAGAAAATGTAATACCCAATACCCAATACCACGAAATCGCTACCCTGAAAGAGTATACACTAGAAGATCGACACAACGAGCAACGAGACATAACGGGCAATAATTCACCCAAGTCGGAAAGATGAAATGGGCAGACCCCGCCTCTGACCCAATTATTCCGTTAAAATAGACAACACAACCCCAATTGCATAGGGGATAATTTTAGTGACATCGACCCAGAGTAGGCACCCAGACCACCAACATAACTAACCAGAGATTGGGATAGCACCCCCACACCAGTGGAAACTAGAAAGAACTGCTAACATAGAGGCAACAACAGGGCGACCGCTAACACGCAAAGACAAAATCCTCCAACTACAATGACATGCAGAAAAGGTTAAAAACACAGAGACCTTACCCCACACAAAATAAGGGAGTTATAAGAGCTTCCTAATTCGCGAGGAGGACCTGAAGCTGGTTATGGCATGGAAGCTACACAAAACCCAGTCCGCTCAAGTGCTTGGATCCTAGGGGCAGACCAGAAGGTAGAACCCAACCTAAACTAGAAAACCACAGGCTTCTACTTCGCTCCTCAATCAAGGCCACAACCCAAGTGAGATGCCATGGAACTAGACCTGGACACCTCTAATATCCTCTCATCCCAAATTCATCGCCCAAACTTCCAAATTGGAGCGAAATGCTCCCATAGATCGAATTTAACAACAAAATGCATGAGAGAAATTATCGCACAAGGGAATAATTGAATGCAGAGATGCATGAGGAAGGGTTTAATGACCACGTGGAGGAGCAAGCCCCAATAACCTCACATGTGACATATGTACATGCTCTTGATCACCCGTGTCGAGAATATTTTGTACTAGGATTTAAATTAAATAGAAAAATCTAAAATCCTCATACATACATACATACATACATACATACATATTCACATTCACATTACATAATATTAAAAATAAAATAAAATAATCTTATAATAACTATCTCTTAATTTTTTAAATAAATTCCAATAAATTATTAAGATTATAAGTTTTATTTATTAAAGTTGTAATATAGAATTGTTCCAATGAGAATGAGTATCTACACATTCATTTTAGAAATTTGATCCCTCACGCTGGGAAAAAAGAATCCATGTTAATTTAAAATTATATAGAAAAAACTAAAAACCTCATAAATATATTAACATTATATAATATATTATTTAAAAATAAAATAAACTAATCTTATAAGAATTATTTCTTACTTTTTTTTAATAATTTCCACATAAATGATTAGAATTGTAAGTTTTATTTATTAAAATCAGAATATGGAGTTGTTCCAATAAAAATGAGAATTCACACATTTTCCAATATATAATCATAAAATTTACAAAGTTCATTATGAAAATAGTTATTTTGTATTATCAATTTGGTCATATATTAAAGTTGAAGTATTATCTCAAAAAATAGTTATGCCTTTTTCTATTTTTTTAATTAAATTGATTAATTAGAAAGAGTGTTAGAAAATAAACATTGGTTATGGTTTTTTGGGCATGTGGTATGGTGACATATTAAAGTTCAAACATTATCTCAAAAGTGGTTATGCCTTTTTTACTTTTTTAATTAAATTGATTAATTATGAATAGTGTCATATAAACATTGGGTATGTTTTTTTGGACATATGGTATTAGTAAGCTATGGTATTGCTGGGGTTATTGTAACAAAGTCTATTTACCAGTTATAAAATTTATTTTTTTATAATTAAAATTTTTGTTATATATATAATTTTTTTAAGTAGGTGTGAATCTATATGACATAAAATCCTATTATATATATTTTTAATTAAAATGAAATAAAATTATAATTTAATTAAATTTTATAATTTTTTAATGTCCACTATATGAATAAGTATTTTGATGCTTATTCATCCCCATTTAATTTAATTTATATGGATAAAATAATTAGTTACTTAATCTATATATAAATAAAATATATACTTCAAAGCGAAAATAAAATTCCAACACCAAAACACATATTATATGTGTGATTTTATCCATTCATCACCTTGAATCGAATGGGCGTATGTTGACCCATTCATCACCTTGAATGGAGGAGGTTGTTGAGCCCTCCCCTCCTTGTTTGCGTGTATATATATATATGAAAAAGTAATTTTGATTTTTGCCCAAACATATCCATTCGATCTCCATCGAAACACCGCTGGCCAACGTTTCATTTCAAAATCATCCCTCAATCTCTTCACATTCCCTTCGTATGCCTTCAAAACTGCGCGCCCCGCTTGCATCGAATCCCCTGGGTAGGCGATTGGCCCGTCAAATGGCTCCACCTGCTAACAATAAGAGACTCGGCCGTCCAAATGTCCAGCCCCCTAGAAACACCATGGATAATAACACGCGCCAATACCATTGTTCCAAGCTGAATAAACCCAAATCGAAATCGAAGAGGAGTATGACACAGAATATGAGAGCTGGTCACGCAGGGAATGACAGTAGTTATTCGTATCATCCACCGCCTGCTCCTCACAATATAAATACCTTCCTCGGACCGGCAAGGCATAACGGTGGTATTGCTTTTCATTCCCCACGCGATTACCCTAGCTTTGCCACCTCCCCTGCCATTAACCCCTCTAACCCTAACCCTATGTCTCCGACCTACCCGGCTATTAACCCTAACCCTAGGTCTGCGACGTCCCGGGCCATGAACCCCTTTAACCATAGGTCTGCCACCTCCCGGGCCATTAACACTTACTCTAGGTCTGCGACGTCCCCTGCTATTAACCCTAACCCTAGCCCGCATCGCAGTACAGAATCAGATTACGGTTGCACCACTCCTATCTTTCATAACCCTTCAATCACACCGCCTAAGAAACGTGATTATCGCCGGCATCTGGAAGAAGAAAATAAAAAAATGAATGGTTGGTTGGATATGATAGAATACTTACTTAAAAGTTTTGATAGCCTATTGAACCGGTTCGAGCTTATTCATAACGATTATGCTTCGAGGAATATAAATAATAATAATGAGGCAGTGGATGCCTCATCCTCGGAGAACAGTATTGGAAATTAAACAGAGTATGCTGGCTGGCTGGTTGAAGAGCCGATGGTATTGTGCTTTTCTTGGTTGAATTTGGCCAATGAATTTTTGGAAATTAGATTTTATAGCTATTGTTTCAAGTTCGTGTCTCCATACTGATTTTAATCAGGGTTTCAGGACCGGGCTGAAATCGGCTGCTGCACAGTAATTGGATTTTGTGATTTCAGTAAGCATGAATTCCTTGTGTTTAACTTATCTAGAGAGTGAGTTTGGTCTGTAAGAGAATTTTCTCACACTGAGAACAATATTGGGTGATTTCTATTAATCAGGTCCATACCCAAAGTTGAATTTTCATGTTCCATGGTTTTTGCAGTGTTCAGGGTTTGATATGGATGATGGGATGGCTCAGTTGGGGTTGCATACGCTTCTTGTTCATATGTGATGCCATCATCCAGAAGAATAATGGATGGAAGTGGTAATGGTCTGTTGCAGGTTTTTATGGCATTGGCTGCAGGTGATAATTCATATCTCATTGTTGTTGTTTTTTGTGTTGCCTGGGTTACTTGAGAGCCTGGCTATTGTTATTACGTGCCTGCGTTGTGGCAGTGTGGAGTTCCTGGGATTTTATGTTTTGCTTTGGTTTATTGTGTTTGGCTGTTGGTCTGGTGCTTGCAGAACTGCTTCAGAACCTGGATTTTCTTGTTTTTATGACAATGGCATGGTTTTGAACGTGTGCAAGTTTTGTAGAAGGATCGGAATTCGGGGCAGTTCGATGCCTTGGTTTTGTTTGCATTCACATGTTCATGTGCTGAAATGAGCTGGGATTTTGGAATTCTCCGTGTTTTCATGATTTGGTTTTATTTGGAGTTATTTTGTGGGTTTCCTTAGTTCCTTCTCTTATTATTGTGGCAATAGTGGTTGTTTAAATGTGTGAGGTTGTTTAAATGTGTGAAAGAAGAGTACTTGAATATGATTGATTTACAGAGTTTTAGTTGTTGAAGTTATTAAAGGTAAATAAGTAAATTTGATTTATATTTTTAATGAATGATAAAAGCAAGGTATATTTTTAATGATTGATTTTGGAATTCTCCGTGTTTTCATGATTTGGTTTTATTTGGAGTTATTTTCTGGGTTTCCTTGGTTCCTTCTCTTATTATTGTGGCAATAGTGGTTGTTTAAATGTGTGAGGTTGTTTAAATGTGTGAAAGAAGAGTACTTGAATATGATTGATTTACAGAGTTCTAGTTGTTGAAGTTATTAAAGGTAAATAAGTAAATTTGATTTATATTTTTAATGAATGATAAAAGCAAGGTATATTTTTACATATTATTTTTATATTATAACATAAATTTTGAATAAATAAGATTCTACATAAGTAAAAAGGAAACTAAAAGATATTTTACTAGTCATCAGAACAAGAAGTGGTTTTCAAAACCATGGGAAAGAAATCTGTCCATGGTTTAATGAAATATGTTTGAATCTTATTTATTCATAAATATATAAATTCAAAGAAAAATAAGACACAGATTTCAAACAATGATGGTTTTACTAGATAAAATCATTTGAGGAAATATTTTGAGATTTCATTTATGAAATTCATGAAAATAGAGAGATATGTATTTACATGTTAAAAAAAAATATTTGGGAAATATTTTATCCAAATAAGGGACAACTAGTTGATAAAGGTAGTAGAGTTAACCAACTTTGAAGGGTAGATAGCAGATTTTGTGAAAACAACATCAACCACTCTAAATTCCAAGATAGAGGACCAACATTAATAAAACAATTTCAGATTTAAAGGCAACAATAGGGCATCTAAATTAGCATCAATGAAGGATTCTCAGATTTGAAGGCAGAGGATTTTCCCGCAATTCCAAATTTCCTGTAAATAGATGATTTGTATTTTAGGTGCATTATTTGTGATTTTATTCTAGAAAAAATTGTAACTTCATGAGTTGTAATATCTACTTATTGTTTGATTTTGAATGTAAAAGGGTTGGATTTTGATGCCAAAATCGTGCCATTTTTGTAAAGACTTTTATTACAAGATTTTTAATTGAAGCCTTTTGGCTTAGTTCATGACAAAATTTGTTTCTTCTATATGTTATTCTAGTGATTTCATAATTTATTTTTGCATATGTTCAAGGTAACATAAGAACTACCATAATGCCAGGTTTGAGTATCAACTTCCTTGATAACCCATCACAAACTTATCATAATTATGGAGAATAACTAATTGAATAGTTTGTTTAAAACAACTCCACACCATTTAATTGTTGCCTTTTGTCATCTCTTGAATGTATATTTGTTTGGTTGTAAATTCTTCTACACACATCTACTATATTTGATTGATTTTGTATTCAATATGAATGCTTAATTATCATATATTCTCTTCTATTCCCCCACCAAACTCTCTAAAGTTATGTTATTTTATCAAAGCTAGATGTTGTCACTTTGATTAAGTCTCTACAAGAGAGATGTATTTTTGAGCATAGATTGGATACTCATCAATGACCACTTATACAAGTCATAGATTTGGCCATTGTGCTTCATAGGTTGTTGTCCAATGAGAGTGAAGAACGTTAAAAAAATGCTTCACAACACTTGAGGGAGCCTCCTCTTGTTTGAGGGCCAGCTCTAACCTAAAGTTTGTTGGGAATAATGCTTAATTAGTTATGTAAATCGCTGACAAAGTAGGGAGCAGATTTTGTGTTGTCTTTAAAATTAAAGCAGCAGATTGTTGCTGGAAGTTGCTGGGAATTCGCTGTAATGCCATTAGATTGATTGCAGAGTTGATTGAAAAATATTTTAGTAATAGTTTTACTATTTAAGAATGTAGTTTATAGTTGAATTTAATATATGAGATTTGCAGCATTTCTTAGCTCACACAGTCATTGTGTTTTTTAATTGTTTTATCTTTTATATGTTTTTTTCTTCATAGTACTGTTTTATCATTTGGCTGGAAATAAGTCATTTCATATTCTACATGTTGTAGGTAAAATTATTTTGGGTTAAAGCTGTGAAAATTCCTAGTCCTCATGGAACCCCTACCGCAACAAATATGAATCTACTTCACCTACTTGATTTTAATTACATTCATCAAGTTATTCTTCTGAATACTGAAGAAAAATACTTCTGCAGCCTACACTACTTAATTGAGCAAAGAACTAGATACATAGGAAAATTATTCTTGGACAAAATAGTCCCCAAAAAACAGTGCAGAAGCTTTGAGGGTTTATTATTATGCAGGAGAAAATTCTGAATACAAATCTAGATTTCTTCGACTAGCAATCCTTTATAGAGAAAATACTAGACAAAAGACTAGTGAAATAATCACACCTCATCACTGGAGAATCAGTGACTGATCCTCAACTCTGGGAGGCTTTGCGTCACCTTGTGATGGCCTTTGCATCAAACTGAATCACCCTAGGAAGCTTATGCATCACTCCTCATGGGTATTTCGCTGCCTCTATGCTTTGGATCTTTTGTTGGCTGAGAATTTGAACTTTTTGCCTCGAGTCTCACACCCTAGCTTCTGACACAAGAACTTCAAATCCCCTCTACAGAAACTTGACTTCCCCTCACTGACTTCACTGCCTCTGCGTCAACACTGTGTAGGCCAACGTCAACCCTCCTTTGGACATATTTCTATCCTCTCTCTTCCTTGTATTCTCCGGAAATTCCTTCTCCTAGATTCTCACTACCCCTTTGATGCAAGATCTCCCCAATCGATTTTCCTCCAAAGAAATTATCACCTCAGAAAATTGATTTTCTCAATCTCTGTATGTGTGTCTAACTGAACCCCATGTGAGGCATGGAGCATGATTATTTAGAGGTATTTGTTTCGGCCAGATGTATACCTAGGAAGATTGTACACCCCTCCACGAGGGGGGGGGTGCGGGGTGCACAAGGCCTGATATTGCACATGCAGTAGGAGTTGTAAGCAGGAACATGGACAATCCAGGGAAAGAACATTAGATGGCAGTGAAATGGATTCTCAGATATTTGAAAGGTACCACAAATCAAGCATTATGCTTTGGTGGTTCAAACATTTCTCTACAGGGGTATGTTGATGCAGATATGGCAGGTGATAAAGATAACAAGAGGAGCACTACAGGATATGTATTTACTGTAGGTGGAATAATTGTCAGTTGGGTTTCAAAAATCCAAAGTGTTGTTGCACTTTCAACAACAGAAGTAGAGTATGTTGCTGCTACAGAGGCTAGTAAAGAAATGATTTGGTTACAAAGGTTTATGGGTGAATTAGGTAAGAAGCATGATATGGGCACGTTATACAATGATAGCCAAAGTGCCATTCATCTTGCAAAGAACTCAACATTTCATTCCAAGACTAAACACATATAGCTCAAGTACCATTTCATATGATCAGTGTTGGAAGATGGAGAGTTGAAGCTGGAAAAGATACACACTAGCCAGAATCCTGCAGATATGCTAACAAAAGTTGTAACCAGGGAGAAACTGAGAATATGCTCAGTTTCAATTGGTCTTCAAGGATGATAGTGAAGATGAGAAACAACCAGGTCCAAAGAGGAGTCATTGTCCAGCAAATGAAGTAGCGGTGGAGTTGCTACAATCATTCTCTAAGTGGGAGATTGTTGGGCATGGAGCATGATTATTTAGAGGTCTTTGTTTCAGCCGGATGTATAGCCCAGGAAGATTGTACACCCCTCCATGTGGGGGGGGGGTGTGGGGAGGACTTGTCCCCCCCCACTGGGGTTTGGGGGGCCGATCCCCCCTGGCTGGGGGGTGTGGGGGCCAGCCGTCCCCCGACGGGGGTTTCCGGGGCAGCGGTCCCTCGACGAGGGTTTCTGGGGCAGTGCCCCCAAAGTTAAAAACAGATGTAAAATTTCCTTATAAAAGTATAGTAATTTCTAGTCAATCTTGGTTGTTCATTAGGCAGATGATCTAACGATAGAACTTATGTTTAGTTTAGGGTTTTTTGCCCTAGAAGGCAACCCCTCTCTTTGTATGAGGGTATTGTATTAAGGCTGTGCAACAGATGTGTATTCTTAGAGCGAGAAACAAAGAGGTGAGACTATGAGAGAAAACAGAGGATATTACAACGAATCTGTTGTAGGTTGTGTCTCTTCATCTTGCAGGATAATATAAAGGAAGGACTCGCTGTCCAGGGTGGACGTAGCCCAAACTGGGTGAACCACGTATATCTGTGTCTCTCTAGTTTTATGTGTTTGTGTTTTTCTGTATATTATATGTCTTGCATTTATCTGTCATATATAATATTTTTCTAACACCCCAAGCCTCGTTCTTATACTTTTCCTGTTGAGACTTCAATGACCGATATTAAGTCTCTAATCAATGACTAAGATTAAAAATTGACTTGATATTCCTTCTAGATCATTCTCACCCATATTTTGGTTAATACCCATTAATATTTTAATTTTCCTAAGTTTAGACTTAGGAACCCCATTAAAAATATTTATTATTTTAATAATATACAATCTAGGTGGAATTTCACCAAACAGTGTCTGGGTTCTTTAGAACTCATGTGCCTTATCCTCTCCACCATTTTTCCAGTCTAGATCTCTTCTCATGCTACCAAAAACTAACACTCCCTCTTAGCGAGGAATGTTCTCTAACAACAATGTCCACCTGCATGTTGCTCTGTCTCTGAAGCACCTCTTTTCCGCACTGTTGCTGCCACCAACACTGTGCTACTGCAGCAATTGTACTGCTACCCATGACATTGCCACTACCACTTCTACATTTGTACTACAACTCCTTATCAAATGCTGCATTTGCTATGCTGATATCACTGCCACTGCTAACACTACATTCGTACTGCAACTCAGGAACTGAGAGAAGTAATTGAAAAACATCCAAAATTAACTGAACTTAACTGTGTTCAACATAATACCATGAATGTTTGAATCTGACTGCTTTAGTCTCTGACCCTATGAATCTTCTGTGTTGCTGCTGACTCTTGCACTGTGCCATCCACATTGCTACCAACCTTGCTTCATACTTATGTTTAGTTTAGGGTTTTTTTCCCTAGAAGGCAACCCCTCTCTTTGTATGAGGGTATTGTATTAAGGATGTGCAATAGATGTGTATTCTCAGAGCGAGAAACAAAGAGGTGAGACTATGAGAGAAAACATAGGATATTATAGCGAATCTGTTGTAGGTTGTGTCTCTTCATTTTGCAGGATAATATAAAGGAAGGACTCGCTGTTCAGGGTGGACGTAGCCCAAACTGGGTGAACCACGTATATCTGTGTCTCTCTAGTTTTATGTGTTTGTGTTTTTCTGTATATTATATGTCTTGCATTTCTCTGTCATATATAATATTTTTCTAACACCCCAAGCCTCATTCTTATACTTTTCCTGTTGAGACTTCAATGACTGATATTAAGTCTCTAATCAATTACTAAGATTAAAAATTGACTTGATATTCCTTCTAGATCATTCTCACCCATATTTTGGTTAATACCCATTAATATTTTAATTTTCCTAAGTTTAGACTTAGGAACCCCATTAAAAATATTTATTATTTTAATAATATACAATCTGGGTGGAATTTCACCAAACAGTGTCTGGGTTCTTTAGAACTCATGTGCCTTATCCTCTCCACCATTTTTCCAGTCTAGATCTCTTCTGATGCTACCAAAAACTAATACTCCCTCTTAGCGAGGAATGTTCTCTAACAACAATGTCCACCTGCATGTTGCTCTGTCTCTGAAGCACCTCCTTTCTGCACTGTTGCTGCCACCAACACTGTGCTACTGCAGCAATTGTACTGCTACCCATGACATTTCCACTACCACTTCTACATTTGTACTACAACTCCTTATCAAATGCTACATTTGCTATGCTACTATCACTGCCACTGCTAACACTACATTAGTACTGCAACTCAGGAACTGAGAGAATAAATTGAAAAACATCCAAAATTAACTGAACTTAACTGTGTTCAACATAATACCATGAATGTTTGAATCTGACTGCTTTAGTCTCTAATCCTATGAATCTTCTGTGTTGCTGCTAAATCTTGCACTTTGCCATCCACATTTCTACCAACCTTGCTTCATACTAATCAACTCCTGCTCTCGAGCTACTGCATTTGTCTCTCCAAACAATCCATTACCTCATCTGACACTAAGTCCATCTCGCTACTGCTAAGTCTTGGGCTCCCATAGTAAGGATTTGATCCAAGAGGTGGACTCCTCAAGGATCCTGCCCACATGTGGTCCTCCCGACTATAGTTCAATATCACCCCATCTCCCTCTTGTAAATGCGTGGGAACTCATGGAAAACTCCTCTTAGTCAATCTTTGCTGGAGCAACCTTAGGATCATGTTTCTCATCCTTATCCTTTTGCTTCAAAAGACACCGGGATGCAAAGTGGCCCTCACCTTCGAAATGTCCTTTCACTTTTGCTTTTGCTATCCCTTTAATGCTAGAATTGTGTTCTCCTCCTCCTCCTTGGTATTCATGCAACTCCCATTGCTGCCATTAAGGTTAACCTTCACCAGGTCCCTCCTTAATTCCTTTGGTTGAAGGGCTGCTCACATCTCCTCCCATGAAGGTAGTCTTTCCTAACTCAATATGCTTTGGACGAAGACTTTTCATTCATTCGAGACTCCATTTAGGGCCATCCTTACCATTGCGATAGACTGAGGAGTGAACCCCATTGCAACAAGCTAGTCTCTGGTGTCCTAAAGACGTTGAAGATAGGAGTTAACTCATTCTCCCTTTTCATCAATGTCCACTGCAACTTCTATTCTAGGTACATCTTTCGCTATTTGGAAGAGCCTTGATACAGTGAAGACAAAGCTTCCTACATCTCTCGGGTTGTATCCTTGCCCTGCAAGTGTGAGACCACATGATCTCGAACTCCATTGAGCATGAGCCTCTTCATTTTCCCCTGCTTAACCTTGTACTTCGTCCTTTGATCATTGTCAACATGAACAACTACAACTATTTTGATGTAGGCTTCAAGATTGTACTCCAGAACAGCTAAGATTCTGGTCTTCCATAGGACAAGTTGGAAGCTCCTTCCAACCTATCCTGATCTCTGAGCCCATGTGATGCCATCTCACCCAACTTTCGAACTGACTCCTCTAGTCACTGCTTAGAATTGCTAAGCTACCCAGCAAATGAGAAATTTAAACTTTCTGGTAAAAAGTTGTTTGAGTAGAAAATTCCCCTTCTATGTGTCTTCACTTCTTTTTCGATGGATTTCTGCCTCAACAAAAAACTACGTCCTTCAAGCATTGTACTCAGGCTCCACGTCACTCCCTCTACCTCTGCAAACTCATGAACTGGAAGTCATAGCTCTGTGTTGACTCTCTCAGAGAGAGATTTCCTCATAATATATGCTTCTCCGCAAGGACTATGCAATCCCTTCAAGGGGATTTGAATTGTTGCTAAATGCAGCTATTAGCCTCTACTTAGGGCTGGATCTTCTCTTCTTGTTTCAAAAGCAATGCTCTGATACCATGTGAAAATTTTTAATCCTTAAGGAAACCCTACTGCAACAAATATGAATCTACTCCACCTACTTGATTTTAATTACATTCATCAAGTTATTCTTCTGAATACTGAAGCAACCTACTTGTGCATCCTACACTACTTAAATTTGATTTACATGAAACAAGGAAATTGAGCAAAGAAATAGATACATAGGGCACAATTATTTTTGGACAAAGTATTCCCCAGAAAAACCCAATGCGGGAAAACTTGTGCAACAATTGAGAGGGTTTTTTTATTATGCAAGAGAAAATTCTGAATACAAATCTAGGATGCTTTGAATAGAAATCCTTTACAGAGAAAATAATAGACAAAATATTGGTGAAATAATCTCACCGTGTCAGTGGAGAATCAGTGACTGATCCTTAGCTCTGGGAGGCTCCGCGTCACCTTCTGATGGCCTCTGCGTCAAACTGCGTCACCCTAGGCAGCTTCTGCGTCACCCCTCCTAGGTATTACACTGCCTCTCTGCTTTAGATCTTCTGTTGGATGAGAATTCAAACTTTCTTGCCTCTAGTCTCACACCCTTGCTTCTAGTACCTAAATTTCAAATTCCCTCTGCATAAACTCAACTTCCCCTCATTGACTGTGCTGCCTCTGCATCATCACTGTGTAGGCCAGCATTAGCCCTCATCTGGACGTCTTTCCACCCTCTCTCTGCCTAGTATTATTTGAAAATTCCTTCTCCCAGATTTTCATTTCCACTCTACTATAAAATATCCCTAATCAATTTTCCTCCTAATAACTTCTCACCTCAAAAAATCGATTTCCTCAATCTCTTCGTGTGTGCCTAACTGAACCCCAAGCCTCCTTCTTATACTTTTCCTATTGAGACTTCAACGACTGAGATTAAGTCTCTAATCAATGGGTAAGATTAAAACTTGACTTGATCCACCTTTTAGATCATTCTCACACATATTTTGATTAATACCCATTAATATTTTAATTTTCCTAAGTTTAGACTTAGGAACCCCATTAAAAATATTAATTGTTTTAATAAACTACAATCTGGGAGGAATTTCACCAAACGGTTTCTGGGTTCTTTAGAAATCATGTGCCTTAGAATCTCCACCAATTTTCATGGCTAGAGAGCTTTCTATGCTACCAAAAACTAACAACGCTATCATGAAGTTTGGGGATGTCATCGCATAGTACCGAAGTTGGCACCGATATGCGACAAAGAAGTATCAAGTGGAAGTTGTTGAGCTAGAGTTTCCCCAAACTCATGCATCATAGTGTTTTGTCTTGTTAGGCTATCAAGTTATCTCTACCCTATTTGTCTTATATGGGTACAAGTGTAAATTGTAATATTATTTGTAACTTTGTCGTAAGTGAAATTCCAAGTGTCAATAGTGGAATATGAAGAGACATGATGTAATGTAATAAGTTTTTTGGTAAAGAAGTTGAAGAGTCATTAGGGTAGTCCAAAGGTCATAAAGGGGGGTTGAAGAGTCACTCCCTTTTGTTATAAAAGAACCTCATAACTCATGCGACATGCTTTTAGGAGCCAAGCTTTTGGCTAGGCTTAGGCTTAGAAGGAGCTTGGGAGTATTGTAAAGACCCTTGGATTTTCCATAGCATAGAGTGAGTATAATTCTTTGGAGGAGAAAGTGTTCTTGACTCTAATGTTGCACTATTGGGGCTAGTGGTCGTAAATGGTGTATGTATGAATGGAACTTTCACTTATAATAATAAAATCAGAGCCAACATGTTTTCATGCATATGTTGTGAATATAGTAGGACTATTCTTATTGTATTTGCAATGTATATTATTTAACTTACGCTTATGCTTATGAACTATTTCGTTTTCATTTATATGAATATTTTTTATTGTGTGTTGTTGTGTTAATTCATCACTTTAACTTGTGGACTATTTTGCATCTTAGCTTGGGATGTCATTACGTTGTGTGTTCCTTTCAAGCTACGTACTATTACAGGCTTCCAAGGGGCACACTTCCTTTTCCCTTCGTGTGTTGGAACCTTCATGCATCACACTTGAACTTCTACAAGGTCACACACTTTCTCTCACCTAAAGTTACCATACTTCACTCTGTGCGTTTTTACAATCAAGGCATAACATTACCACCCACTACTGGGACTCCTACTCCAAATAGTTTGAGGTCTAGTTGGGACTTCATATCGGGGAGATCCCTTGAATGTTGGCGGGTTCAGCACCATCAACATTTCTGGTTCTAGGAGGGCTAGATGACAAGTTGAGCCCTTAAAGTCTGTTTTGAATTTTCGCATTCATCTAATGACTTCTTCCACAATCATAACCCCGACATGTTTCTCTAGAAACATAATTTTGTAAGTGCCGACGGGTATCATAGATGATTTGTCAACTCTAACATTCGATGGCAAGGGTGAGACAACCTTATTTGAGCATACTACTCATTTTCTTGAATTCTGCACGAAGCACAACATCCATTGTGATGATGTTGGCTGTAGGTTGTTCATCCTCATGTTTGAAGGGTGCATAACGAAATGGTGTCACACATTGACCGATGCCTCCATACACTCTTTCGAACATCTTGTCATATAACTGTTTCACGATTTTTATATGTATGATCATGAATATCTGTGCAATAAAATTTTAGAATTGAGAAAATCAATTGATGAATCACAGTATCATTTTCACAATTGTTTCATGCATATTTGCTTTGAATTTCCAAAATATGAGGTTGATTGGAATTTCTTGTCAGGTAGATTTCAATATCTTGTTCACTTTTCAGAAAATATACACGAGTTAGAATATTTTGAACCACTCCCAACATAAATTGGTGTTAGAGCTTCTAAATCTATGACAGAGAAGGTTGTTGTTCCAAGTGAACCTTCGTCCTCTCCTCATCAAACACGACTAGTTATGTAGGTTGAGGTGGGAAAGATTCAAAATTCATCCATTGATCTACCACCATATTCTCCCGCCCCGCATACTCAGAATTTCGGCAGAGGTTTGGACTGTGAGTTTGAATGTCATGATGAAGTGTTATCTCCTCATCCTCCATCCTTTGGTGCCTTTGATCCTACGAATTGTGAGTTTTCGTGTTCACTTGTTTCAAATATATCTTGTGATGTTCACGAAGATCAAGTGTTGGATGAATTTGGTGTTGAGCAACCAACTTGCGATATCATTCACGATGATTATGTAGGGGAGGCCATAACTAAACAAGAATATATGATGAAGGATGATTCTCTTCCCTCCGTGCCTCTCCTTCATCATCTTGACATTTCCCATGATTCTGTCATTTCTATTGAATCTTGTGAAAATTCAGTTTCTGATGATGTTAATACGTCTGATAATTCACAAAACATGTGGGATGTCAGTTTTTCATCCAGATGTGGAGATGATGAATCTTTTACTCTTGATCTTCCTAATCTCTCATCTCCTCTTTATGAAAACTTAGAGGGTGAAATTTATCGTTTTTCATCTTCCCCTCTTAGGGATTCATCAGATCATGAGGATGCATCTGTTTGTGATCTTGAAATTTCTGATCGTGGTTGTCACAACCTCTTCATTAATTCATTTGGTAACGATTCTGATTTTTCTGCTACTAATATTTCCCAGCCAACGATTTGTGATGATATACCTTCTGATGAGTTGGAACTTCCCCAATATTTATAGGCACTTCAACCCGAGATGATGGTTATGTCGAGTCCTCATAGTCTTGAGTTTAGTTCCACTTCTGATCAGAATAGTGTTAAATCTTTTGGGATCCTCCATTTGTATTACACGATCCTATCGCTCAGTCATTGGAGGAGTCATACATGGCGAGAACTATTGCAAAACGAAAAATTTATTCTTTCTTCATGTTCACTCGCCTTCGCAGTTTGAAAGTTTGTGCCTGCATGTATTTGATTTGCAGTGTGTTTAAACACCATGGTACATCTGTAGAGTGTCTTTCATGCACTTTTTTCTTTTTTCTTTTTTTCATGTTCATTCAAACTTCAAAATTTTTTGTTTGTATTTTCTTATCTTTCTTGTTTGCTTTTATGTTTGTATATCTTTCTTGACATGCATTCCTTCTCCTACATAGGCCAGCTAATGCACCAATGGCTACATTGGAAGTATCATTTCATGTGAGTATGGACTATTCACTGTTAAGTTAGGAGTATGAGTAGTTGTTTTCTTTTCTTGTTTGTTTATTTGATTTTCTTTCTTTCACTTTCCATTCTGCTTCTTTCCTTTTGTTTGTTTTCTTTTCAGTCATGGGATAACTTCTGCATGAGACTATGGTTGGCTTCTCAGGAAAGTAGGGTGAAGTCCAAGAGGAAGTTGTACTACTATCAATGCTTGGTTACCTATTTACTCCCTCTATTTATGTGAATCTTGCATTTATTTTAGTCGATTATACTCTGATGGAAAACATGTTCATTTCGGAGAGAGTTGTAGTGAAACCATGATCCTTGCACTCTTAACTAGTATCACCTACTCTAATCGGTCTTCTATTTTCAGTTAATCCTTGTCAACTTAGTAGAATAGAGTAAGGTGGTGAGGAAAACCTTAAGTAGTATGTCAGAGGTGTATATAAATATCCTTCTTTGAAGGAACAACCTCTTATGCTCTCAATAAGTCGAGATCCCTCTTCTGCCCCCCATGAAATAAATAAGTGCCTATGCATAGTTGTGTGAACAAAAAACAATGAAGAAAAGAAAAATGAAATAAAGGGTGAAAGATGAGAAAGGATTCATGTGCAGAGAGGTGAAGAAAGAAACTTCACCGGGGTACTATCTAGGCTCGATTATAGTGGAGCAATGCTTGTGTTCCTAAAGTGACTTCGCCAGGGTACTGTCCAGTCCTACTGGAAGTGGAGCAACACGAGAGATGAAAACTAAGACTCTGACATTTTTTAATTGTGAATTTATATACTCCTCATCCCCAATCGAAACAACTCAGTCTGACTTGGCTTGGTATGTGTGCTGCCGATGAAGAGAATGGTAGGGACTATATCTTTAACTCAAGCTAAGTGAAGAAGTTGTGACAATCAATGAATTGAACAATACTTCTGGAAGAGTTAGACTTGTTTTGCATGAGACAAGATCCATACAGAGAGCTGGAGTTCTACTAGTGTGTCACCAATGTTGTAGCGACTACAACCACCCTCCAAAATTTTTCCCATGATTTGATTTTGGAGCCTTCCTTCCTATCCACAAGAGCTTATCTTGTATTGTTTCCAAGTACTCATGATTTGAATGAGACTTATCTTTTTCATTTGTTCTTGTGTTTTCTCATTTCTACACTTATTTGATATTTCTAAGTCACAAGTTAACCTCTTGACTTGGTCACACAATATTTTTGGGCTTGCCTTCAGAAACTACGCAATCCTTGAAGGTAGTCAACCTTAATGATTGGAATTGCACAATTCAGATTGATAGTCAGCCTTGAGCTCGAAAACTACACATCATGGAAGGTGAACCAACATTGAGCCCAAAAACTCAATCACTCACTGAACTCAGAAACTACATAGTGTATTGAGCCAAAAAGTTGCATAGTTCCCCAGAATTGTGCAATCTTTCCCGGTAGCGTGCATGGAAATTTTCCCTAGAAAAGAAAGAAAACTAAAGGGAAAAAAGAATCTTGAGGAAGTAGAGATATATTATTAGTTTCTCAAAGGTGGCACATTTCTATCTTTAGATGTTTCTACCAAGTGTTTCTTTTCCTTGATTTTAGGCATGGTCGTCATTAACCATCATTTGCTCAAATATAGTTAATCGACACCTCTAGAGATCATTTGAATTTACGATCTTGGAGCTCTAGCATTCCTGAGGAGATCAAGGAACCATCGGTGCGGTCATCATCACTTTTCCAGCTAAGTTTCATTTTTGTCATCTTTTACTGGTTTTTTGTCGCTTTTTGTTGTTTCGGTTATGTGAATGTTGTTTTTCTACATTTCTCTTAATGGTTGCTGAAGTTTCAACTTATTTTAACTTATAGAAGTGTTTTTATAATTTTTTGTTTTCCTTCCACAAGTGTCACATTGGTTTTTCTGTTTTTGCATAGATGGTTGCCGTTGCAGAAACTCTCCTCACATACTTGATTTTCCTTCTGTTTGATCAGTTTCTGCACTTGGTCTACATTGATTCACTCATACTTAGTTATTTTTGCACTCAATATCACATCATTACTCACTTCTGCTTGTTTTTCACACTTACACTAGCAGATTTGCACTTGCTTTGGCCAGATTTTGCCTTTCCCAGCTAGGTACTATGGAATCCTAAGGTTTAAGCCACAATATTGGCCTATGGACCACATAGTACAAGATGGCCCAAACTACGTACTGCGTAGTTCCAAGGCTCAGCCTATCACCTTGGCCATTGAGACTACGTAGTGTGTAGTCTCTCCCAGTATTTTCCCAGGCTGGCACTGCGCACTGCGCATTGCGTAGTTCCAAGCCTCAAGCTTCATCCTTCACTGTTGGTACTACACAGTGTGCACTCTCTCCCAGTCTCTACCTAGGATGGCACTGTGCATTGTGCAGTCCCAAACTTCAAGCTTCATCCTTGGCTATTGGGACTAAAAAGTACACAGTTCCCATAAACAACCGATCCCTCTTGCTAATGAAAATTGTTCAATATTTCTCTTGAGTTGCTCGAGT
This sequence comes from Pinus tabuliformis, assembly GCA_031772625.1. Lineage (NCBI taxonomy): Eukaryota > Viridiplantae > Streptophyta > Pinopsida > Pinales > Pinaceae > Pinus > Pinus tabuliformis. The sequence goes on along the minus strand of CM062818.1, from coordinate 198,769,197 downwards.
TGTTTCTTGATCATGCCTTGACAGTAGATTCAAGAAATATTGATGTTTGCTTGCCATGAGTGTCTTTCATATCCCATAGGTACCACAACTATTGAGTACCTGTATTCAGTAGTCACTGTTACCATGGAGCCAAAGTGAGTTGCTTCAAAAGAGACCACTGAAAGTAGTATTGGGGAAGTAGTTGAGCAAGCGCCAGTTAGCTTGCCAATATATGCAGAAACTCAACTGTTTATAGAAAATAAATTAACACTAACATATCTAGTTGTGTGTTCACCAAGTACATGAGTGAACCCACAAGCTGCTTGTAAATAGTAGCTTCCACTACTTCCCTTGAAGTAGCATCCTCCTTCCTCCAGTTACCTGCTAGAGGAGTCTCCATGGGTTTGATGATCTCCATGCAGAATCTCCTGAGTATCACATTGGAAAACTTTCCTTGAGGCACAAACAACTCCCCATATCCCTGCCATACCTCCATGCCAAGAAGGTAATGCATGAGACCCATCTCCTTCATCTCAAACTCTCTTGCAAGGTCCTCCTTGTAAGACTTGATCAACTGATCATCACGTGTCAGTATGAGATCATCAACATAAAGTGAAATGATCAAAATTTTACCTTCCACCACTATGTGTTACAGGTTCGCATCCACTTCACTGTTCGTGAAGCCAAACCTAGTGAAGTAGTTACCTATCCTATTGTAGCAAGCATGAGGTGCTTGCTTCAGCCCATACAACACTTTCTTGAGCCGTCACACATGCGACTTACGATTGAAGGTCTCAAAACCTTCAGGCTAGACTCTATGTACACCTCTTCCTCAATCATGCCATTAAGGAAGGTTGCCTTCACATCCATCTGATGTATCTTCCAACCCATCTGTGTTGATAGTGCTAATATAGATCTTATCGACGAGTACCTTACAATAGAAGAAAAGGTCTCATCATAGTCAATCCCCTCTACCTGTGAAAAGCCATGGGCCAAAAATCTGGCCTTATGCTTCTCCACACTACCATTTGCAGCTTTATTTACCTTGTAAAGCCAATAGAATCTCACCACTAACTTATCTTCCAGTATCAGGACCACATCCCAAACGTTGTTACGAACTATGGAGTCATACTCCTACACCATGGCATCAACCCAAACCGGCTACTGCACCTCTCCCTTAAAGGAAGATGGATCTATCACAGTTGACACATTTTCCCATAAGATCCATGTATATAGTGTACCTCTCAGGTGACCTCCTCTTCCTATGCTGAGAAATGGGTGTTCCCACATTGTCCCATGCATCATCCAACAATCTCTCAGCCTCTCTCGTGCACTTTCTTCCCTCTTTGGAAGACTCTGCTTAAGTCAATGTCTCCACTCCTAGATCCTCTACATGTGGCTGCTCCACATCAATCTAAGTCTCCTCAACCTTAGGATATAAAATCTCCTCAACCACATGTAGCTCGAGTTCCCTCTCAAGGGAAATTCGCATGGTCTTCTCCTCATCGAATTTGAAATCCCTGCGAACCACTGTCATCTTGCTGGTCAACAAGTACACCCGATAGTTGTGAGGTGTATCAGTGTACCCCACAAATATCCCCAAATATTCTATTGGCTCAAGCTTCTTCCATGCATCTTTGGTCCCATGGAAATAGACCGATGACCCAAAAATCCTGAAGTGACTAACATTTGGCCTCTTATCGGAATAAGCCTCCTCTGGCATCTTGTTAAGTTATGGTATGTTTTATGCTTATAACAGTTTACTTCTTTTTCTTATTATATTCCATTGATTAGCAATCACATGTACATAAAGTAAAGTGTAGATAGAACAATAAACAATCGACAGAAAACAAGCCAAGACAGGAGACACAGGATGTGGCAGCTAGCCAGGGACAAACCCCACAATGTGTGGGGAAACCATTTGATCAAATCTGCTTTTATCTTCATTAATTCAACAGAGAGAAATAGTACAATAAATCTGATTCATATCAGCAGTAGCAAACCCTAGATCAGTAGCATCAACATTAGTGGCTTCATTATCAAACTAGGGCAGACCATATCTCACAAACCGACAGTCGGATTGACTTCATTCCACCACCAAAAGTTTCGACTTCCAGAGGAGGTTCAGATGAACCTACAATGCAGTTTAGATGAGGAGATCTTCTAGGCCACGCAAGTCAATCTTTACTTCTGCAGTTGCAGCTTCAGTTTCAGCAGTTTCCGGCTTCAAACTAGGGCAGTCGATATCTTGCAAACCGTTCGTCGGATTGACTTCATTCCACCACCAAACGTTGCGGCTTTCAAAGGAGGTTCAGATGAACCTACAGCGTAGTTCCAAAGAGGAGATATTCTAGGCCACGCAAGTCAATCTCTACTTCTGCAGTTGCAGCTTCAAATTCAACAGCTTCCTGAGAGAGAGAGACCCATTTCAGCACAGTAGAGAAGAGACTCATATCTGCACAGTAGAGAGAGAGAGATGTGATGATATGAGTGAGTCCAAATGAGGAAAATTCCTCTTATATTTATACACAACGTTGGTGGGTGAATAGATGCGGCTGTTGGGCTTCTGAGCCTACATGAGTTGTAGGTCGGCTTGATAATAATTCCATAATCAAAACAAATTCATATCTCCATGAATACTTATCGGAATTGGATGATCTTTATATCAATCCTACACCTCTCAACGAGAGGAATCTAATAAAAATATTATTAGCCATGAATAAGATGACCCACATCAAGTTTTGCCCTGGTTGCCAATTTTAACACTCCCTCTCAACCATGGAGAACTTCATCTGCAATCTGTCTATCGGTCGTTACTATTCATCCATCAAATGCACTGCCTTGTACAACCTGACCCTTGCCCTGCTCTGCTCTATTTTTCCTGTTCTGCTTTGACTTGTTCTGCCCTGCACTGATCTGTACTGTTTTGATCCGTTCTGCTCTGCTCTTGCATTGTTCTGTTCTACTCTGCTTTTGTCCGAATTATGAAGAAGAAGAAATGATCGAGGATGTATCATACTAACTCAAAGTCAGTCTCAGAGTATGTACCACTGGTCCCAGACCAATCTCAACCAACCCAAAGTCAGCGTCATAGTAAGTACAACTCCAATGGTCCCAGACCAATATCATCCTCCACTGACTCAAAGTCAGTCTCAGAGTATGTACCACTGATCCCAGACCAGTCTCAACCGCCCCGAAGTCAGCGTCATAGTATGGTACAACTCCTACCACTGGTCCTAGACTAGTATCATTGATCCTAGATCAATGGAGGTCATCCTAGCGGAGGGAGTACAGTAGTTACAACGATGCATCCATCGGTACTACTATGGTCCCTAACTTCATTTCCCTGCTCATTGATTAGATGAGAGGTACTTCCCATGAGTCCCAGACTGCATGGGTAGGATGCCTTGACAAGAGAACTAATAAATCCTGTCCTCACAGGAGAACACATCAATCCTTCTACAATTGCCATGGAGAACACATCAATCCAGGCCTCACAAGAGAACACATCAATCCTGCTACAATTGCCATGGAGAACACATCAATCCAGGCCGCCATGGAGAACACTTCAATCCAGGCCTCATAGGAGAACACATCAATCCTGCTACAATCGCCATGGAGAACACATCAATCCAGGCCTCACAGGAGAACTAATCATCCTGCTACACAGGAGAGCGAATCATCCTGTTCCACAAGAGAGTGAATCATCTTGTCCCACAAGAGAGCGAATCATCTTGTTCCAGTGTGCACCACCAGGGGAGGGTGAGTCACCCTGTGGTCGTATGTTGCTCCAGTAATAACCGCAAGCTCTCAGAGCTCCCAGAGATCAATGTATGCAACATGCAGGACCCTTGTACAAGGGTTTCTTGCTAACTCTAAGTTGTTTTGGAAAATCACAGATTAGATCTTTCCTCGGGGCTTTGACAAGGTGTATCAACCTGTACATCATCTTAATGCGATGGAGCCTCCTTTCTCATCAACTTACCATATCCCAGATGATGTTTATATGCTGGAGCAATCGACGAATACAGGATTCCTCAATAATCGAATCCCACCTCTAGTTGTTACAGAGAATCACAGTGGTATCCAATGTAAATCCAAACAGCTCATTGAAGAGCTTTCGCAACCAAACTGCCTCACACGAGGTTATGCTAGCAAACATATATCTTGCTTCGGTGGTGCTCAAAGCCACTGACTTCTGCTTCCTGCTCATCCAGGATATAGAAGCAGATCCCAAGGTGAAACAGTACCCGAAAGTGCTCTTACGGTCCACCACACTGCCTGCCCAATCAACATCAGTATATCCAAGTAGTCTCACATCTCTGGCAGTGTATCTTAATCCATGAGAGACTGTGTCCTGAAGACATCTCAGAAGATTCCTGGCATCAATCCAGTGAGGCTCAACCAAATATGAGCTCACAATGCTAACTGCAAAACATATGTTCGGACGGAGGTTCACCAAGAACATCATTGCGAATGAGTTTTTGAAACTCAGAGGCATTTCCCAAGTCCGGTCTGACCTCACTACCATATAACTTCTAAAAGTTAAGATCCTCGAGGTAGTCATAGGCTTGCAGTCCATCATACCAAATCTTTCCAATATCTTTACCACATATTTTTCTTGCGATAGGAAAATTTCCCTTGGCTTCTGCCACACTTCAAGTCCTTGGTCCTTCATTTCAAATTCAGAAGCCATCTCCCTCTTACATTTGTGAATGAGAGGGTTTGCACCTGTTAGAAAGAGGTCATCCACATACAACACCAGTATGAGAGGCTTGCCATCTTCAACCTTAAAGTAAAGGTTAGGATCAGCTTCACTCCTAGTGAATCCCAGCTTCATCAAGTAGCTATCAATCCTCTCATACCATGCTCGGGGAGCTTGCTTCAGCCCATAGAGAGCTTTCTTCAACCTGCATACATGAGATTTTCGATTATAAATCTCAAATCCTTCGGGTTGCTCCACGTAGACCTATTCTTTGATCGAGCCATGCAAGAACACAGTCTTGACATCCATCTGATGTAGGTTCCATCCTTGTGAAGCGGCAAGGGCTATGATCGAGCGGATGGTTGTATATCTGGCAACAGGTGCAAATATCTCATCATAGTCTATACCTTCCTTTTGGGAGAAACCTCGAGCAACAAAACGAGCCTTATACTTTTCCGTGCTTCCATCTACTGCATGCTTTATCTTGTAAAGCCATTTGGAAGTAACAAGAGTCTTGTCCTGGGGTTTGGGAACTACTTCCCAAACATCATTCTTTATGATAGACTCATATTCTTTGGTCATAGCATCCTTTCATACTTGATGCTTGACGGCATCTGAGAATGACGAAGGCTCATTTTGTATGATCGTGCTCATGATGGTTAGGTATCCTTGATACCTATGGGTTTCTTACTTTCACGAAAGGTTCCTCGGGGTGCAGCATGTCCTTTAGCATCATCAAGTAACCCCTTAAGCCATGAAGACCTCTTCCTAGAAGAGGAAGGCTCACTTGGAGGAGGATCAATCGGATCCATGGGTTCTTCTACATCAGGCATTGATTCATCATCCTTTTCTTTCGGTTCCCTAGTGTCGGCTTCTTGAGAGCTCCTCAAATTTGGAAGATTGTTCACCTTGCGGTGAATTTTTCTTTAGGAGTCTTGGAACCCAATGCTTGATGAGGGCATCAATTTTGTACATATACGATGGTGATTTTATTTTCAGCCCATAGAAACATCAGAAGTCTTTGATCATGTAGCATGGCCCAGATAGCTTCCATCATCGTGCGGTTATTCCTTCTCACCACACTATTCTGCGAAGGAGTATGTGGTGTAGTAGTCTCCCTCTTAATGCCAACCTCAGGTATGCCTGAGTGAACCAATTGTAATATATCAGAGGTCTTGCTTTGGCTTAAGGGGAATGGTCCCCTTTTGAGCTTTCCTTCAGCACATCCCGGACATACACCTTCTTTCTTTACTTGGAATTCGGGCATCCCTGTTACCATCTGTCTTACATCGGGTAGAGCTTTGTAATGAAGGTGGGCAAACCTCCGATGCCAAAGTTTGGACTAAAGAGTTGTGTCACAAGACATGACACCTAGCGGACTTCCATCGACCTGATATAATGAATCAACACTAGACCCAAGAGTAAAGGCATCTTTAACATTATTTTTCCATATACATACCTTGCCATTGCTGAAGGTTACCTTGTAGGCTTTGTCTTCCATTGCCAAGATGGACACTAGGTTCCTTTGAGGTCAGGTGCATTTAATACATCCTAGAATTTCTAGCCTTCTTGAATGCTTGTCCTCTTCCTTGATTCCCAACTCTCCTCTTACCTTTGCTGTTGAATTTGTCATTCCTTTGATTGCCATCAAAGGGATTTCGAGTTGCACCACTGCATACTGTACCATGCTGCCCATGTCCATGATTTTATCCATCATAATGCTGCTCAAACTAGTGTGCATCATCATCATGCTATCCTATATGTCCATGATCTCATGTTGCCCTTTATGTCCATGATCTCATTCATCATGATGCTCATGATCTCATACATAGTGACTTGCTTTATCGCAAATGTAACATCGTCATTTTCTTCCACCCTTAAATCCAGCCTTTCATTTTGATTTAGACCCAGAATTATTTCTTTTCTTAGCATGAGAAGAAAAAGCAGGAGGAAGACCTTTAGGCAAGGGCATTTCCTGCTTTTCTACCCTTGTTTGTTCTTGAATGCATCTAGCCATTAATTCCTCGAAACTAGGAATTACATTATTGTTCAGAAGAGTAGTCCTGAACACATACCATTCAGATGGTAATCCTTCGAGAGTTGTGAGTGCCATTTCTCTGTCAGTAATGGTTTCCCCAATAGATAGGAGATCGTTCTTGATCTCGGTGATTCTTAAGAAGTATGCTTGCATACTTTCATCTTTACCCTTCTTGATTTCCCTCAACTTATTTCTAAGAAACAAAACTTGATTTGCATCATTAAATTTAAATAAACTCACTAGTCTGTCGTAGATTTCCTTGGAGGTGTCTAGATTAGAGATGTAGGCCACCAAGTGCTTGTCGATAGAGTCCCAGATGATCTTCTTTGTTTTGACTTCTCCATTTTTCCATTTGTTCCAGGCAGCAGCAGATGCATTTGATGAAGGCTCAACAATATTGCCTCTTACATGGTCCAACACTCCTTGATCTTCAAGGGTTAGATCGATAGACATCTTCCATTCGTGATATTCAGCTTTCTTACGGATCTTGTCTCAGGTAGGAAAGAGTGTTGAGGACCCCATAGTTCTTTTAGGATAGCCTTGCCAATATTCTCTTCAATGATTGCTCTTGCTCTTGTTTGGGTTTTTTCTTCACCTCAGATCCAATACCATGTTAAGTTATGGTATGTTCTATGCTTATAACAATTTACTTCTTTTTCTTATTATATTCCACTGATTAGCAATCACATGTACATAAAGTAAAGTGCAGATAGAACATTAAACGATCGACAGAAAATAAGCCAAGGCAAGAGACACAGGATGTGGTGGCTAGCCAGGGACAAACCCCACAATGTGTGGGGAAACCCTTTGATCAAATCTTCTTTTATCTTCAATAATTCAGCAGAGAGAAATATTACAATAAATCTGATTCATATCAACAGTAGCAAACCCTAGATCAGTAGCATCAGCATTAGCGGCTTCATTATCAAACTAGGGCAGACCATATCTCACAAACCGACAGTCGGATTGACTTCATTCCACCACCAAAAGTTTCGGCTTCTAGAGGAGGTTCAGATAAACCTACAGCGTAGTTCAGATGAGGAGATATTCTAGGCCACGCAAGTCAATCTTTACTTCTTCAGTTGCAGCTTCAGTTTCAACAATTTCCGGCTTCAAACTAGGGCAATCGATATCTTGCAAACCGTTCGTCGGATTGACTTCATTCCACCACCAAAAGTTGCGGCTTTCAAATGAGGTTAAGATGAACCTACAACACAGTTCCAAAGAGGAGATCTTCTAGGCCACGCAATTCAATCTTTACTTCTGCAGTTACAGCTTCAAATTCAACAGCTTCCAGCTTCACATGTGTGAGAGAGAGAGACCCATTTCAGTGCAGTAGAGAAGAGACTCATATCTACGCAGTAGAGAGAGATAGATGTGATGAGATGAGTGAGTCCAAATGAGGAAAAGTCCTCTTATATTTATACACAACATTTGTGGGTGAATAGATGCGACTATTGGGCTTCTGAGCCTACATGAGTTGTAGGTCGGCTTGATAATAATTCCATAATAAAAAAAAATTCATATCTCCATGAATACTTATTGGAATTGGATGATCTTTATATCAATCCTACACCTCTCGATGAGAGGAATCTAATAAAAATATTATTAGCCATGAATAAGATGACCCACATCAAGTTTTGCCCTAGTTGCCAATTTTAACACATCTTCATCTCAAGTATCTGATGTGGGCTACCGTTCTGAACATAAATTGCTATATTACATGCCTCAGACCACAAGTGTAGTGGTAGACCCTGATCATGCAACATCACCCTCACTGCCCCTACTATGCTTCTGTTCTTCCTCGGCCACCCCATTCTGCTAAGGGTTATGGGGTGTTGTCAACTCCCATTCAATCCCTTCTGGTACATAGAAGTTCATAATCTCGTTTGAGACATACTCACCACCATTATCACTCCATATAGCTTTAACCTTCTTTCCCGAATCTTTCTCCACCAATGCTATAAACTCACAAAACTTTGTGAAGGTTTGATCCTTTTTCTGCATGAAAAATATCCATCATTTTTTAAAAAAGCCATCAAAAAATATAACATAATACTTGCGTTTAATCATGGATATTGTCGATAATGGTCCACATACATCTGAATCAAATTTCTCTAGAATAACTTCTACTTGACTATCTCTGTTGTGAAAGGAAGACTTGGTGTATTTTCCTAAAGTACACCCCTTGCATGTATCAAATTTATCAAGCGTACATTTCGGAAGACTGGTAGAGATCTGTTGCAATATCTTCAAAGCCGCATGATGCAAGTGGCCCAATCGCCTGTGCCACAGCTCGCCAATGTCTTCGCTTTGCACCCTTTCTGCTTTTGTGCTCAAAGAAGCACACTCCTCTACCTCGAGCTTATATAGATTCTTTCGCTCAATCCCTATATTCTTTACTTGACCCGTGGCTATGTGTCAAAGGAACGCCTTTCCTTTCAAGAAGATTACATCATATCATTTATCCTCGAGCATGGGAACAAATACCAAGTTCTTCTTCAGCTCGGGCACATACATAACATACTTCAAGGTGAGTGGAGACCCATGCTCCCTTTGAAAAGTAATCACGCCCAATCTAGTAACACTATACTTCTCATCGTCACCCATCTCGATATGCATATGGAGATGTTTCTCCGCTAGGTCGCTAAATAACTTTTTGTTGCCAATCATGTAGAATGAAGCTCCACTGTCTAAGTACCATACACTTCCCATCATTGATGACACCATGATTGCAATGAGGGAAAAGTCCAATTCGAATTGAGAGGCCAAAGCCTCACCCACCGCTCCTCCTAAGGACTTCTTCTTAGACTTCTTAAGTGGAAAATTTGTAGCATAATGGCCCAGCTCATGACAATGAAAGCACTTAACTTTTATCATGTATTTCTTCTTACCTCCATGATAAGAATCCAATTTGGAATGGGAAGATTTCCATTTCCTCTTCTCCATCTTAATCACTAAGACATAGTTCTTTTCATCATCAGTATTTGATGAAGAGCCATCCCTGGTGTTCCTCATGATCTCCTCTTGCATCAAATCTAACCACAGTTGTTCCCAATCTGACAACTTCTATCGACCATTGATAGAGTCCTGATAACTATGCCATCTCTTTGGGAGTCCTAGAAGATAAAGACTCACCATATCATCCTCGACAACTGTGATTCCAACACTTCCAAGTTCATCATCACATTGAGTGAACTTGGTCAAGTATTTTGGAATAGTCTCACCTTTCTCCATTTTGATTTTTCAAAGTTTGTCCTTCAATACCAATTTCTTTTGGTCACTGTTGTTCTGATACAAGTCTGTCAATGTTTTCCACATAACATACGGAGTTTCCCTACCATGGAGACTCGAAACAATGTGGTCTCAAACTCCCTCAAGGATTATTCACCTCGCCTTCGCCACACACTTCTTCCATTCGACCAAATTCTGTGCACCTCATGCTGCTGGCTTAGGAATTTCTTGATCAACGAATTCCTTTGGGCCATTATCCTCTAGCACAACCTCCATTTTTTCCTTCCAGGCTATAAAATTTGAGCTTCCTTCCAAGGCATACTCGAGTTGCAAACCATAGAATACCATATGTTGATCCTAAAGTATGTATTGCAAATTCAAATTTCACCTTTAACCCAAAAATGAAAATCTTCGAAATTTCCTATAGTATATTGTCTTCAACTTTGATACAATCTAGAAAATCCTATAGATTCACAAGCTCATGCAATGTAATAAAGCATAGGACAATAATCTACTTCTACATTCAACTAACGGAAGCCAATAGATCAATGAAAACAATATGAACAAGAAGAAGATAAATCAATGGAACATAAGAGAAGATGTATATGGGGAAAGCCACTGCTCAAAAACCCATTATCTTTATTACGTATATCAGAAATATGAGTGAAGATACAAAGCTTGTTCTCACTAGAAAAAATATGCACAAGTATGCTCAACTCTCTTAGCTCACAAGCAAGCTCTTAGCCAACACTTAGCCAATTCTACTGCTCTCCAAGCCCCTATTTCCTTGCACAATTCCTATGGATGAATAGCCCATACTAATGGGAATCCATTAATTTTGAAACTGCAAAATTCAATCTAGGTTCTGTTCCTGATTGCATGCATGATCTATACAACTCAGTAAATCATACAATTAATAGTACAATATCCCTGGACTCTAGTCTCAACTAGGTCTTTCTCAGAATCAACATGCATGAGGGAATCTTCAGTTAACAAGAGTACAACTTGTGGATGCACTAGTGCACCAACTGATTGTTAACTCTTTATTAGTTCCTCAAATAGTTTGGAACTAATTTAACTAAAAATAACTCAGTAAACTAAGTTATCTAATTACAACTCACAATTAAACTCATCATAGACCCCTAAAACTTAGGGAGAATGTATACATGAATTCAAAAATACTTCCAAATCAAAATTCCTAAGCTAATAAAGTTAATTAAAGTTAATTAACTATTTACAAGTTGTTATGAGAATAGAATTCGATTTTAATTCACAGTTTAAATTGAAGGATAAATTAAACTGGAATTTGTTGTTGCCATTTCTCAATAGAATTGCCTAGAGTGAGGGTAATTTCCCTCCAGATATTTTTGCTAGTATTTTCTCCACAGGATAGCCAGATTTCAACATTTATATTATTGTACTCAAAATTTCTCACTGTTGCGTAATAATAAAACTCTCAACTGTTGCACCAATTTTCCCAAGTTGGGTTTTTTTGGGGACATTTATCTAAAAATAAATGTGTGAATTTTATGTGTGTGTGTCCTAGATTTTTTAGTTTCCAACCTTATTTTCTTCCGTAGTTTATTTGTGAAAATCATAGTGTGAATTATTTTGTATTTTTCATAGAAAACAATAGATAAATTGTTAAATAAATTAATAATTAGAAAAATAATTTCTAGCTCTTGTGATAGATGAAATTTTCACACTTTTTCCATTCTAGGAATAATAGTTACATGGTTTTTTCTAGTGACAATGGAAGTAGAAGAAACAATTATGATGAAGAAGTAGCAGTGGATGATGAAGGAACAATTATAACTATAGTAGAGGAAACTATTACAGGCTGAGCCAAAGGGGAAGGGATGGATGAAGATGATGGAGAGATGATTTGTTGAGATTGTAAAAATGGAGAAATAATAGTAGATGTAGGAGGAGAGGAACTAGGAGAAGTTATTTTGTTGGTAGTTGAATCTAAACTAGAACCAAAACTCTACGGCGAAGATATGACACTTCCTTGAGACTCTTTGGATATTTGTGATGAATCTCCTAATTTTTTAAGACCTTTTATCCTTCATATAATATTTTGTGTTTCTTGTGATACAAGGGGATTACTAGAATTTTCAGGTGGAGGCTAAAAGACATCAAGATCACTAGTAGATCTGCGTATTTTTTTACGAAGTGGGGAAAAACTTCAAATGGACTTGTCTATGAAGGTTTTTCAGCTTTAAATATTGGGGGACGAGATCTTGAAGCGGATATGAAAGTTGTGGGAGATAATAAGCAAAGATGAACTCTTAGAATGGCTAGTTCTTTCTTATGTGATCTTTTTGGCATTCATAATTGGATGACCCTCCTTCTAGTTCCAAAAATGTTGATGACCAAAATTAACAACATCAACATTTCGGAAATCAATTGGTCATAACCCCAATTAGACTCTTTTCCATTTGGGATGATGGTTTCTACTTGTTGAATGTCCTAGTTACAATTTCTCCAACGAATGGAGACTTATGAATGAGAAAATGAAATGGATGTAGGAAAATTATATAATATTACTAAATAGAAGTAATAAAATATAGAAATAACTCTAAACTATATATAATACTATATAAACTTGTTATTCTTAATATGTGAAAGTTAAAGATAAAAAAATAACAATAAATATAGACTTACTCGTTATATTGTTAAATTAAGACAAGTTGTAAATGAATGAAATGATTAATTCAATTATAAATAGTAAATTGAATTAACTGATAACAATATTCACATATAAATATCATATCTTTATACCCAAAACTAAAAGAAATGATAAATCAATAGTGACTCATTCAACCATTCAACTATTCAATCATAAACATAAAAACACTAAAATTATTCCAATTGGAAAATAAAGAAAAACAAATTCAAATAATAGTATTGTGTATGCTTTTCTCTATTGATATATGGCATCAAGAATGGTCCAATGCATGTATTAAGAAAAAAACTAAGTACAAAAGCATAACTGGGCCTTTTCTTACAGAAAATCAAAACCCTTAGCCCTAGGCTTGAGATCCATTTAAATAGGTCTTAAAACATAAGGGAGGAGTCAATTTTCCTCCTAAATATTCTCAACAAATTATGAACAAATATTAGAAATATAGAAAATTGTTGCAATGCGCCAATTGAAAAGAAGTTTCAATTCAATGGAGAAACTAACGAAGAAGAGATATTTGATGATTTCCATTGTTTCTACACTTATAGAAGTTCTACTAGCTTATGAGGAGGTTGATGTCTAATATTTTCTCGATAGTTGTACACATGCACTTCCAATATTGGTAGAATTTGAGTAATTGTTTCATTAATTACTTTAGTTACTTGAAGATAGTTGTGAGATTTAACAAAAAATTCCCAAACCAACTCAAAATCGACCTCCAAAAGTTGCTCAATCCTATTCTGGGTCTCTATTCTATCACTTTGTGCCCTCATTTTAAATACCCATACCTCTGGTAGAGCATCCTCTGCATCTGTTTGTAACAACCTTGTCTCCTTGATGGATTGAGAGATCGATTGAACCACAAAGCTAGAAATCCTCTCTGCTTCTTTAACTAATTCCTTAGCTAAGTGTATTTGAGCTTTCCATGCATGTAGGATTGTAGATTTCTACATCTCATTCATTTTTAGAAATTTGGGAAAGTTCCTTTTTCTATTCTTTGGCCATGATAAAAGCTTAGTCATCTTAAGATTTTCTTCATCATACCTTATCTACATATCCACTACATGATGAAGAAATGAATTAGCAAGTTTTTCTTGAACTTTTACTGTTTAATTTATCACAAAATAGCCATTACTCTTTAGTATCAATGGATTCATGTTTGAATTTAATGAGATATATTACGCTTGTCTAGGCTAGCTTTTCCTGTTCTTGTAACTCTTCCATATGGGCATCCTTTTGTTTGTTTTCAGATTCAAACTGACTTCTCATTAGAGCAATATGAACTTGCATTTGAGAAATAATTTGAGAAAAATATTGCTCCATTTGATGAATCATTTTATCTTTTTTCTTAATGAATTATTTGAGTTTAATAATTGTATCAATATTTTTATTTGCATAGGACCCTATATACAAATCTGTTAATTTTAGGTATGTTCTATGATAAGAGCAAATTTACTTCAATTTTCCATATTAGCTCAATATCAATTCCAAATTAGCAATCACATTTAGCATGATAGTAAAATGCAGATAGAACATAAACATAAATCGCAGAAATCAAGCCAAGACAAGGAGACATAAGATGTGGTGCCAGCCAAGGATAAACCCCAATGTGGGGAAACCCTTGATCAATTCTTCTTATGTTCTTCAATAGTTCAGCAGAGAGAGAGAGAGATAGTACATATACATTATAATTCAACATTTTGACTTATCAAAATAAGAGCAGAGATCTTCTCTATGAAGATAACACATGAGGTGGTTGATCTAAACTCAGGTGAAGGCATACTGCTTCAAATTATCCTCGAAGGAGACTTCATCACCATCCTGCACCCATCACTGTGTTGCACCCAATTACTCTGCTGCACCTCATCATCATGTTGTACTCATCACTGTGTTTCACTAGTCACTGTGTTGAACCCAATCACTATGCTACATCCTTCATGCTGCACTGTGTTGTACCCTTCATTACACTATGCATACTGCACTACATCATCATCATGCTATTGCAATACATTCTTGTTGCTACACTACTCACATCATGTTGTTGCACCCATCATCATCAAGTTGCTACAATGCATCATGCTACTTCTATGCCATTATGCTGCATCTTGACAAGCTGCACTAATCCACTATGCTGGAACAACCTTAGCTACTTGCTATGGTTTGTAGCCTAGCAAAGAAGCTGGCTATAACTTGTAGAATCTCTTCTCCATCCATGACATCATTAGTCACCTAGATCCTATACACAAGACTACATTTTGTCTTCACTTGCTCCCACAGGCTACATAAACTTCTGTCAACCTTCCACCTAGAACTGCAATTTAAGGCCTGGTTAGGGAAAGATGACAGTCATCTTCAGCCCACTCAAATATGCACAAAATGTCCTTAATTAGGCTACTCTGTCATATACAACAATGTGGCATCATGACAACAATTAAGGATATTGCAAGGAGGTTTCTATGAGTTGCTAATAGACAACGGTTAAGGTCATCGTAAGATAACATGTAGGAATCTCTTTGGAGATTAAGGCAACGTGAGAAGGACCTTGAGACAGCGGAGGAGATCCCTCGATGGACTGTGGTTAGGACTTGTCAAGGCCCCCTCTTTATAATGAATACACACCTTCTATTTCTGCCTATGAAACCTTCATTGATTACATTCTAGGTGACAAGAACAACAACATTAGACCTGCGTTTAGGTCATTCCCTTGTGCGTTATGAAACCTTCTTCCCTGATAGTGTTAGCATTCATGACTGTGTATTAGTTAGGGTATCCTTTAGTCCAGTGGTTAGGGATACTCCATACTAGCATTAAGGTTTCTCCTAGGACTGCATAGGAGGGTTTCCTTTAGGGAAGCATAGTTGCCTCTATCTTGAATGTGATATTCAGCTCCATGATTGTAATTTAGGGCAATGCATGGATCTCTTCAAACAATGTCTAGGGCTAGGGAAAACCCTTTAGGGTAGTGTATCCCCTTTAGATCTCTCCTACCACCAAAACCTAAAAACAAGTGGAGAGAGATCATAAGAGATGATTGCTCAAATGACTTGAAAGGCCACCTCTATTTATATTAAAACGTTGAGGATAAGTGGGGGAAATTTGGTTGCTGGCCGACCTTGACGAATTGTCCCATAACACAAATAAATTCATATCTCCACAAATACATGTCGGAATCGGATGATCAGTAGATCAATCCTACACATCTCGATGAGAGGAATCCAACAAAAATATAAGTTACCATGAATAAGTAGACCCACATGGAGTTTGGCCCTAGTTGCCAATTTTAACACTCCCTCTCAACTAGGGAGAACTCCATCTTTTAGACTGTACTATCTCTGCCATCAGTGCCCTACATTGCTCTGCTCTTGTGTGCTTTTCTTTGCTCTGCTGAACTATGAAGAAGAATAAGTGGTCAAGAATGTATCATACCATCCTCTACTGACCCGAAGTCAGTCCCAGATAACAAAGAGCGTCTCATACCACTCTTACTGATCTGAAATCAGTTCCGAATAAAGATAGTGTATCATACCACTCTTACTGGCCTGAAGTCAGTTCCAAAAGAGAGTGAGTTATATCACTATTATTGACCCAAAGTCAGTTTTAAAAGAGAGTAAATTTTATCACTCTTACTCACTTGAAGTCAATTCCAAATGATCCCAGATCAATATCATCTTAGCATAGGGAGTATGGTAGTAACACAATGTGTCCATCAGTACTAATATGGTCCCTATCCTCATTTCCCTACTCATTGGCCAGTTGAGAGGTACTTCCCATGAGTCCCAGACTACATGGGTAGGATGTCTTAATATGAGAAGGATGAACCACTCATCCTGCCTACATGTTGCCAGGGGTACCCTAAGGGAAGGATGAACCACTCCCCTGTACACAACAAATCACTAGGGGAAGGCTGAACCACTCACCCTATGATTGTGTCTCACCAGGAGAAGGATGAACCACTCATCCTGCCTACATAGTAGACCACTAGGGGAAGGCTAAACCACTCACCCTATGGTTTCTCATCGCTCCAAGATGTACCCCCAAGCCCCGTGGATCTCCTAGAGCTCAATGTGCATATCATAAAGGACCCTTAGGAAAGAGTCTCTCCATGAACCCTAGTCATTCTCAGAAAGTCAAGAATTTGACCTTTCCTAGGGGCTTCATCTAAATATCGGCAACCTACACATCAATCTCAATATGAAGGAACCTCCTTGCTCCTTGGTGTACAATATCCCAGATAAAGTGGTACCTGATGTCTATATGCTTGGAACAATCATAGAACATGGGATTCCTCAACAATCGAATCCCCATCTGGTTGTGACAGAAGTCACGATGATATTCAACACGTGTTCAAAGAACTCACTAAAGAGCTTCCTCAACTAGGCAGCTTCAGACAAGGTCATACTCGTAACTATGTATTTTGCCATAGCAGTGCTCAAATCAACCAACTTTTGCTTCCTGCTCATCCAGGATATCGAAGCAGAACCCAAAGAGAACCAACACATAGAAGTGCTCTTGTGATCCTTCACACTACCTACCCAATCATCATTCAAATAATCATGCAACTTCATATTTCCAGTAGTGTATCTCAATCCATTAGAGATTGTGCCCCGAAGATATCTCCGAGGATTCTTGGTACCAATCTAGTGAGGCTCAACCATATATGAGCTCAACATGCTAATTGCAAAACATATATTGGAATGGGAGTTCAGCAAGAACATCAATGCTAGTACAAGTTTATGGAACTTAAAGGAATTTCCCAAATTAGGTTCGGCATCAACACCACATAACTTTCGAAAGTTAGGCTTCATCGAGGCAGTCACGGGCTTGTAGTTCACCATTCCAAGTCTGGAATCTAACTCCCTCTTACTTTTGCAAATGAGAGTGTCTACATCTGTTAGAAAGTGGTTGTCCTCATAAGGTGCCAAAATGGGAGGTCTATCATCCACAACCTTCAAGCAATGGTTTAAATCGGCTTCATTCCTAGTGAATCTCGACTTCATCAGATAGTTGTCTATCCTTTCATACCAAGCATGGGTTTTTTTCTTCAAGCCATATAGGGATTTCTTCCACCTGCATACATGAGATTCCCAATTTCAAACCCCTAGGGTTGTTCCAAATCTGTGGACTTGCTGCATGAGGGGAATTGTCCCCTTGTAATCTTTCCTTCAGAACATCTTGAACATGTACCTCCATGCTCTTCTTGAATTCAGACATCCCTATCACCATATGAATCACATCAAGTAGGGACTCATAATGAGAAGACTTCTGGTACTATAGTAGAGATTTGTTAGCCGACATGGTGCCCAATGGACTTCCTACAACTTGATACAAATTTCCAACCTTGAACTCAAAAGTATCTTTTAAAATTCCTTATCCACACACGTACCTTTCCATTGATGAGTGCAACCTTGAAACCATTGTCTTCCATTGCCGAAAAGGACACTAGGTTCTTATTGGGATCAGGTACATAAAGAACTTCTTGTAAATGAATCGTGTTACCCTCATTCAATTTAGGGGTAACATTCCCTACACCCTTTTTGGGATAGGTGGCATTCAATCAAAGTATAATCTCCACGATTGTTTCCTTCTCTACCAAATTGGAGAGAGCTTCCTTCTATCCGATGAGGTGCCTTGAAGCACTACCATCAATAATCCAGTCTGGAGGAGTAGTGGAGAGGGCCAATATAAGATAATCCTCCTTTATCTTATCAAAAACAACATTTGATTCTTCATACCTAGAGTTCCTTCTTTTCTTTAAAGAGACAACCATTTCCTTGATGACCTGCATTCCTTTTATTCCTTTGCCATTGTACCTGTCATTCCTTTGATCATTGAAAATTCCCCTAGAATGATTGTTATCATCATCAAGTGATTTGTCCCTTCTATTTGGACACTTCATCGCATAGTGGCCAAACTTATTGCAAGCAAGGCATCTGCCTTTCCTTCCATTCTCAGATCCAAACTTCCCATTGAAGTGACCTATAGGTAGGCCACCAGATGCTTTCACTGCGCTACTTTAATAATCTTCTTTGCTTCGACTTCACCCTTGGAGAATTCGAAGAGGGATTAGGAACCCATTGAGCCTTTTTGTCCTTTCCTACTGTCTTTGGTGATTTTTCTTTCACTCTTGCTTCAGATTTGCCTTCACCTCAACTCTGATACCATGTTAATTTTAGTTATGTGCTATGTTGAGAGAAAATTTACTTCAATTTTCCATATTAGCTCAATATCAATTCCAGATTAGCAATCACATTTAGCATGATATCAAAATGCAGATAGAACATAAACATAAATCATAGAAAACAAGCCAAGCCAAGAGGACACAAGATGTGGCACCAGCCAAGGACAAACCCCAATGTGGAAAAATCCTTGATCAATTGTTCTTATGTTCTTCAATAGTTCAGCAGAGAGAGAGATAGTACATATACATGAGAAGTCAACATTTTGACTTATCATAATAAGAGCAGAGATCTTCTCTATGAAGATAACACATGAGGTGGCTGATCTGAACTCAGGTGAAGGCATACTACTTCAACTAATCCTCCAAGGAGACTCCATCACCATGCTGCACCCATCACTGTGCTGCACCCAATCATTGTGCTACACCTCATCAACATGCTGCACTCGTCACTGTGCTGCACCCAATCACTATGCTACATCCTTCATACTGCACTGTGTTTTACCCTTCATTGCACCATGCATACTACAATACATCATCATCATGCTGCTGCAAATACATTCTTGCTGCTACACTACTCACATCATGTTGCTGCACCCATCATCATCAAGTTGTTGCAATGCATCACGCTGTTGCTATACCATTATGCTGCATCTTGTCATGTTACACTAATACACTATGCTGGATCAACCTTAGTTACTTTCTATGGCTTACAGCCTAGAAAAGAAACTATTGTAACTTGTAGAATCTCTGCTCCATCCATGATTACATTAGTCACCTAGATCCTATACCCAAGATTGTAGCTTGTCTTCACTTACTCTGTTATGAAACCAGCTCAAGAAAAAGATAGAAAAGATAGATCAACACCTTAAAATTCAGCCTCTTTGAGGGGTCACCCTCCTTTACATTACGTAAATGAACAATTCTTGGATGATACAAATGAAAAGACCTCCTTTCTATATATAGGAGTCTAAGGGGTCATAACATAATCAGAGCCGTCATAACAATAATAATGTAAGGGCACAATAATAACAATAGTGGGCTTATATGGGGCACAATAGTAACAATATGGGCACTACATGGGTACATCAATATAATAAGTGGGTTTTACTAATAACAATAAGGGGTTACACTAGTAGTATATGGGCCTAACATGCCCCTCTCCTTCAAAAAGCGTTGTCCTCAACGCTTGAGTAGTTCTTGATGCCTCTGTATAAAATTCTTGTCCTCCCATGTGGAATCTTCAGCGGGTAAGTTCTTCCACTTGATGAGATACTCTGAAATTGATCGATTTCGTAGCTGTCGGGTTCTTGTTTCTGTGACTGCTCCAGGTTCCAATATGATTTTTCCTTCCTCTTCAATTTCTAGCAATATTGTTTGAATTGGGATCTTTTGCAACTTTTGAATAAGTGGCCATACTTCTTCGTCCTTCTTCCATTCATCCCTTGCTTCGTTTATCCAATCTGGTTGGATAATAGAAATAGCACAAAACAATGCTTCCACATCCTCATCTTTGAAGAGTCTTCCCATTCGGTAAGGTCACCATTTTTTAAGTGCATGTAGTATTGCCAAAATTTCTTTCTCATAAATAGCTTGCTTGAGATGTAGCAGTAAAAATACCCAATCACCTACATCAAAACATTTTTCACTACGATGTTGATCTACCTGTTGTTTCGTTTGATTTTGCACTAAAGTGGCGTTATCCTTTAAAATTTGGAGAACTTGTTGTTGATGCTCGATGTGATCTTTTACTGCTTGAACGTTTTTCTTCTTGATATGTCCTTCTATCTTGAGAGTTTGAGGAGTGGCAATTCTTGCCAATGATTTACAAGATATGGTCTGATTCATTTCTTCTTTCTTTCGGGTGGGGTCTTGGCGTATATCTTCTTTTTTTGATGTTTCTTGATCCTTTTCTTCCTCCTCTTCATATTCTATGTAAAATAATTTCTTCTCAGCACACTTATGACCTTTAGTGCATTTGCTATCACAATTGTAACAAAGCCCTTTTTCTCTTTTTTCTTCCAATTGTTGTGGTGTAACCCTTGTAGGTTGTGGAAGGCTAGGAGAAACAACACTTCCATCTTTATAGTTGTGAGGGGTATGCTTCTTGGTTTCCATAATTTTGCTTTCCACTATGTCATAAAGCCCTTTTACTCTTTCCAATTGTTGTGGTGTTGCTCTAAAGAAGGTGTTTCTCTTTGTATCCTCATAATGTGCTATCATTTCCTCCATGAAAATTGACCACGTAACAAGTTGTTTACGAGAAAAAAGCCCTTCATACCATAAAAATTGATCCAGTTCTAAAAATGAAGATACAATACATACCTTTTGTAATAGTGGTACACAATGTAGATCAAAATATTGCTCCATCTGAAGTATCCAATTTACCGAATCCTTGCCATCAAACTTCCTCATCTTGGTTTTTCTTGATTTTAGGAGCTCTATCTTGAAACGATTGTAACTCTGTACTTTCAGATCTTTAAGTTTTGAAATTGGGACCCGTAGTAGCCCTCTGTGTCCTCTTTCCAATGCCACCAGTCTAATCCAAATTGGATTCTACAAGAAAGAGTTATGCACAATCACCCAAGATGACTTGATTAAAGACCTTTCGAGAAGAACGAACTTGTATGAAGTGCCACGTGTCACTGTTCCAACCTTTGGCTCTGAAAAATATCTACAAGAAACTATAGTCCATCCTATTTTTGTACCTTCTTACAAAATTTCAATCTGATGCTCAAAAAGAAAGTTATGACGATTTTCCCCAGGTCACCTGTTTAGAATGTAATTCAGGAGTTTGCTAGAAGACCAACTTCCTCAGATCATATCTCCGCAAATATAGCGTGAAAAGTTCTGAAATTCGGATCCAAGATTTAGTGCGATGTCTTTTCAAATGGGTTTTTTTGTATCTTCTGAAACATCGTAGAAAAAAAGTTATAGAAAAAATGCCTCCATGATCTATTGGGAGCAACGAAACCATAGAATCCAAAGCTCTGATACCAAATGTTATGAAACCAGCTCAAGGAAAAGATAGAAAAGATAGATCAATGCCTTAAAATTCGGCCTCTTCGAGGGGGCAACCTCCTTTACATTACATAAATGAACAATTCTTGGATGATACAAATGAAAATACCTCCTTTCTATATATAGGAGTCTAAGGGGTCATAACATAATCAGAGCCGACATAAAAATAATAATGTAAGGGCACAATAATAACAATAGTGGGCTTCTATGGGGCACAATAGTAACAATATGGGCACTACATGGGTACATCAATATAATAAATGGGTTGTATTAATAACAATAAGGGGTTACACTAGTAGTCTATGGGCCTAACATCTTACTCCCATAGGCTACATAAACTTATATCAACCTTCCACCTAGCACTGCAATTTAATGTCTAGTCAGGGAAAGATGACAATAATCTTCAACACACTCAAATATGTACAAACTTGTCCTTAATTAGGCCACGCTGTCATTTACAACAATGTGGCATCGTGACAACAATTAAGGATATTGCAATGAGGTTTCTATGAGTTTCTAATAGACAACGGTTAAGGTCATATTAGGATAGCATGTAGGGATCTCTTAGAAGCTATGTTGCACGGGTTCCCGCACCCAAGGTGGGGTTCTCGAACCCGTCTCGGGTTCCCGCACCCAAGTACCGGATTTGGGTATGGGTTCTTCCCAGAAGAACCGAAAAGAACCGAGTTCTTACATGAAGAACCGGGTTCTTAAAAAAAAATTGGGTTCTTTTCCTTTAATGGGTTCTTGGGTTCTTCGGGTTCTTCAGGTTGGGTTCTTTGGGTTCTTTAGGTTCTTCATAATCACTATGTAATAACTATGGAATTGAGTTGAGGGTATGCAGTTTTGCAGTGTAATAACTATGTTCATATTGTTCTTGATTTTCCCGTCAACAGAGACGTCTTCTGTGAAAAAATCCTTCTCATCTTTCAATGCTTCGCACTCAACTTCCTTTTGACATCCCCGGAATGTATGCTTTGAGTTGAGGGTATGCGGTTTTGCAGTGTAATAACTATGTTCATATTGTTCTTGATTTTCCTGTCAACAGACGGAAATTATGCCTGCAAAAGCAAATTTGTTTAAAATTTGTATATTTTGTGTAATTAAATATATTATTATATACATATACTTTCAGTTTGCTCAAGAAATTCGTGGCAGTTTTTTTCTTATAAAGTAGTGTCTTCGATAAAAAGTGATTGGGCAATCCCAAGGAAAATCTTTATTGTAATTTGTATGACATCTTGATTTTGAAATTTGAATCAATAAAATTAACAAAGAATTACATTATCAAATGGAGAATGTACATGACAATATTCATGATTTGGTTTGTGAGTATAACAGACCCAGATTAGGTGTCTGATTTTTAAAATTGGGTTTCCGGGTTTGAATCAAAATAGCTAAAAACAACTATGCCTAATGTGGCCTACAGATCACTGATATACACTGCATCTTCTCATTTGAGGATCTTAAATATTTTATATGTGTGTAGGGGGAGTAAATCTTTGCACGATTGAATGATGTAGGGTTGGTGGAAGTTACAGTGAAACTTATTCTCATACTTCATTAGAATTGGTTGAAGGGGGGGTCTTTGCTCTGGATCATAATCGTCTAAATCATGCCACTGCTTCATCCCTGAAGCTCGAACTGTAGGAATAACATGCATATGAGGGTTTGCTTCAGTTTATACGACTGTAGTCAGATGGCTGTTCGTTGATTAAAAGGAGAAACTTAGCACATTATTAAAACACCTGATTCTGAGTATCTGGCTTCCTTCTTTCAAATTGCCTTAGGAGTCATATTCAATCTCAGGCATTGTTAGTGTTTACTTTTCTTCCTAGTGAGATCTGAGATGCTAACCTTGGTACAAGCATCCTTCCTTTGTCAGTTGACATAGATTTGACTACAATCATTCCACTTCAAAATGATGCTTTGGAGACCTGGACTCAAATTCACTTTAAAATGACTCTCTAAGTGAGCTGGACTCCAGTCAACTTTTACTCATATGTTGGCACAAGCGATGATGTACTTTTGGATCACGCTAATGTCAAGGTCTAGAAATTACCTCCAGAGCATTTCCAACTCACTGTTACATTGCAGATTCCAAAGAAAGAGAATGCTTACTCTTATATTCGCATATTCCTAATAAGGAGAGGGTAATTGTGCAGGGGCATCCAGATAAAGATTGAAATGACAAACCGGTTATTAGTAAACTCCAAAAACCAAGATGTAAGAAAGTGGCAAACTCACCCCAAAACCAGGGGCTTTTGAAGATGCCTTAAGGCAAATTTTGAATGTAGTATGACAATGGACATATATCATGATTCATGTTAATATGTAAACAATGAACAGTTTTTTGGTGAATGTTGAATGTTCAATGATGTGCATGTTTAAATGATTAAAGTTTTCTTGTTTAAACTTTAAAGTTGAAAAAATATACAAATTCAAATTTCATATATATTATTAATTATAATTTATAAATTTATAATTTATAAAATATAATTATTAAAATTTAATATTATTATATTACCCGACAAACCCACGCACCCTGTTTCCAAAAATGTCGTCCCCGTCCCGCCCCCGTCCCCGAACCCACGTTTCGTGGCAACATAGCTTAGAAGATTAAGGCTGATTAAGAAGGACCTTGAGACAACAGATGAGATCCCTCCAGAGACCATGGTTAGGGCTTGCCAAGGCCCCTTATTTATAGCAAATACAATCCTTCTTTTGCTACCTACGAAACCTTCCTTGATTACGTTCTAGGTGACAAGAAAAACAACATTAACCTTGCATTTATGATCTGAAAATGGAATGTACTTGTTTAAGGGTGCAAGGTATCCATTTCCAATAATTTCAACTCTGAGCTAGACACTCCAAATGACCTCTAAAAATGTATAAACTTATTATTTCTTATACAGAGATAGACTGTAGGGGCATTCACCGGACATGTGACCTCTAAAAAGAGGATGAGTTCCAGAGGCTACTTGGCCCTCTATAGGCTCTGCCTAAAGAAATAACAAAGTAAACACTTAGAAGTCTTTGACATACACATAGTTGAAGTTTAAGGTCTTGCGAATAAGACAAGTAACTTTCTGCAGCTGAACAGGTGATTATGTGTGTATGCAAGTTATAGTTATTTGTTGTTTAATACTTTATATCAGTTTGTTTAGCATATCATCTTCAACAAATAAAGACATCAAAATGATAAAGCAGTTCACCCGCCTCTGGGCTACATCTGCTGGACCAAACCTCTCCAACTAGGCTTGTCCTCTTGTATTAAAATTGCTGCAAAGGCTAATACAAGAATAAGGGTGTCTCAAAGGATAGATCTGACTATAAATACAGAATCAGAAGATAGGAATTAGCCAAACATGCTCTTTCCCAAACACTAAACAATGAATTTTGTACCTTATACAATATTTTCCCCAATTAGCCCTAGTGGCCCTTTAAACTTGCATGGAGAATTTCGAGGTGAAGATGACCTCAATTGGTTCTGAAACCTCTTCCATTAGACTCAGAAGGTCGAAAATAGTAGACATGGGCTTTTGAATCACCAAAAATGGATGAATATAGCCCCCAAACAGCTCAATCACTGAAATGGCCCTAGTGGCCCTGAAAGCTTCCCTGAAGCTAAACAGTGAGAAGAATGCCTCAGAAGGAAAAACAAGCTGTAGAAATGGATTCAAAATGCTGAAAACCTTCAGGAATGACCTTCGTTCCACTTCCAATGGCTACACAATTCCCAATGCAGCTCCCAAACTGATTTGGCCCTAGTGGCTCCTGGAACTTCCACGAAGCAAAAACATCTGCAAATGACCTCAAATGGCTATGAAACCTATGCCAATCGCTTCAGAAGGTCCAAAATACCCAAATAAAAAAAAAATTCATCCAAAACGGACTTTCCTAGCCAAAGTTATGGCCATTTACTCCCAACTGCCAGCTTGGCCTAAAAAAACTCCAGTTAACTTTAGTTACGGCCAGATAGGCCCGCCAAATATGGAGCGGCCACCAAATTTGGCACCACTGCCAACAGCTCCGCTAAATCCGCCATAACCGCCGGCTAACTTTGCGCATGTGACCGCAATCTCGGCGGGTTGTTGGCATTGGATTTCATGCCCGGTTGTTAAGGGTCTCGGCCCATGGTTTTGTGCACCCGGTCATATGGTATGTGGGGGCTGGCCCCCTTCGAACCCCACCAAAAGCCTGATTAAAATTCAAATTAAATTCTTCCGCCTTCCTAACAAGAACAGTCGTGTGGCGCAATGGTAAGGCTTGGGGTTTGTTTCCAGGAGGTCGCGGGTTTGATCCTCCATTCGACCAAAATTTTAAATGCATATGCGCCCAAGTGCTGATGTCACCTTGCCACGTGGCGGCCTCTGAGCCTGCCACGTGGAAACTTTTGATTGGCTGCCAAAAAGGAATATTCCTTGGAATATTCCAAGGAATATTTTGTGGAATATTCTTTTTTTAATTAAAGAGGATGAGTTCCAGAGGCTACCTGGACCTCTACAAGCTCTGCCTAAAGAAATAACAAAGTAAACACTTAGAAGTCTTTGACATACACATACTTGAAGTTTAAGGTCTTGCGGAATAAGACAAGTAACTTTCTGCAGCTGAACAGGTAATTATGTGTGTATGCAAGTTATAGTTATTTGCTGTTTAATACTTTATATCAGTTTTGTTTAGCATATCATCTTCAGCAAATAAAGACATCAAAATGATAAAGCAGTTCACCCCCTGGCACGCCCGGTGAATGCCCCTACAGTCTATATCTGTATAAGAAATAAGAAGTTTATACATTTTTAGAGGTTATTTGGAGTGTCTAGCTCACAGTTGAAATTACTAGAAATGGATACCTTGCACCCTTAAACAAGTACATTCCATTTTCAGATCAATTTAGGTCACTCCCTTTCTACGTTATGAAACCTTCTTTTGTGAAAGCGTTAGCTTTCATGACTGCATATTAGTTAGGGAATCCTTTAGGCCATCGGTTAGGGCTACTCCATACTAGCATTAAGATTTCTCCTTGGAAAACGTAGGAGGGCTTCCTTTAGGGCAACGTAGGTGCCTCTATCTTCAATGTGATATTCAGTTCCATGACTATAATTTAGGGCAGCGTATATATCTCTTTAAACAACATCTAGGGCTAGGGCAAACCTTTTGGGGAAGCATATCCCCTTTAGATCTCTCCTACAGCCAAAACTCAAAGCCAAGTAGAGAGAGATCACAAGAGATGATTGTTCAAATGACTTGAAGGCTGCCTCTATTTATACTAAAACGTTGAGGATAAGTGGGGCAATTTGGTTGTTGGTTGACCTTAACGAATTGTCCCATAACACAATCAAATTGATATCTCCATGAATACCTGTTGAAACCAGATGATATTTAGACCAATCCTACACCTCTCGATGAGAGGAATCTAAGAAAAATATTTGTTTCCATGAATAAGTAGACCCACATGGATTTTGGCCGTAGTTTCCAATTTTAACAGAAGCTAATTCCTAAAATGCTTTATTTGGTGTCATTAAGGCTCCTTCCCAAAATACTTCGAGAGGAATTGCTGCTAGAACTCAGGTCTTAGTAGTTTTTCTCTTCTTGTTGCTTCTCTTCAATATAGCTTGTTGCTCCTAATTGTAGAAGATTTCAATAGGTGGAATACCTTGTATTGTAAATTAAGACACATTGGTAGATGTATCAGGAATTTTCTCAAAACTAGGTAGAACATTGATAGGAGTCTTCACAATAAATTTAGAATTTAAAATATAGTCTGAAACATTTGGAAGGGTTAATGACAATTGCTGTATTTTTATACTCTTATTACATGTTCCATTCATATTTGGTTCATTGAAAACTTGTTTAGGAGCCTTGAAAGTGAGTTCATCAAATACATCCCATTTTTGTTTATATTAACGCCTTCTAACTTATATGTACTTTTTTCTTTTAGAGAGATAGTGAGGGCCTCCTTTTCTCCTAGAACTGGTGTTTTCTTTTACATAACAACACTATGAGTGGAATAGCTTGCGAATTTTGTTGTAGTTGCCTCTCCTTTTGTTTGATGTAAAGTTATTGAAAATGGAGCTCTTCTTGAGTCTCTAAAGACTAAAAAATGTTGATAACTTTCTGGAGATAATTGTTTGGCTCTTTCGCATACCTATTGATAAGAATTGACTCTACAAGAAAGATCAACATAGATGGAATTATCATGAACATATTTCTTAATGCCTACTAGTTTTGTTATCTATTCTACCACTCCGTGGGGATCATGCAATATCAAAGGAATTTTTTCTAGCTTCAAAGTATACAAATTTTCTAATTACTTTTTAGCATGCAAGAAGTTTTGTAGGGTGTAGATGTGAACTTGAACAAGGAACATGGGCCATGCCTTCTTTTAATATTTTCTTAATTCAGTTATTATCCCTATTTCTATCTTCTAGTAAGATTCTTATTTATAAATGATTATATTAGGAATGTAAAGAGGCAAAGCATGAGGAGCACCATAACATCCATACACCTTGACATATGTGAAATTTTCTTCGAAGAACCAATCTCAAATCTTTGATAAATAGTCCATGGTTGATTGAGACATTTTGAGGGGTTTAGAACCTCAGATATCTTGATAGATAGTGATCATGACATTGTGACATATTTGATAGAAATGGTTCAAATATATATCTTCCCACAACTTATTATGATATAAGTGAATGTTTAAGGGCTTATCAAGTGTCCATTTCTAGCCCATTGTTGGAAAAGCATTAGAGAGACAAATGAAATCCATAATGAAAGTTGAATATAAAAGGGAGGGTTAAAGGTGTTAGTTTTTTTCCTTTTGAAAGCAATGGACATTAAGAGAAATGTTACTAGATAGAATTTCAACCCAATTGAAACAAAACATGTTTGAAGCTATAGGGATGAGAGGGACCCAATCTAAGATGAATTTTGTGACATCTTTCTCTTCGAAGATTCTACATAACATAGAGGAAAAATATTTGAAAGGAGGGTTTAAAGAGGAAATTGAATATTTATGCAAAGACTCTTCCTTATGCTTATTGGGATATCTCCTCTATTATTTTATCAAATGTGGAAACATCTCATTGGCCTTAGTACTTTCCTTTTGAATAAAATCTTGAACGAACTTGGAATTATATATAAGATTTGGTTTAGCTAAATTGTGCATACCCTGGATGTCCTATGCTCTCCAACTATTGTACCATGAGCAGTGATAATTTTCCATTTATTGGTGTCCATATCCCGATATCCCATTGTATAATGTCTATATAAGGAAAATTTCTTGTTCAAGCAACTACTTTGTGTAAGTGAGACTTTGTAGCATCTAAGAGTGTTTCTCAGAACTCATTTTGCCTCCTTGGTCATCTATAGCAACTGTAAGACCTAAAATTTCATGAACTACATATATTAATTCTTCCTCAAACAATTTATACTTCACATCCCACAAGGAAATAGTCACATCCATAGTGATAACCATGTCTAAGAAGTGAAAGGAATTTGGGTTATTATCATCCAAGTCTTCAAGAAGTAGCCTTGATGTCTATTGCAAATATGTATTTCTTTTTTCTCTCCCAATATTGATGAATTTTAAAGAACTCCTCGAGTTGGGTCACGAAAATACCAAATATATATGGTTAGAACGGTTCTTTGCAAGGCTGAAAAATGAAAATCTTAGGCAATGTAATGCAATAATGTCTATTAACTATCAACTCGCGAACTTACGTAAGCATAATTCAAACGCATGAATTATAAATTTTCCAAGTGGTTTAAATGTCATTGTGAGCTGGACAAGTGTCAATCATGGATATGTTGGTATCGATCACATGACATCCATCTTGGTTCCTACATCACCTAGAAAATAAAATGTTAAAATTGGAAACTAGGGCTAAACTCCATGTGGGTCATCTTATTCATGGCTGATAATATTTGTACTAGATTCCTTTTGTCGAGAGGTGTAGGATTGATTTAAAGATCATCCGATTCTGATAAGTATTTATGGAGATATGAATTTATTTTGATTATGGACTAACTATCTAAGTCGACCAGCAACTTATGTAGGCTCAAAAGCCCAACAGTCGCATCTATTCAACCCAAACATTTTCATATAAATAAAGAAGGTCCGCTCTTCATTTGGACACACACATCTCATCACATCTCTCTCTCTCCTGCACAGAAAAGAGTCTATTCTCTCTCCTACATAGAAAGGACTCTTCTCTCACACATGTGGAAGGAAGGATGCAGAATTTAGGGCTGCAACTGCAGATCAAAAGTTTGATCAGCGTTGACCATCATTCTCTCTCTCAGAACTGCGTTGTAGGTGAACTTGAATCTCTATGGAAGGCCACATTTTTGGTGAAGGAATCAAGCCGTTGCGATGGTCAGTTTGCAAGATATTGACTGCCCCAGTTTAGGGTTGATCTAGGGTTTGCTGTTGCTGATGTAAATCAGAATTTTGTACTATTTCTCTCTGCTGAATTACTGAAGATAAAGGAAGATTTGATCAAAGGGTTTCCCCATATTGGGGTTTGTCCTTGGCTAGCCGCCACATCTTGTGTCTCTTGTCTTGGCTTATTTTCTGTCAATCATTTAATGTTCTATCTGCACTTTACTTAATGTACATGCGATTGCTAATCTGTGGATAATAATAAGAAAAATAAGTAAACTGCTCTAATCATAGAACATACCATAACTTAACATGGTATCAGATTTGAGGTGAAGACAAAGCCCAAGCCAAAGCAAGAGAAATCACCAAAGAGAAGGTTGGTAAGGCTATCTAAAAGAACTCATGGGGTCCTCAACACACTTCCTTGCTGAAGATAAGCTTCGTGCGAAATCTGACTACCACAGATGGAAGATGTCTCTCAATATAACATTAGAAGAATAGGAAGTGTTGAACCATGTGAGAGGCAAAATTGTTGTGCCTCCATCAAATGCATTTGTTGTTGCTAGGAACAAATGGACCAAGGGGGAAGTAAAAACTAAGAAGATCATTTGGGACTCTATCGACAAATGCTTGGTGGCCTACATCTCCGACCTGAACACCTCCAAGGAAATCTACAATAGACTGGTGAGTTTATTTAAAGTTAATGATGCAAATCAAGTCTTATTTCTTAGAAATAAGCTGAAGGAAATTAAGAAGGGCAAAGATGAGAGTATGCAAGCATACTTCTTGAGAATCACTGAGATCAAGAACGATCTCCTATCTATAGGGGAGATAATTCTTGATAGGCAAATGGCACCCATGACTCTTGGAGGATTACCATCCAAATGGTATGTGTTCAGGACTACTCTTCTCAACAATAACATAATTCGTGGATTCGAGGAATTAATGGAAATATGCATTCAAGATGAAACAAGGATAGAAGAGCAAGGAATGCCCATACCTAAAGGTCCTCTCGCTGCCTTTTCTTCTCATGCTAAGAAAATTAATAATTATGGGACTAAATCAAAAAGAAAGGCTAGACCTAAGGGTGGAAGAAAAGATACATTTGCGATAAAGTAGGTCACTATGCAAGGGAGTGCCTTGAGAGAAAGGACTCACACCGAGATGATGATCAAAACCCCTCTCAAGGCAATCAAAGAAATGGCAGGTCAAATGGCCGAGGTAAAAGGAGTGATGGAAATCAAGGAAGAGGACAATGATTCAAGAAGGCAAGAAATTTCAGGTATGAATCTAACACTGTTAACACTAAGTAGGATGAATATTATCTACCAGTTTCTCTATCTACCTCTGCTCCTCCGGAATTGCTGGGAAATTGGCTTATTGATAGTGGTGCCTTAAGGCATTTCATTGGTTACAAAGAAGTTCTCCATAATCTGATAGAGAAAGAAACCAACCTGGAAATTGTCCTTGGAGACAATATAAAATATCCCATGAAAGGTGTAGGCAATGTATCTCTTAAATTGAATCAAGGTAATACAATCCACCTACAGGATGTATTATATGTACCTGATCTCGAAAAGAACTTGGTGTCCATTTCGGCAATGGAAGACAAAGGCTACAAGGTGGCTTTTAGCGATGGAAAGGTATGTGTATGGAAAAACAATATTAAAGATGCCTTCACTCTTGGGTTTCGAGTTGATTCATTATATCAGGTCGGAGGAAGTCCACTAGGTGTCACGTCTTGTGACACATCTCTTCAGTTTGAACTATGGGATTGGAGGTTTGCTCACCCTCATTATAAATCTCTACCTGATGTAAGAAAAATGGTGAACGGGATGCCCGAGTTCAGATTACAGCAAGAAGGTGTATGTCCCGGATGTGCCAATGGAAAGCTAAAAGGGGGACCATTCCCCTTAAGCCAAAGCAATACCTCTGATATATTGCAATTAGTTCACTCAGACATATCTGGTATGATGCCTATGAACTCCTTGGGAGGATATTTATATTACCTCACTTTTATAGATGACTATTATCGCAATACTTGGATATACTTCTTGAAAAAGAAGGATGAAGTGTTCTCCTGGTTTCGACACTTCAAAGCCTTGATCGAGAATCAAACCAAAAAGAAGATCAAGATCTTAAGGACTGATAATGGGACTGAATATGAACCTAATGAGTTTCATGACTTTTTTAAAGAGGCTGGCATTAAGAGGGAGACTACTGCACCATACACTCTTGAACAGAATGGTGTGGTGGAAAGGAAGAACTGTACAATTGTGGAAGCTGTCCATGCTATGCTCCATGATCAAATACTTCTGAAGTTTCTATAGCCCGAAGCTGCAAACACCACCATATATGTACAAAATCGATGTCCCCATCAAGCATTAGGTTCCAAAACTCCTAAAGAAATTTTCACGGGTAAGAAACCTGACGTATCTCATTTTAGAATTTTTTGAATCCCTATGTATTTTCATGTACCGAAAGAGAAAAGGAACAAATTGGGTGCATCTGGAAAGAAAGGAATCTTCGTGGGCTATAGTGAAAATACTAAGGGCTATGGAATCTATGTAGCCAGTCAAAGGGAAGTTATGATTAGTCATGATGTCACCTTTGACAAAGATATGGCTCTCAGCAAGGTGAACAATCTTCCAACTATGAGGAGCTCTCAAGAAGCTGACACTAGGGAACTGAAAGAAAAGGATGATGAAACAATACCTGATGTGGAAGAACCCGTGGATCCTATTGATCCTCCTCTACCTGAGCCTTGCTCTTCTAGGAAGAGGCCTTCATGGCTTAGGGGGACACTTGATGATGCCGTAGGACATGCTGCACCCCAAGGAACCTTCCGTGAAACTAAGAAACCAAATAGGTATCAGGGATACCTTACCATCATGAGCACGATCATTCAAAATGAGCCTTCATCATTCTCAGATGCTGTCAAGCATCAAGTATGGAGGGATGCTATGATTGAGGAATATGATTCTATCATGAAGAATGATGTATGAGAAGTGGTTCCTAGACCCTTTTACAAGACAATTGTCACTTCTAAATGGCTTTATAGGATAAAGCATGCAGCTGATGGAAGTACGTAAAAGTATAAGGCTCGTTTTGTCACTCGAGGCTTCTCCCAAAAGGAAGGTATAGACTATGACGAGATATTTGCACCTATTGCCAGATATACCACCATCCGCTCGATCATAGCTCTTGTAGCTTCACAAGGATGGAACTTACATCAGATGGATGTTAAGACCGCGTTCTTGCACAGTTCAATCAAAGAAGTGGTCTACGTGGAGCAACCAAAAGGATTTGAGATTTATGATCAAAAATCTCATGTGCAATTTGAAGAAGGCCCTCTATGGGCTGAAGTAAGCACCCTGAGCATGGTATGAGAGGATCAATAGCTACTTAATGAAGCCGGGATTAACTAGGAGTAAATCCGATCCTAACCTTTACTTTAAGGTTGAAGATGACAAACCTCTCATACTAGTGCTGTATGTTGACAACCTATTTCTAATAGGTGTAGACCCTCTCATTCACAAATGTAAGAGGGAGTTGGCTTCTGAATTTGAAATAAAGGACCTAGGACTGATGCACTATTTCCTAGGACTTGAAGTTTGGCAAAAGCCAGGGGAAATTTTCTAATCTCAAGGAAAATATGTGTTGAAGATATTGGAAAGATTCAGTATGGTGGACTGTAAGCCTGTAACTACCCCGATAGAGCTTGACTTCAAGAAGTTAAGCGGTAGTGCTATTGTACCTATTTTACGAAATTCCACTGAGTATCGTCAACTCGTCAAAGAATTAATGTTCTTAGTGAACTCTTGTCCAAGTATATGCTTTGCAGTCAACACTTTGAGTCAACATATGGTTGAACCTCACCACATACATTGGATTGGTGCCAAGAATCTGTTAAGATATTTTTGTGGCACAATTACATATGGGTTAAGATACACTGTCGGAGATGTGAGACTACTTAGATACACTAATGTTGATTGGGCAAGCAGTGTGGTGGACCGTAAGAGCACTTCTTGGTGCTGTTTCTCCTTAGGATGTACTTCGATATCCTAGATGAGAAGGAAGAAGAAGTAAGTGGCTTTGAGCACTACTAAAGCACAGTATATTGCTACTAGCATGGCCCCCTGTGAGGCAGTTTGGTTGTGAAAACTCTTCAGTGAGTTGTTTGGATTTACATTAGATACCACTGTGATCCTATGTGACAACCAGAGCGGGATCCGTTTATCAGAAAATCATATATTTAATGATCGCTCCAAGCATATCGATATCAGGTACCACTATATCGAGATATGGTGCAACGAGGAGGAACAAGGATCCAACATATTGGTACAGATGAACAAGTCACCAACATTTTGACAAAGCCCTAGGAAAGGTCAAATTCCTGACTTTTCAAGAACGACTTGGTGTCATTTAGAGACCCTCTGATGAGGGTCAAGTATGATGTACTGAGCTCTGGGAGCTCCAGGGGGGCGCGCGGTACTTCTTAGAGCAACACATGACCACAGGGTGACTCACCACCCCCTGTTGGTGCACTTGGTACAGGGTAAAAGGTTCAATCTTCCCTTCTGACACCCCATGGCGACTATGGAATATGATGATTAGTTCTCCTATGGGCCTGGATGATGTGTTCTCCATGGCGACTGTGGATAGGATGATTCACTCTCCTGTGGACAAGATGATTCGCTCTCTTGTGGGAAAAGAGGATTCGCTCTCCTATGGATAGGATGATTTTTTGTCCTATTGACAGGATGATTCGTTCTCCTGTGGACAATATGATTCGCTCTCTTGTGGGACATGATGATTCGCTCTCCTGTGGACAGGATGATTTGCTCTCTTGTGGACAAGATGATTTTCTCTCTTGTGGGACAAGATGATTTGCTCTCCTGTGGATAGGATGATTAGTTCTCTTGTCGAGGCATCCTACCCATGTAGTCTGGGACTCATGGGAAGTAACTCTCATCTGATCAATGAGCAAGGAAATGAGGATAGGGACCATAATAGTACCGATGGATGAATCACTGTATCTATTATCCTCCCTATGCTAGGATGACCTTCACTGATCTAGGATTAATGATGTTGGTTTGGGACCAATGAGAGTGGTACCCACTATGACACTGATTTCGGGTCAATAGAGTACTAGTCTGGGACTAGTGGTACACACTCTGAGACTGATTTTGGGCCAGTGAAGGATGGTATGATACGTCTTCGATCACTTCTTCTTCTTCATAATTCGAGCAGAGAAGAGCAGAACGTAGTAGAACATAACAGAGCAGGCACAATTGAACATAGCATAGAAGGGGTCAAGTTGTACAGGGCAGTGCATTTGATGGATGAATAGTAGCAACAGACAGACAAATTACAGATAGAGTTCTCCATAGTTGAGAGGGAGTGTTAAAATTGGCAACTAGGGCCAAAATCCATGTGTGTCATCTTATTCATGGCTAATAATATTTTTACTAGATTCCTCTCATCGAGAGGTGTAGAATTGATCTAAAGATCATCCAATTCCGATAAGTATTTATGGAGATATGAATTTATTTTGATTATGGACTAATTGTCTAAGTTGGCCAGCAACTTATGTGGGCTCAAAAGCCAAACAATTGCATCTATTCAACCCCAACGTTTTCATATAAATATAAAAGGTATCCTCCTCATTTGGACACACACATATCATCACATCTCTCTCTCCTACGCAGAAAAGAGTCTCTTCTCTCTCCTGTGCAAAAATGTCTCTTCTCTCACACATGTGGGAGGAAGGATGCAAAATTTAGGGCTGCAAATGCAGATTGAAAGTTTGAACAATTTTGACCATCATTCTCTTTCTCAGAACTGCATTGTAGGTGAACCTGATTCTCTATGGAAGGCCAGATTTTTGGTGAAGGAATCCAGCCGATCCGACGGTTGGTTTGCAAGATATTGACTCCCCTAGTTTAAGGTTGTTCTAGGGTTTGCTGTTGCTGATGTAAATCAGAATTTTGTACTATTTCTCTCTATTAAATTATTGAAGATAAAGGAATCAAAGAGTTTCCCCATATTAGGGTTTGTCCGTGGCTAGCCGCCACATCTTGTGTCTCTTGTCTTGGCTTGTTTTTTGTGGATCATTTAATGTTCTATCTGCACTTTACTTAATGAACATGTGATTACTAATCTGTGGATAATAATAAGAAAAATAAGTAAACTTCTCTAAACATAGAACATACCATAACTTAACATAAAATTCCAAGAAACTAATGAAGCACTTAAAAAAATTGTTAAGGTGAGGTTTCTAGGGTAATGTGGCAGGTAAAGGCATGCAGGCATCTTTGTGGTCGGATGGAGAAAGGGTGTGCGATAAAGGAAGTAAGGCGAAGGCTCATGAATCACCTCAGAAATAAAATCTTGAAATAAACCAAGGGAGCTCCTACTGAAATCTCGAGGGAAATATATCTAGGGCTACATGTAAAGTAAAGGAATGGAAAATAAAGGATTGGGTTATGTGTAAGAAGAATATGGGTGAGAAAGAGGGCACAATCTATAAACATTTGGATAAAATTAATTTAATTTTTTTTTTCAAAAAAAGATTATTTCCTTTATAAGTTAGATTAAGTCATTTAAAAAATAGAAAATGATATAATCAAATAACAAAAATATATTATTAAAATGGTAAATAAATGGATCAACATCATCAATTTAAAAATGTGGATAATGATTTAAAAAATTAGAAAATGATATAATCAAATAACACAAATACATTATTAAAATGGTAAATAAATGGATCAACATCATCAATTTAAAAATGTGGATAATGATGAGGACAACCAAAAATGTGGAGAATGATGAGTAACTCAAGGGTATTTAAGCTGTCTAAATGATTTAAACAAATCCTTTCGGTAGAAATCACATGAGAGAAGATCATGGCAAATCTTTTAACGACTTGTTTGAGTAGCTCTAACCCAAGGATATTTAAGATGTCTAAATTATCTTTTAATCGCACTTGATTTGGTTCACACCAACTCTTATCATAGCTGAATTAGCATGGTTACCATGAGCTAGAATTAAAATAGTTAATTATTAAAAATATTGTTTATATTTATTAGTTGAAAAAATATATTGCTTATATTTATATAAATTTAAATATATGTATATCTTTTTTTTAGGACTCAAAAGAAACCACCAAACCACAAATAAGTACTAGATCCGTCCTCCTCTCATAAACCCGTTCTCAAAGAGGGGATTTGAACTTAGGTCTCTCGAGTTTCAACCATTATCAATTTAAATATATGTGTATCTATTTAATATTATTTTTAATATTTTTAATTAATATTTAAATTTATATAGAATGCTTATTGTAAATATTGTTTTTTTATATACTTATTAATTCTAAAATATAATAATTATTAACTTAAATTATTATTTAAATTTATATTATAAATAATATTTTTATTTTATATATTTTTATTTTTAATAATAGGTTTATTAATTAAATTTATTATTTTTTATATGTTTATTAATTATATATCTAAAATATATTATTATTTAAGTCTATTTGAATGTGATGGGCATGTCTATTATTAAAATTTTATCAATATGCGTTACTGGTGGTTGGGAGGAAAGAATGGAATACTCTCCACCCAAATTCAATATTTGCAAGTGACGTGATGGATGTTGACAATATAGGCATATATTCCTCATAGGGAATATATGGGGTAGTACTTGTGAAATATATATGTGTATGTGTGTGTGTGCAGGCATTGTCTAACTTATAAAAGAAAATCTGGCTTAGTTTTTTTAAACTTGAGTTTAAGTTGTTTAATATGTATAATTCTAGTGCCCTAGGGGTTTTTCAGGGTTCTTAATCCATTTATGCATTCAAAAGTGTATTGCAAAAAAAAAATCATAATCTTGTTTGTTGTTTTATCACTTTCATCTATAAGTTAGACTATATATATATATATATATATATATATATATATATATATATATATATATATATATATATATATATATATATATATATATATATATATATATATATATATATATATATATATATATATATATATATATGACACATGTATCTTACTTTCAAAATATTGGTAAAAAAATATCATCAAAGTTTTTACAAATGTAAAACTGAAACACAAATAATAGACAAGGTAAACATGAATGCATATTATTCACAATGATATACAATTTTATACAAGTATAAAAACCCTTGGTTTCATATTCCAAGTGGTCACTTAAGTCATCTTTCACATTCCACACCATAATCCTTGGCACATTAGGTGTCTAAAATTTCCCCCTTTAATCCAAAGGGGTATATACGAGTCTAAGAAGAGACCTATAATACAAAAAAACAATAATGCATGATAACAATAGGTTGAATGTGCTCTCTCAAATGAAGGTATCACGTGGGAAAACTGGAGGTCTCAACCAACCGTGGTTTAAGGATGACCATCAACACTGGAGTGCTTAGTTACTCTTTCAAATTTTCTCTTTCATGACTTGATTAGTTTCTAACAGTTGATGGGAGATTGTATTAATCTCAAAGAGAGGATTGTTATGAACAAAAAAAAGGTTCAAAATGATGCCTTTTTTTATGTAGCTCATCTTGCTGAAGCTGTGGCTTAAGTTGTAAAAGCTCTATCTTCTCTTATGGATTTTCCAAACATGTTTTAATGTGAGAAAGAGTGTGTTTGTTGATTTTTACTATCCCATCATCTGCTAAATATATTATAATATTTAGTGACTCTAATAATTCATTATTTATGACCAGTTTCATTTAAAAAATCATGTAATATCACAAATACTAATCCAAATAATGAATAAATTTTAGAAATCAATGCTCGGAATTAGGCTTCAGGCTCACAATGCATCACAACACATAAATGAAAAGGACCCTTACAAAAATAATGTAACTCTGATTTGTATGCACCAATGCATGACTAATGCAAACTCACAGTCTTCCAGAGAAGATATATATGTAACACAAAAAATGTAGTCAATAGCACAAGCTCCAAACTCATGCTCTAGTATTCCATACAATGTTTAACATTTAGCAATCAATACAACATTAATTTAACTTAGGCTCCATAATTTAATATCAACCAATGACTTTAAGCAATGAGATCAATAGAAATGATCCTCTTAATAATTGAAAGACCGTTTTTAAACAATTCTACAACGATGGCTCTTAATAAATGAAACAAGACCTACAAGCAATTGTCTCTTCGTATGTTGCAACTTCATCATTCATATGGTCATCATAGGCTTTATAGTCAGGGAAGTCATATGGAAATGATGGAAAACCTACATCAATTGATATATACTAGCACTCCCTTAATCCAATCACTTGTGCCCCACCTACCAAGAACCAGAGGATCCAAAAGGTTGGAACCCATCTTATTGGAAGAATAATGGATCATCCACAAGCTGAAGAACCCTTATTATTCTTATTCAGAAAAAGAATTGGGCATGAAATTCAACACACAACATACAACCATCATATAACAAAGGAAGATTTTAAAAATAATTCAACATTGTGTATTAAGCACAGACTAACATATAAACTAATTCACATGTAAATATTCAACAATTCGCACAGAGGAACTGACTAGGATTTAATAAAAAAATATGGGAGGTTCAACATGATTGGAATATGAATCAACACACACAATTCCAATGAATGGATACCTTTGGCATTTAATACAAAAAATAAACCACGAATCTCCACATAACTTATAGTGTTATCCTTGTTGGCTCGCTTGCTAGTTATATTTTTATGGGTAACCAATGAGACCGATTTAGCTCCCACAATACAAATCCAAAAGTTTTTCTTTCTATTTGTTCGACCTTCAAATAGTGATTCAACATAGGTTCAAGTTTAATGTAAACGTTGAAATAGGGATTTAATCAACCAACGAACCAGCGTTCTACCATATTCAACACACAAATGTGCATATAATTCATGAAGACCAAACTAATACAATTGTTGCATTCTCACTATTTAACGTTGCTCTCAACACTGCATTCCACATTGATACCAATGCATAAATTATGCACAAAGACTAGTGTTTCATTCACCGTTGTTCCAATGGTTAAAACCAAAGTAACAGCTTCACCATGAATGTAACCAATGTTTTGTATTCCTCATGGAACATTCAACACTTCATTTCAACAAATTGATCAACTAAATATTCTCATAGTTGTGAGAAATAAGGGTTTAGAAGGGAAATAAAGATGTTAGAGAAGGAGTTACATTGGCATGCTTCTAAACTTAGCTCTGATAAACTAAGGATGACAGAGGCATTTTTAGCCAAACTGGCTTTGATACCATGTTAAATGAAACATAAATAATAAATAAGAAATACATGAATGCATATTATTCACAATGATATACAATTTTATACAAGTCTAATGACCCTTGGTTTCATATTCCAAGTGGTCCCTTGGACTCCAATGAACTTTCACATTCCACACAATAACCCTTAACCGATCAGTAGTCAAACATTTTTTTTTAGTAAATTTTTTTCTTTCCTCCTAAGAATAGATTACAAAAAAATACTAAGAGTTTTAAAATGGCTAGTCATTAGGAAAAACCAACCACTTCAAGAAATTCACTCTCCTTAGGTAGACATAAGACATAACTAAAATAAGAGTTTTCATGGCTGTGAAATAAAATTGATGAAATAGGAAATTTGAAAGCCATAGACATGACATCATACTAAGTAGAAAGGTCCAAATCGATGGTTGCAACCTAGACAAGGTCCTTGTTGTTTCCTGATGTGCCTCCAATTAAGGGATGGATGCCAAGGTGTTTCTCAATGTGCTCTAGCTGTTGATCTAGGTCCTTCATGAGCTGGAGCAATATAGTTAATCTTTCGACATCAATCATGTCACTTGCAAGGAATTCTACACACACAAATATTCCTCATACGAAATATATTGGGTTGTACTTGAGATATATATATTATCAAACCTTTCATCTACATATCCCTTCTCTTTATACAATTCACCACACATCTTATTTTCAAATTTTTGGTAAAAAATATCTTCAATTTTTTTTATAAAAAAATATAAAAATTTTGCAGTTTTTTTTGTGGGATAAAATTTTGTATTTCCTTCTCAACAAGAGATTACAAGAAAATACTAAGAGTCTAAAAAAAATTGGTCTCTAAGAAAACTCAACCATATCCAAAAATTCACTCTCCTTAGATAGGTGAAAGACATCAAGGTGTCTCGAAGTTCAAATTTTATCATACAAAAAGTAAAATATTGGTCTTCATGGTTGTGAAAGAAAACTAATAGAACCATGAAATTTAAAAGCGAGAGACGTGACATCATATGATGTAGAATGGTCCAAATCGATGGCCACAACTTGGATAGGGTCTTTTTGTTTCTAGATGTGCCCCCAATTGAGAGAGGGATCCAAGGTGTTTCTCAATGCACTATAGCTGGTGATCGGGGTACTTCATGTGCTAGCGAAAATGCTCCGTGGAGTGGAGGATATTTTCTCTATGCTCATGCTTATCTAAGAGAACCTTGGCTAGTTAAATTTCATATGTCATTACAGATCCACTGTGTGCATGTAATAGTTAAAGAACCCATGTGTATGCCCAATGTCTAGCACCAAATTAGCTAGTTTAGCTAGAACCTTAATATTCAAGAGTTGGTGGATTTGGGAGGTCCCTCTCTCTTGGCATTAGTGAGATTTTCCAGAATGGGGCCTCGGTTAATCTTTCTAAATCGAGCAGTTGTTTCCTCAAATCAGTTATGAGTACATGTACTGCATTGATTTACTCATTCCTGCTAGTATGTCATTCCCCTATGAACTCAAGAACATTAATGAGGCATGATGGATGCATAGGAAGAGAAAAAGGCCAAAGAACATGATGATGAGAGTTAGGAAGTGGATGGAGGTACATGATTGGGAGAGCCAAGTGAGAAAGTTAGGGCCATGAATGTAGCCTATACAAATGAGTGAGTTTAGTGGCAATGTGGAGAGATCAGAGGAGGGCCAATAAAGGAAGGTTCCCACTTAGGGATGCTCTATATGAAAAATAGAGCCACAGAGGGGAATGAGGATTCCAATGAGGCAAAAAGTGTAGATTCAGTAAAATTAATAACATTGGATGGCTACAAAGGTTGGTATACCAGAAAATAATACCATGAGTAGAAAACCAAATAAAGAACCAGAAAGGGAGAGGGATGATCGGTCATCAAAGAGAATCCACGTGAAAGGTACATGGTTTTTTCGCAGTGGTGGCATGATCCATCCAAATGTATAATTTACGTCCATAAACATCCATACAGAGAGTCTTTTTCACGAGAAAATTTGAGTGCCAAACAAGTTTTAGGAGGAAATATATTAGCTCTGTGGAGCATAGCTCTTGAGAAATATAGCAATATTTCTCTTCATAACCTCTTTAAAA
Organism: Pinus tabuliformis; assembly: GCA_031772625.1. Classification (NCBI taxonomy): domain Eukaryota; kingdom Viridiplantae; phylum Streptophyta; class Pinopsida; order Pinales; family Pinaceae; genus Pinus; species Pinus tabuliformis. Next base: position 198,726,548 of record CM062818.1, on the reverse strand, counting down.
ATTCGAAGTGTGAAAAATCCCCACACTAGACTAATAGGAATGTACCAGATTCAATAGAACTTCACTTGGCAAGCTCTCCTGTTTGATGGGGAGATGAATTAGTAGAGCATTTAGGGTATTGTTCCCAATTGAAGTTGTTGTGTAATTCACATGGAGATTTATTCCCTAATGCCTGACATTATTAAATCTATGGAGGACTAGGACCGAGGCCATAATTTCCATGCTTGGAAATTGCAAAGAATAATTCTTCACTCAAGAGAGACTTCAATGTACAAACTAGATGATCATAGTGTACTTGAGGCAAATGTGACTAGAGTGAGGGTTGCAAAGGTGGTTAATGGGCATGGTATAGATTTACAAAATGGAAATTGTCTCATGACCTAGCATAACCTTGAATATTAGGTTAAATAGTGTCAGGCCAGGGTAACTCCAGGATGAGCGGGAGAGAAAACTGATATATTTATTCATTAGCTAACTCATATTTATATACATGAATACAAAGGATCAGTTCATCTTCTAGATGACTGTCCAGTTCACCCATCCGTTTCGGATTAGGTGTCAACATTCCCCCCCTTAATCTGAAGGGATGTTGGTGAGTCCAAGCATCATTATGAATCTTTCAAGCTTTTCTCTTCCAAGTGCTTTGGTGAAGATGTCTGCAATTTGCTCGTTTGTGGAACAATGACGGAGATGGATTGTTTTGGCCTCAACATGATGTCGGATCAGATGATATTTAGTATTGATGTGCTTAGTACGATCATGGAACTTTGGGTTCTTGGCCAACTTTATTGCCGATGTGTTATCAATCATGAGTGGAGTTGATTGTATTTGTTTTACCTGCAAATCTTCATGAATTTTCCTGAGCCACACAATTTCTTTTGTTGCTTCAGCTGCTGCCACATATTCTGCTTCTGTTGTGGAATCTGCTGGTACTGATTGTTTGCGTGATCTCCAGGAGACAGCTCCTGATCCAAGACTCATAGCATATCCTGAAGTAGATACCCCAGTTTCTTTGTCTCCATCGAAGTCTGAATCAGAGTATCCAATCAAGTTGAAGTCGTCCACCTGTGTATACTTGATTCCAAGGTCTTGAGTTCCCTTCAAGTACCTTAGAACTCTTTTTCCAGCAGACCAATGTCCCTCACAAGGCTTTTGCATAAACCTGGAGAGGATTCCAACAGCAAATGAAATGTCTGGTCTGGTAATAGTGAGGTAGATGAGACTTCCTACAAGCTGTCTATACTTTGTTGCATCCTCAAATTCCTTTCCTTCAATAGATGTGAGCTTCAAGTTTTGTTCCACTGGAGTACAAAGGGGATTGCACTCTGTCATGCCAAATCTGTTTAACAAATCTCCAATGTATTTCTTTTGAGAAAGAAATATGGACTTTGGATGTTGGGTTACTTCAATGCCAAGATAGTAATGAACATAGCCCAAATCAGTCATTTCAAAATTTTTTCCTAATTCTTTCTTTATGGATGCAATATAGCTTTCATTTTTCCCTGTCACTAAAAGATCATCTACATATACCAAAAGATATACAACTGTTTTTCCAACTTTCTTGACAAATAAAGTTGCATCATCAAGATCAAAATGATTGAAGTTGAGTTTCAGAAGATGCTCAGTTAGTTTTTCATACCAGGCTCGTGGTGCTTGTTTGAGGCCATACAAGGACTTCACAAGTTTGCATACTTTGTGTTCATGTCCTTTCACAGAAAATACTTCAGGCTGGGACATAAAAACATTCTCTTTTAGATCTCCATTCAAGAATGCAGTTTTTACATCCATTTGATGGACTTTCCAACCGTTCTGAGCAGCTAGTGCAAAGAGTGTCTGGATGGTTGCCCATTTTGCTGTGGGGGCAAAAGTTTCCTCATTATCGACCCCTTCCTTCTGTGCAAAACCTTTTGCCACAAGCCTATATTTGTGCTTGTCAAGTGAGCCATCAGCTTTGTACTTGTTCTTGTAGACCCACTTGCAGTCAATTGGTTTGGTTCCAAATGGAGGATCAACCAACTTCCAAGTGCCATTCTTTATGAGGGCATCATACTCCTTCTGCATCGCTTCTTTCCATTCATCATGAGAAGCAGCTTCTTTGAAGGAAGTTGGTTCAAAATTTGTAGACAAGTTCAATTCACAATCATAAGTAACATCCATATCAACAGGTGAATTAGAGTTATCTACATCACCTCCATCTTGTCGGTTTGTATTTCTGGTTCCTGTTTTTCCAATTTCATCAGGATGAACGCTTTCAAGTGTCTTTGTCAGCCACTTTAGGGGACCTTTCTGAGATGGTCCAGGATGCTCTGTTGATTGAGTTGGGTCTGAATCAAGATTGAGTCTCCCAATTCTATCAATTACATCACTTAAAGCATCATCGGTTGTTGGAGTGTCATGCAGGGGAGATTGTTCTTCAGAAGGAGATTCCACATGTTGATCTAGTATAGGAATCCCCCCTTCAAGATGTGGAATCTGATTATCAAACTCTTGGAATGATTTCGGTTTTGTGAATCTATCCAAGCGATCAAGTTTCTGCTCAACAACACTGTCAGATTTGGATGATTCAAGAAAAATGACATCTCTAGATAAAACAAACTTTTTATTTACTTCATCATAGAGGCGGTATGCTTTAGATGTGTTTGAATACCCCAGGAAGATACACTTACGACTTCTAGCACCAAGTTTGTTTCTATGTACCTTTGGTATTAAAGCATAACATGTGGAACCAAATATCCTGAGATGTTTTACCGAAGGAACATGTCCATACCACAATTCATAAGGAGTCTTGTTTCTTATAGCACTAGTTGGACATCTATTCTTTATATATGCAGCACATAGAATAGCATCAACCCAAAACATTGTCTTTACATTTTTGAAGAAAAACATGGATCGTACCATATTCAAAATTGTTCTGTTCATTCTTTCAGCTACACCATTCTGTTGAGGATTATAAGGCACAGTTGTTTGATGTTTAATCCCATGTTGGCGAAGATAGTGTTCAAATTCATTTGATGTATATTCTTTTCCATTATCAGTGCGAATAGACCCAATATGAGATTGTGCATCATTTTCAATACATTTATGAAAATTCTTGAATGTTTGAAAAGCATCAGATTTGTTCTTCAATAAATAAACCCAACACATTCTGGTGTAATCATCAATAAATGTCATGATATATTTATTTCCATTTGCAGAAGAAACAGGCATTGGACCACATAAATCTGAATGAATGAGTTCAAGCTTCCTATGTGCTCTTGAATGTGAATCATGAAAAGACTGTTTGCTATGCTTTCCTAGAATGCAAGCATCACATTGCTTATGTTTTCTAGGAATTGTAGGCAAACCAGCAACACCATTTTTCTTCAACAAGCGGAGACTATCATAGTTAAAATGTCCAAATCTAGCATGCCATAATAAACTTGATGGAAGTGTACCTTCTTCAAGGTGAGAAATATATGACAAATGTTGTGCATGAGCAGAGGTTCCTTGCAGTTTAAGAAGTCTTTCTTCTTCTATACCCCTCATGACAAGTGAATGGTCAGATGCCTTTCTTACCTCAAGCTTTCCATCAAACATATGAATGGAGTGACCTTGCTGGCGGATGTGGACCAGGGACAACAAGTTTCTCTTGAGCTGTGGGAGATATAAAACATGATCTAGAAGAAAGTCTGGAAGACCAGGCAGTTTAAGCCTGATTGTGCCAAGCCCTGATGGCTTGATTTTTGACTGATCTGCAAAGTATACTACTCCATCAACATTGTCAGTGAACTCTTCAAAAAAATCTTTCCTATGAGTCATATGACAGGTTTCTCCTGAATCAAGCAACCAGTCATTTTTCGAAGAAGTAAGTGAAGCATTAAACAAATCTTCATTTACTCCAATGTTACATTGTGCCTCAATATAGTGAGCGGATTCAGGTGCTTTACCTTTGTCTGTGTCATCAATTTTACCTTTCTGCTGATTTCTTCTCTGCTCAATCTTGTCCCATGGTAGCTTGCATGTAGAAGCATCATGTGATCCATTTCGTTTGCAGCGAATGCAATGGAGATCTGCCTTTTCTGCTTGAGAATGTCTGCCCCCCCCTGCCTCTGAAGTATCTTCCTCTTCCTCTTCGTCCACCTCTTCCTCTTGTAGAATCTTGAGCAGGATGATTTTCTTTATGAGCAAGGCAAACAGTCTCTTAAGAAGATTCAGGGACTGTTTTCTTTCCAAAGGTTTTCTCTCTTTCAGCAAACTTTTTCACAAGAGAGTCAAAGGTTATATCTTTAAGGTTTCCATTTGCTTGTAAAGACTCAAGATAATTGGAGTAGGTAGGATAGAGTACTTTGAGAAAGGCAATAAGAGAGATATCCAGCTCAACCTTAGTGGATTTAATATCATGCATTATAGACTTTATTTCAGATGCAAGAGCAAGAGGATCATTATTTTTCAGTTCAAGAGTGAAGAGTTTAATCATGAGCGGAACAACTTCAAGTGTAGAATGTGTATCATAGAGTTCTTTCAGCTTTTGTAGAGCTTCAAAGGCAGTGGAATAGGATGAAATATGATGACTTACTTCTTCATTTACAGATGTTGCGATCAATGCATAGGCTTTGCTGTTCTTGTTTTCCCAAATGGCGAGTTCTTTGTCTGATGTAGGCTGCACAGGGTCTTTGTCTTCTTCTCCGACACACACTCCCTTCCACAACTCATTGTAGATTAGGGTGTGTTTTACCATCCGAGAGCATTCAAAATAGTTCTCCTTGCCAGTGAGAACTATTCCTACCATAGAAATGATTGAATGCATTCTGTAAAAAAACTTCTGTTGATAAAAAAACTTCTGTTGGAAAAAAAATCCTTATGCCACAGCCTTATGCATTTTATTTTCTTCTAATGTTTGCATCAACATTTCTTATATCAGCATCAGCAATATTACTATTTTTTGAGAGAAAAAAAATTCTCAAGGATCACTTCAATATATATCAATATATCATGCAATACTACAGATGATTTGATATAAAATACTCTGACTGATATATAAACACTCTGACTGCTTTGAAAACTGCTTACCATACGCAACAATGTTCATTCTTAAACATGCCAGACATTCACACATACGGCGCCACTCGGTGTTACAATCTTTCCACAACAACCAAGTCCAAAAAACACATTCAATAACTTATTCAACCATCGCAAAAGAAAGTTTATTGAAACAGCGCATTGAAGACATACGATTTCATATACGATGTCAGTTGAAAGCTGTTGCGTTCAACAACCAGCCCACGGGAAACTAAAATCCCGCCTTGCTGCTCCAACTGAAGCCCGAAAAAAACTGTAAGAAAGCCCGAATCCACCTTTTCCATTTAGTTTTGCTGCGGAGACTGTTTAAATGCAACTCTATGCTCCATTGTGCACTTACAGATTACGAAAAACACTGTATTGAACAGATTAAAAGACTAGTCTATATTACTGGATAATGCTGACAGCTCAGAACTCTTTATTGAGATTACACTCTGTATTGAGATTAAAATACTACTTCTACGGATTACAGTGAACTCTGTAATGAGATTAAAATATAGTTCTTTTTGTCAGGCACGTTCGAGCATGCTTCAGGCTTCATATCTTCAACGCATCAACGTTTAAGGCTTCAGAGGAACGCATCAATGCTTCAGGCTTCATATCTTCTCCAGCATGAGGGGACCGGTGCTGCGAGCAGAGTGTATATGGGAGAGTAGCATACTCAAGGTGTATTCGGATGGGCATATAAATCTCTTCGCACCCTTATCGAGAATAGAGCAAAAAATTGATACCATCCGAGAGCAAGCTAAAGGACTTAGGGAATCGATTAACGACCCGGAAGCGCTAGAAGAGAAGTGTGAGGTATTAACTGTGATATCAATGGAGGCACAATTTATATGCATATGGGAGAGCGCATGGAGGACTGTTGAAGGGTGCGACTGTAATCCGCTACCAATGGAAAATCCAGGCCATCGCTTGGATAGAAGGAATCACTGCACAGGTTTGTGCTACACGGCATCTATGCCCTCAATATTCAATATCAAAAACGCATCAACGCTCAGGTGTATTGAATATCAAGAACGCACATTCAGCAGCGCAGAGGCACGCAGTCTCAGGTGTAACTGAAACGCACATTCAACAGGGCAGAGGGCGCAGTGTCAGGACAGAGGGCTCAGTCTCAGGACAGAGGCAGGAGTTACAGCTATTTTAGGGACTGGGACCTGTGCTTTGATACCATGTCAGGCCAGGGTAACTCCAGGATGAGCGGGAGAGAAAACTGATATATTTATTCATTAGCTAACTCATATTTATATACATGAATACAACGGATCACTTCATCTTTTAGATGACTGTCCAGTTCACCCATCCGTTTCGGATTAGGTGTCAACAAATAGAAATGTTGATAATTGTTAATAAAATGGGCCATTACCAAAACTTATTAATTTTTTTTGAAGAGGATTGGAAGAAAATTTAGTTAATGATTAATATTTTAAAATGGAGAAAGGAAAAAAAAAGGAAATAAATTAGAAAAGTTATTAATATAATTATTATGTATTTATGACTAATTATAATTTTTAATTAGTTAGTGAGATCAAACATATTAATAGATTGGTAGTAATGTTAGAAAAAAGGAATCTTAAATTAATTAATTAATTAATTAAATATTATTGATATTTTTTCAGTTAGTTTAATCTTGTTAATTAAAATGTTTAGTTAATTATTAAGTACTAAAGTATTAATAATAAAAATATTACTGTTAGTATTTATGTTATGATTGTTAGCTTTTAATAATATTATTGTTAATTTTAGTATTCATATTTATAATATTTTTATTATATTATTCCTATGTTTGACCTAGGATTTTATCACATTCCTTGCTCATGTGGGAAAGCATACACTGGACAAATTGTCAAGTCCTTTAAGGTTCAACTCAAAGAGCACACAGTTGACACCCACTATAATTGAATCTCAAAATTCGCTTAGTTAAAAACTCCCATAAAACTGGTCACATCCTCAATTTTGTGGACTTCAAAGTCATGGCTTTGTTTCCTTTCTACCCTCAACACGTCATCAAAGAAGCCTTAGAAATAGAAAAACACCCCAAAAACTTCAATCATGAAGATGGCTATAAATGTACTTAGTCTTGAAAACCCACCATCCAGTTCCTCTCTAGAAACTCTCAATAATCCGATTATTGTTCATAATCTTTTCATTTTACCTTTTTTGATCCCCCTCCTATGTTAACTTCTTCTAATGCCCATGTAAAGTGTTTTCCTTGTATCCTTTATCCTGATTCCCCCCCACTTTTACTTAACCTTTTTTCGCCTCCCCCCATCATGTTTTCCATTAATTTTATTTTCTCTACATTTAAATATTGTATGTCTAAATATGTTCCCTCTTTTATAATTTAAGGTTTCTTTTTATTCATCTTTCCATTCACTCTCTTCTTTATTAGTTATAACTATCTTTCTCAATAAATTCAAATAAATATAATTTATTTTACCTAGTTTATTATGCCTTTCTTGTCCTCCATTTAATATTAATTTGACAATAATCTAATGTTACACATGGTGAAAATTGATAAAATGATAATTTTATTAATTAATATTTATATTAATAAGGTTAATCAAAATATTAATAAACCTACTTTTATAAATAATAATATTATCAACCAAACATATGAAATGATTATTATTTTTTGAATAATAATATCACTATAAGCATTACAATAGGTCCGAACCAATTTAAAAAATATTAATTAACAATATTAATAACATTTGTATTTTATTTTGTAAATTAATTATATTACCTTAAAAAATCATATTACATCACCAATGAGCCATTTGTTAAAAAAACTTCGGCCTGACTCTGCCACATGGAAACCACATTGTTGGGTGGTATATGAACATACTAAATGTATAAATAGAAAATTAGGAACAACAATTAATGGAAAAGACCAAATAACCATAAAAGGGACTGCTATAAGATAGCCAAAACACACAATCCAAATCAAGTGTCTGATGATGTCAATGGAGTTGGATCCTCCACACTCATACCAGGTGGAATTGAGGGCTTAAAATCACATTGGATGTGTTTCTCCATGTGATCTCAACAAGCTGACAACTTATCACGACATGTCTATTGTTTCAACTAATTCATTGATACCATTAGGAAAGGAAATGATGTTGTTCCTATCCTCATGTTTCTCATTTAAAAATTGTCCAAATAGGGCCTTTAATTTCTAGTTGATAGAAATAAAATGCATATACAGATTCTTTCTTCCATTGGTATGACCAAGGTTAGGAAGCTAATGGGAAACCTCTTCTAATAGTTTTGAATCTAAATAGGCCTACCTGTCTTGAGCAACATGATTCTATAACAGCAAAATATTTTATCGAGTTCTATGAGAGGTGATAGAGTGATAAATAACTATCATGCCCTAGGCCAATGACTAGGCCCGTGGCCAAATTTGTTATCCACGTCCACTAGCCCCACTGCGACCATGGATATGTTGTCGTTGCATGATGAATGCAATAAGAAATATACCAACATAGTGCTAGCAATAGAGAACCCATCAACTCCAAATACTTTGACTAGGAAACAACCCCTTGGAGATAGATAATGCTTAAGATACTTGGTAGAGCCTACCCCTCACTAATACAACTTCCAACCAGATACCATTTGGCCACCACAAATTACACCTAGGCCATCCAAACATGTACAAGAAATGGAAATAATAACAAACTTTGTAATAAAGTTTCCTACCAAACAAGCCACCAGGAGATATCCTCCACAAGATACTTGGTTGAAGAATAAAAATACCAGTGGAATATTCCAACTCCACAATTAGTAGGATCCATGATCTTAAAGGAAACAAAGTAGTGATAGACCCTTGTACATGCCCTTTAAAAATACCCACATTATACTAGCAACATACACAATAAAAGGAAATTAGAACACTAGGCAAAGAGAAATATATTACCCACTTATAGCCATGAATAAGAGTGAAGACCAAGCACCTCAACAGTGCAAAACCTGAGTTATTCCCTAAACAACTCTACCAGTAGTCCAAAGCAACAAATTGAATGCTCACTTCTAACTTTATTCTTGTAGTCATGTTGATTTCACCATCTCCTATTAGCTTGAGGGGGCTTGGACCCAGGTTCAAGGTTAGCTACGCTAACCAAAAAAACCCTACACTACCATCCCTTTTGGCAACAACCCGCTTAGCACAAGCTGCATTTTCACCTGAGGCAGTATTGGGGGATGCTAGAACTAGGTTTCTACATCCAGAAGGCTATGTGATATGGGTTTAAGGTGTTTCTTCATTTTCAGGCCTAATTTGACCTTCACGAACCCTTATCCTTGAAATCCCCAAAATTAAAGCGATTTTCAGTTAAACAGAATTATGAACTTCATGTAAGGGTTTAATCATGCATAAAATAACATATGCAATAGATATAGATCTTCGTGGAGGAATAAATACAAAAATATAGATAAATGGCATTCAATTGTGTGTAAATACAAAAAACACTGAAGTATATAAATTGGACACATAATTGCTTAAAATACTCTTCATTACTTCATATCTTCAATATAAAAAATTTCGAGATCCTAAGCACATAACTTCACGGGCCCATGAACTCAGCTGAAAACATACCAAGGTCTCCACTCACACAACTGCAGGAGGATTCCCCTTCATCCAAAATATAGAAGATCTTATGCTTACAGGCTCAAAACATATCGAAATATTACTTACTTTCAAATCTTCAATATACATACATTCCAGATCTTGCGCACATAGTTGCAGGGGCCCGTGCACTCAACTGCGTACTTGACAAGGTTTCCATACACACAACTACAGGAGCCTTCCCCTTCGCCCAAACTAAAGAAAGATTTTATGCTTATAGAATCAAAACATATCAAAAAATTACTTTCTTATCCTTGGGATTACTAAGGCACTTCTTTATATATTTTTTCCTATTATAATACCATTGTCCACAAACCAAGGGTGGATCTAAAAAAAAAACACAAAGTTTTGATCTTCCTAAACCCCCTTTGACTCATATTGACCTGCGTGCTGTGTGCTCTGTTCCTTAAAATGCGGAGACAAAATAATATCTTAGTCAAAATTAGACCGAGGGGACCCTGTCCCAACAAGCCCCCAACACAAATATGTGACTCATACTTGAGTTGCTCCACTGGTACACTCTGGATATTTTCTTTTAGGATGCTGAACGAAGACTTCACTCAGTGAAGCACCTCCGTGCATTTTACTGTTGCCTGTCGAACTTCTTCGACCAAATTTTTCATAGTTGGTCCTTCTGTTGCTAAGACTATTTTCTTTTTTGTTTTCTACATACTCTTGAGCATGCCTTCCACAATCAATGAGAGATGCATTTCCTATTCTTACCAACTTAGGTAACTAGAAATGCAACAACACAATTGAATCTTTAAGCGCAAAAAAGCATCGCAGATTCTCAAGAACAAAAGTGTCCAAATGTGGATCAAGGTGTGATATTTATAACCCAATTCAAATTCAATCTACCCATCCCCCTTAGATCTTCCTCATAAATGCGAATTTCGCAGCTTATTTTCCCAGATTTGTGCCTTAAATGCATTTCCCTATCTCCTTTTAAGGGAAAAATCCCTGTCAAATCAATTGTAGTGGTTCCAATAGTAAATTTTTGGGTAGGTTGCACGAGACCCCTCCTTACAGTGTAGCTACCTTGTCACAACCTTTGCCTATGTCATCTTCCAAAACATCATGCAACCTTCCTTATTCGATATATTTTTCCTTGGTAGAGTAGTTTAAAGTTTTGCGCTCTCTTCCAATTGTCAGAAGCACTAACACTTTCTTGCGGTCATGTAATTGCATAGGGGTGGAACTGTCCCTGTAAACCTTCAATTTGTTCCCATTAATCCTGTCAATAAAAACTTCCCCATTCAGCTTCATGAGATGAATTGCGCCACCATTTGAAATATATTTAATTAGATATAGTCCTTGCTAATGCATCTGAAACTTCCCTTGAAATTTGGTAAACTTGTTTTCGTACATCAGGACCAAATTGTCATTCTTGAAAGTGTGCTGCTTAATGTGATAATTGTGCCACGCCTTTTCTCTATCTTTCTCCACCTGTTGATGAAAGCCAGCAAAAAATCCGTCTTCCTCTAACGCAAGTAGTTGTGCAAGGTGTTCCTCTATTATGTCGCGATCTGCCATTTTGGTTACTGCTACAATCCTTAGGCACTATGTATTCCATCGACATCATTGCTTCTTGTCCATAAACTAGTCAAAATGGTGTTTTCCGAGTTAATTTATTATAGGTTGTCCTAGATGGCCATATAACAGCTGGTATGCGCACATCCCAATCATTCCTATTAACATTGCAGACCTTTGTGAGGGAATTCTCCAAGATCTTGTAAAATATTCGATAGTTCCATTCGCCTGGGATGATATTCGATAGTTTATTCTCTTAAAGCTGCAATTTTCTCATTCAAAAAGTGTGAACCTCGGTCACTCATCAGAATCTTCGAGCATCCAAATCTTGATAGAATAAACTTGAATATGAACTTTGCAGGAGTGCCTGTGGTGCAATCCTTCACAAGATTTGTCTTGACCCACCTGGTTAAGTACTCTGTCACTGTGATAATATAACGTGCTCTCATCTTCTTCCCTGGTGGTTGAATAGGTTCAACAAAGTCAAAGGCCCATTTATCAAATGCTTGTAGCATGACTTATATATTTAATGGTATTTCGTCCCTTTGTGATGGCCTCCTAGTCCTTTGACACACATCGCACGTGTTGCAGTACTCCTTATAATCTTTATGTATCGTAGGCCACCATATTCCTTCTCGTGGGATCTTCTACATAGTTTCCTTGCCTGTATAGTTTCCTCCAATGACACCACCATGTGCTTCATCTAGAATACCGTGCCTTTCATATTCAGGAACATATCAACATAGAACTTCATTCAACTTCATCTTATATAATTTCCATGCTATCATGGAAAAATGTGTAGCCTTGAAAACTAATTCCTTCTTCTGCTATTTTGTATAACCTTCAGGAGATATGCTAGTAGATAAAAATTGAATAATTTTAGAAAATGCTCATCCATAACCTTGACAGCAAAGAGTTGTGCATTAGGCAATCCTTCATCAATATTTGTAGGCTCTTCGTCATTCTCGATCCGAGAGAGGTGATCTGATCCAACATTCAATTTCCTGGGCTTCATTACCACTTCAAAATCATAATCTTGGAAAAGTAGCAACCATCTACAGATTCCCCCCCCCCCCCCAACACAGGCTTATTGACTAGGTATTTCAAAGCAGAATGGTATATTTAAATTTTAAAGTGCGCACCTAACAGAGAATTCCCGAATTTATATAATGCATAAACCATGGCCAATCCTTCACACTTTGTGGTTGAATAATCCTTCTCAGCCTTAGATAGTTTTTTATTGGAGAAGGAAATTAGGTGGTCAATATCTCCTACCCCTGGTTGAGTTAAGATAGCTCCCAATGCTATACAAGACACACCCACATGCACATGAAATTCCTTCTTCCAATATGGGAATACTAGGATTGGTGTCGTAACCATCTTTTCCTTCAGAGTATCCAAGCTCTTCTGATAATTATCATCCCAGCAAAACGTAACATCCTTCTTCAACAACTTCTCCATGGCACAATGATTTGCACGTACACCTTAATAAACTTCATGTAGTACCCAGTATGACCCAATGTCGCATGTAGCTACTTTATCTTCCTAGGGGGCTCCAAATTGATAATTACGACAATATTAGTAGGTTCTACCATCAATCAATTATTACATTAAACATGGCCTGATAATATTCCATAAGGTACATAAAAAATGCATTTCTCCAAGTTCAAGGAAATATGATACTTCCTGCATGTATCCAACATCAGGCACAAACTAGAGACATGTTTCTTAACCAACCCAAACATTGTCCAATCATCGAATTAGACTTCCAAAAATTTATGAATGAATTCCTTGAATGTTGCAAATACGATCCTTGAAAATATCACAAGAGCATTTTTAGTCCAGAAGACAAGACTATATATTGGAACGACTGCTATTCTGTAGCAAAGGTAGTCTTACTTCTATCCTCTGGTGCAATCTTAATTTGGTGGTACCCCGAGAATCCATGTGTAAATGAATAAACTTCATGTCCACCAAAATTCTTGAGAACTTACTATGTAAATGGCATAGGGAATGGATCACGTACATATGCATCATTTAACTTCCACAGATCTATGCAGATCCTGATATCACCCTTCATTTTCTTCTCCTGAACCACCATAGGATTGACCCATTTAGATTCTTCCATGGGCTCAATTATTCCTGCAGTGAGCATCTTATTGAGTTCTTCTATAACCTTTTCCTTGTATTTGGGATTCAACTGATATGGGCGCTGCTTAACTAGCTTCACATCAAGTTTCAACTTGATCTTCATCATACCCAAATCTCCTACTATCCCTTTCAAGTTAGAGAATTTAGTATGAAATAAACCCTGGTATTCATGTAATAATTCAATGACCTTATCCATTGTGACTTCATCCCAATAGTCACAAATTTTCATGAATTTCAGTTCTTCTTCTGAGCCAATGTTTACCTCTTTTGAGCACTTCGGTTTTGAGATATTAGGGATCTTCGCATTAGGTCCACCAACTTCACGTTGTCCCTTTGACTCCAGGATATTAATATTCTACGTATCATCATCACCTTCTTTTATAGTAACATTGTAACATTCTAAAGCATGTTGTGGCTATGTACTCCAGTCAGGCTGTACCCAAGTGATAGGCTCTACAGGTGTTTGGAAGATTGCTTCTATAATCTCCTCAAGCACTTCATCAATGAATTCAAGCCCATCTTCGAAACTGAATGTCAACAAGAAGCTTTCCTTCATCTCATCCCAATCAGGGGTCTCATGTTGCAGCTCCATTTCTAAATATCAGTTCCTTGGGATAACATCAAATGTATGAATAAAGATATAAACCCATTTTTGTTGAGGTACCTCACCCCATGCCTTAGTCCTTTGAGTTAGATTTTCACGCGAATCATCCTTTCTTATTTACTTTTCAGTGAGTCGGGTGTTTGTGTAGCCAAATCCTAATTCCATCATTCTACGATATTCCTTCCAGTCAGAAAAATTATCCTTGTGCATACCCCGACATCTTGCAGGCATAGCTCTCAACGCTAGATCTAAGGCCTGGAATCGATGTTCATCTAGTTCATCCCTTTCAATTTGGTCAAGAAACATGTTGGGATCATCCAAGCCACCATAATAGGGTAACTTACGTACCTCAGTGGATATACAACATAGAAACTTTCTAAGTTGATTACATCGCAGTGTAGAGACCTCCTGCAACCGATTCTACTAGTTTTCTAACTCTTCATCTGAATCCGATTGACAGGAACTATCCTTCTCCCAGTTGATCCTTCAGTCCACAGTGGGATTGATCCAATCTTCATTTTGCATAGTTAAATTATATGTGTGCTCAATGCCTTCATCTTCATAATAATCATGGTTTGGTTATGTGTTTCGCGCACCTTTAGCTAGATTCAATGAGAAAATTACTGGAAGCTCATTCTTTTCAAATACCATGCTTATCTTCTTTAAGTTGATGATTGTGTTCATGTCAAGGGCCCAATAAATATCGAGCAATGCTGGGCATGGATTACTATCATCTAATATCTCAATAAATTCCACATTGACCACTTCTCTTGCGCCTTCAATATCTACAGTGACTCCATGCTAGAGACCCATTGGAATTATCTTTTTTTGATTTGCCATGCACAGTTGAATTGATGACCACTGTAACTTAGGCTTCCCCATATGCTCCCATGTTTTCTTTGGAAGTACGTTAGCATCAGAGCCCAAGTGTAGGATTACCTGGTCCATTTTGAAATCACCAATCTGTGCTATCAACTACATCTCACTACCAGTTCTCTTCTTGCTTCAGTTCACCTTATTGACTGTGCACTGTTTTGGTAATGGATTATCCTTTCTGCCGCAATGATTTATCAACACTTGAAATCCTTCAATTGCCTTCTGATCCCATAGTAACTTCATGTAGGTCTGCAGAAATGATTTTGACACTGTGGGATCTAAATCTTGCATTGCAGTAACTTCTTCAAGTTTCTCCTTTTGTGGGATTAGTGGTATTTGATTCTTAGACATATAAGCACTTGCATCCATAAAAATATTTCTTGCCTCCATGAACATCTCTTTTTCTCTATGCAAATCAAACCCAACATTCTTATCACTGGATTTTCGAAACCATAGATCTGATTCTGGTTGTTTGCCTTCGACCTTGTCTTCACCAGTGGCTATATTGCTTCACATGACTATGTTGATACTAGGATTTCACGTGGCTCGGATCTCATCATCTGAATATTATGCATCGGTTATTGGTTCTTCTTCTCCTTCATCTTTGCTATTAAAACAGAGAAACCTTCTATAACATGATCAAATTGCTGATAGTACTGAAAAGAAGGATGCGTTAGATTCTAATAGTCACACACAAAGTGTTTTGGTTCTCCACCATTGTAACAAATAATATGGCCCCAATCTCTTCCACCTCCTCCTCCTCGTCCTCTTCCCCATCCTTGGAATCCTCCATGAGTTGTAGGTGAGCCTTTATCGTTATGCGTGCAATTTTTAGCCTGCATTTTATACAACAGAGTCATGTCCATCATTAATTCATAGCTTTGACAATTCCTTTTATCATGGCCAACCAATTTACAAAAGTTACAAAAGAGTTTCTTCAGACACTGTATAAACTTCTTTAATAGAGAACAATTATCTGTCGAATGTTTTCCTAACACTTGGAAAATGCTACACCAGGCACTTGCACTGGTGCTTTATCCAACAAAATATTTAGGCTTCAATGAGTTAGGACCTCCCACAGCTATATAATCCCAGAATATAGGGCACTGATCCTTATGATGACCTTCAACCTTGCACTTTGTGCACCAAACTTTAGAATTTTCTTCTGATTTAACTTCCTTTCCCTTATTCAAATCCTAAAACTCCATATGCAGGCTTGCTAACTACGACTGGATCTGCTAAACTCTGATATTTATGCCTTGGATTGGCAAAGATTCTAGCTTCATCATGATCTCCAATTCTTCAACCTGAGACCTAATCTTCTGCTGAGATAACAACAATCATAAGTAAGATAATATAAAAGCTATGTACTAGTCCCTATGTTGTTCATCTAAAATCTAAATATTATCTTGGCTCAATAAGCACTTCGGTCAATGATCTATATCCCATGTAGACTCATTAACCCTCTTCTTGATCTCCTTGAATTTGGTCACACACTAATCTTGTGACTTCGGCTTCCTAAATTATGCATTCAGTGCATCCTTCGTGTTAGCTAATGAAGCAGTCAGATGAGTTATACTGTATCTAATGTACCAGGTAAGTGATCTATCTTGTAGCACTGTAACTAGTTTGTCTTTCTTCATGTCATCATCATTGATCTGCTACACTTTCCACACAAATTCTATGACAAACCAGAACTGTCGAGATACTTCTATCCTTGGCCCCTAAATATAGGCATTGTTACTATATTCGCTATACTGAATAGTGGAGGTGGGGGTGGGGGTGGAGGTGTAGGTGTAGGTGTATGAGGCAAAGGTGAAAGCAGGGGTGGAGTGGATGGATGTGGAATTCCAAAAGT
The DNA here is from genome assembly GCA_031772625.1 of Pinus tabuliformis. Taxonomy (NCBI): domain Eukaryota; kingdom Viridiplantae; phylum Streptophyta; class Pinopsida; order Pinales; family Pinaceae; genus Pinus; species Pinus tabuliformis. The sequence continues at coordinate 198,709,841 of CM062818.1, read as the reverse complement.
ACCCTGATCTACTAACGGTGCCGCACCTCTGGGCGTGCTAGTGATACTTCTTTGTTCTTCACTTTTAGACTCTCCCATTAAAGGGTTGTATTCACTTTCGACAAATTTGTCTAGATCTACCCTAAATTTCTTTCCACTTTTCATAGATCCAGACTAACCTCTCTTAAACATTAAGGTAAAGGAATAATCCATTTTTCACAAAAAATCATTTTAATCCAAGTTTTTAGCTATTTCAGGTGCTTACCTCTCAGACCTTTGAAGAATCCATGTTCAGCTTTGCTATAATACACAAATGTATCGATTGCAAATTTAGTGATGAAACAGCTTAGGATACTATCAATCTAGTAATCAAAAACCCTTGTAACCTTATAACCAGATCCCTCAAGATGTTTGACTAATTCTGGATTCCACACAATAGGATCGTCGTGCTTCCAAGTAGGTCCGCTATCCACTAATTTGGACAGCCGCTCGTGTAATTCACAAGAAAATGTTGAGAACAAAACTTCGTGTACTTCTGTGTAGAGATACCTATGTAACCACTTTCCTTTTGACATTCGTGGATTTCGATTTTCTTGAGCTGCAAACTCATGCAACTTCTGATCTATCCACTTCTTGATTTCCTTCTTAGTCGGTATCCACTTATGCCACATCACATATCTCTCAGATAGATCCTGGTCCCAACAATAGAACCATTTATTGGCTTGAGGGGGCTTGGACCCAGATTCAGAATTAGCTACTCTAACCAACAAAACCCTACACTATTGGCCCTTTCGATATCAACCTACTTAGCACAAGCTGTTGTCTCACCCGAGGAAGTATTGGGAGATGCTAGAACCAACTTTCTAGATCCACAAGGCTAAGTGATTTGTGGTTAAGGCGTTTATTCATTTTTGGGCCTGATATGACATTCGCGAACCGTTATCCTTGAAATCCGTAAACTTAAAGTGATTTTCAGATAAACAGAGTTATAAACTTTGCGTAAGGGTTTAATTATGCATAAAATAATGTATACTGTAGATCCAAATCTTCACAGAGCAATAAATACAAAAATATAGATAAATGGAATTCAATTGTGCGTATATAAATTGGACACAGAATTGCTTCAAATACTCTTTATTACTTCATATCTTCAATATTGATACTTTCTAGATCTCATGCACTCAACTACAAGGACCCGCACACTCGGCTGCGGACATACCAACATCACTGCGTACACAGCTACATGAGCCTTCCCCTTCACCCAAAATGCAAAATATATTACGTTTACAGACTAAAAAATATCAAAATCTTACTTACTTTCAAATATTCAATATAGAGACAGTTTTCTAGATGCTATGCACACAACTGCAGGGGCCTGTGCACTCAGTTGTAGACTTCCCAAGGTCTCCGCGCACATAGCTGTAAGAGGCTTCCCCTTCACCCAAAATACAGAAAGATCTTATGCTTACAAACTCAAAATAGATCAAAATCTTACTTTCTTATCCTCAGGCTTGCTAAGCCACTTCTTTATATATTTTTCCTATTATAATACCATGGTCCACAAACCATGGGTGGATCTAAAAAACAATACAAAAATTAAGGGGTTTTGACCTTCCTAAAACCCTTTGACTCCTAGTGACCTGTGAGCTGCATGCTCTGCTCCTTAAAATGTGGAGACTTTATAATATCTTAGTCAAAATTGGATGTAGGGGGACCCGACCCAACATCTCCCTTCTAGTATTCATGCCCGTTATCCACTTATAAAAGTAGAGAATTAAAGTCCCAGTGAGACATAATCACTGCAAAACCTAAAAAATATATGAAAAATCCAAAACATGCCTATACCTATCACATGCTTCGTGCATGGGGGGGTTGGCCACACCACCCCTCTCTTAATTACATTGAGAGTTGGTGGGATGGTGAGTGCCCCCTCCTCCCCTAACCTCATTTTCAGAGTGGTCATTCACCCACATCGGAGATTCCTTTTTAGTGTTAAGAATAGGTCATTAGTAACCATACCAACTCACCACAATCTCACCAAACCATACTTCATTCAAAAGTAGGGTATTATCCCAAGTCCCCATATTAGCTAAGAAATATGTTTCCTTATTCCAAAGAACCTTACATGGGAGGAAAATACATAACAAATATTATTGACCAGAGCATGAATACAAGAAACAATACATTCCAAACTCCAAAATTTAGTCTACTTTTCCCCCAGAGTTCTAGATAGAAGATGTTTAATAGTTGAAATCAACAATTGTGAATCCACTTCAATGTGTAGCTTTGCATATCCAACTTTAGTGGCCACTATAAAACCTCATTCAAGATCCAAAAAACTCGGCAGTATTATTACTACTATACCACAATACACCAAGAATATTCTTAAAGTTCTACCTTCACAGTATCAGAAAATACCCTCACATTTGGATTAGCCAGGATTTCCTTTGGAGGCACCATCAAAATAAAGTTTTACAAAGCCCTTAGGAGGAGGAGAGAAGAAGGATGGAGACAAGATTATCAGATTGGGGGGCTTAGAGGGTGAAAATATGATCAAAGAGGGAGAAACATCAAGATAAGAAAGAATTATAGACTTAAGGGAGGAAGCCTTCCAGTCATCCTGGGTCCAAGTTTCACTTAGCACTGTCTCTTGTATATGTTGCTTGACTTCCAACCAAACATTTTTTTCCTCCAAGGATTTCTACTTGACTATTCTTCTATTCCTTTCCTTCTAGAGATTTCCGTTCATTCTAGAGATTCCACAAGACAAGACTCTAGTCTAGAGACTAAGCTCTATTGACTACAATATTATCAAAAAAATTTGGACACCAATATGTTATAGATTCAATAAGGCTATTGATGTTATTATAGGAAGAATTGAAGAGTCCCAAAAACATATACCAATGATTGACAATAAAGTGCCATATGTTAAGTTTATTCGCCATGGATTCCTCATTATCTAACAAAGAGGGCATAACGATGGGCCCAAGAATTCTTTCCTTCTAATTTGGTCCCAAGTGACGAATCTACAATGACCTATTAGCTAAAGGAAGTGAGTTAATCTGGGCCAAAGACTATTTTTCTAGATTCTCCTCCATAGAGTCCCGCTGGGAAGTTTTTGATGATCAATTAAAAGAGAATATACTTCTTTTATGGTGAACACACCTTTTATCTGGTACCCCCATCTAAGTTTTTCTTGGCCATTAAAGAAAGCCATTTTTGAGTTGGCCAAGAGGAAAGTGTTGGATGGGGAAACCAATCTTCTATTAATTTCCATATCCTCCAAGGTTTGAAGCCTTGAAATGGTTTCCAAAAATACACTATTATGAAAAATTGTTGCTCACTAGTAAAAGTCTCTGCATCTCTAAGATCTCTTCGATTCCCCAGTATAGTAATTTTCTACCGAGCACCCTTCCAAAAGAGAGCACAATTATCATCTTTGATTTCAAAGAAAGCATGATGTTGGATCAATCCTTGGTTAGCCAAGGTTATCTGAATTTAAACAGGAACACAAAAAATTACAAATATAACCATACATAGAGAGATGCAGTGGAAATAAAAATTCATATCATTAATATCAAAGAACTGAAATATGCTTACATACAAAATGAAAATAAACTAGCTCGGGCAATGGTAGCTTATCTCTAAGAAGAGATGTAGCGGTTACATGCCTCTAAACTATGTTACAATGAGTGTTGAAGGCCTATTTATTATTTAGAAACAATGGAAAACCCTAAACATCCAAAAACCTAACCCTAGTAGATGAAATGCCAAACTATGCACCCCGTTGGGGTAGGTTGGTATATCAACTTCCCAGGGTCATAACTTTGGCATATGATCTCTGTTTGACGCACATGATACCTTGTTAGAAATATCTATATGAGGACTACAACCGCGGACAATAAATACCAAGTTGTAAAATCATATTTTCCATTGGTGGTTTTCCTAAAAAACGTTGTTTAGGACCTCAAAATGGCTCTAGAGGTTCAAGACCCAAAAAACTGCCAAAAATAGTAAATTTTGCTACAATTAAGGAAACTTAAAAACTGAAACGAACAATTGTGGGTATCGAAGTGGAATAGGTGGGTGGCCACCAATTTCCACATGGGTCACTCCTCCACCCTTAGGAAGAAATGGTCCCCATTGCATTGAGTTCCTCCATGAGATGAGGAAACTTCTTTGAACTTGGTCCCTAGTGAAGGAGTTGGCCTGCTTTGACAACTTGATATAGTTGGATCCTTTGCTGTCAAGTGTTCTTGATCTGTGTGTCCATGATTTGATCAATTATGGCTTGTTACATGCATTTTGGGCTTAACTCTGTGGGTGTGAGTTGTTCTGTAATGTCACGTGTGTCCAACAATGGTGGAAAGTAGGGCCAAAGGCGATCCACATTCAAGACTGGGTGAAGACCAAGTAATGGTGGAATGATGAGCTCGAAAGAATTTTCCCCTACTACCTTGGTGATGGTGTATGGCCTATATTAGAGCGGGTGAAGCTTGCTATGGGGCCCAACAAGGTGCTCCTACAAAAGTAGGCAAACTTTGTCTCCCACCTGGAACTTGTGTGGCACCCGATGCTGATCATTCCATTGCTTATAATTAGCAGTGGCTTTGTCCAATATTTCATCAACCTATTGATGAATGTGTTGAATGTGCTTAATGAAGTTGTTTGTCTTGTCAGCTTCGAGCTGGAAATGATCCGAATCTACCTGAGTAACTGCAAATGGTATGGCCATATCAATGGGACATCGTGGTTGGAATCCAAAGCCCACCTGAAAAGGGTTGTGGCCAGTTGAGCTATGGAGAGCCCAGTTATAGCTATGTTGAACATAGGGGAGGCTCTCATCCCATGTGCATGGATGCTTTGAGCTGTACATGTGCAGAATGTGTATGATCATTATGTTGATGAACTTTGTTTGGCCATCAGTTTAGGGATGAAAAGTTGTGGAATTAGTGAGCTTGGTGTAGACTAGCATCGACCAAAAACTGGACCAAAATGTACTGAGGAACCTATTGTCCTGATTTGAGATGATAAACTGTGGGATTCCAAAGTGTACCCACACTCGTTCAAAGAAGAGTTTAGCAGTGGCTTCTGCTGTGATAATCTTCTTGTGGGCCGCCATAATGAACATCTTTGAGAATTCGTCGATGACCACAAAAACATGGTCATTGCCATGCTTAGTAGAAGGAAGGCCCAACATGTAATCCATGGAGATGGATTCCCAAGGTCGACTAAGGGTAGGCAATGGAGTATAGAGGCATTGCTTCATGATGGCCAGTTTGGAAATGGCACAGGTAGTGCAAGATCTGATGTACTTATCAACATCTTGTCGAAGATTTGACTAGTATAAATACTTATGAAGTAATGCCACTATTATCTCAACCTCAAAATGCCCAGTGACCCGACTGTAGTGCGCTTCCCAAATCATCTTAGCATGCTCGCTTGAAGCAACACAAAGGTGTCCCAAGTGGCATAACAATGCATCTTGGAGGTGAAAATCTGGTACTTTCAGACCCTCCAAGAGTGTCTGGTATGTGTGGCTGAATTCTGGGTCACTTTTGTAGCGAAGTGGTGAATCCAAATTATCATTCCCACAAGAATTGAGAACGGTGGTTAATGCCATGATTGAGGGTCGGCTGAGGTAGTTTTAAAAATTATTGGTGTTTCCCTTATTGTACTTAATATTCAAATGGAATTGGTGCAGGTATTTGAACCACTTCCAATGGCGATCATTCTGCAACTTCCTTTGCGTCTATATGAACTGCAGGCATTGGTGGTCTGTGTGGATGACTGTTTCCTTCCCAAACATTTTGATGCTTCCATTGTCGGTAGGCTTTCATAATGGAATACATCTATTTTTCATGAGTGGGATACTTTTAGACTATGTATGAAAGTGTCTCACTATGATGTGCCACTAGATCCCCTTGTTGAGTAAGGACTACACCAATAGCATTGTCAGAGGCATCTGTCTCAATCTCAAATGGTTGTTTCAAGTCTGGTAATGTGAGCACTATTGCAGATCAAAGATGATGTTTAAACTCTACAAATTCCTTCTGTTGAGATTCAAACTAAGAGAATTTTTCTTTCACTCCTCCCTTGGTGACTTTAATCAAGGGCGAAGTGATATGAGAGAACCCAAACACGAACCTGCGGTAGAAATTAGCAAGACCTAGAAAGCTGCGGATCTCTGTTAGAGTGGTTGGGGCTGGCCAATCCTGAATGACTTGGATCTTGGTTGGATCCACATGCACCCCTCGTTCATCAATAATGTATCCCATATACTGAACCTGGGTTATCCCAAAAGTGCATTTCTGGCAATTAGCACATAGCTTGTGTTGCCATAGTGTTTGGAGAACCTGTCGAATGTGGTGGAGGTGCTCTTGCTAACTCTGGCTGAAGATCATTATTTCATCCAAGTATACCATTAAAAATGAGTTGGTGAATGATCGCAAGATGTCATCCATCAGCCTCAAGAAGGTTGTAGGAGCATTTGTCAACCCGAAAGGCATAAACAACCATTCAAAAAGGCCCTCCTTGGCTTTGAATACAATCTTCCACACATCAGAGGGTTCGATTGCTACCTGCTGATATCCAGACTTAAAGTTGATCTTGCTGAAATATTTCCCCCCCTTGAGTTGGTCCATAAGGCCATCAATCTGTGGTAGCGGGTACCTATTCTGGACAGTGATCTTGTTTAGCACCTCATTGTCAATACAGAGTCTCCAAGTCCCATCCTTCTTTTGTACCAACACAATCGGGCTCCCATAGGGTGATGAACTTGGCCATATGTGACCTTTCAGGTCCTGAATCTACCTCTTGATTTCATCATTCTCCGGAATAGAGCATCGATATAGTAGTCCACTGGGAAATGATGCACCTGGGGTCATATCAATGGAGTGCTTAACCTGAAAATGCAGAGGCACCCCTGTGGGGGAGGTGAAGATGTCCTCATACTCTTCCACAACCTTGTTCATCTGTTGTTGTCATGTGGAGGGGTCCTTTCTGGAGGTTGTGGCCATTGCCTTCTTCTTTCCTTGAGGATGTATTATTAGGAAAACAAATTTCCTCGTTTTGGAAATGAGCTTATTGCATTGTTTTTCTATGACCAAAGAGATGGCATTAGGTGGTGCTACTTCGAGTATCCTATAAAGCTTCTTTCTCATGGTAACAATAACAACACAAGGCCTTGACTCATACAAAACATGTTACTTCCACAATTATGGTTGGCCTAATAATACATCACAAACATCAAGAGGAGAAATGTCACGTAATACCTCATCCGTGAAGGGATTGATGTTGTATAGAAGGCGACACTGCCAGTTGACACGAAGATCCCGTCCTTGGTGAATCCACCTGATGGTGTATAGTTGTGGGTGTGCTCTAGTCACTAAGCCTAGCTGCTTCATGATCTCTACTAAAATGAGATTATTTTGGCTCCTGCTGTTGAAAATGAACTATAGTGGGGAACCTGTACCCACATTTGGGAGTGGAAGAGGCACTCCTCCTCCTATGGATCTTCAAGTTCCTCCTTCAAGATCTTCGTGGTGGCAATAATGGCTTTGGGATCTACATCGATAATCTACTTCCCTTTATCATTCCCCTTGTTGGGTTATGAATCAGAGTCAGAACGTAATTCAAAAGCCTTCAGCTCAGCCACAAGTGACTTCTTAGCCTGAAGCTCACTTGTGTTGTGAGTGGAGCTCTTATCGAACTCACACCACTTTCTTGTGTCCTTCTTCAACTTTGTGTTGTTCTTTGCTTGTGGCTTTGGTGGGTTTTCTTCTGCAACCTTGGCTTGGCTTTGTCCTTTGTTCTGCGATTTAGGGGCACATTTCCCTTGCTTCATATTCACATATCCAAAGTCTCGCTTTTCCTATTTAAGTTTTTTCTCGATCTTGACAGTGTATTGATACGCCGTGTTGAGCGAGGAGATTTCCAGGAACTCCATCTCATCCTAGATGTACCTGTGTAGGAAGTCATGATACCTGAGTACCAAATGTTTCTTAGAATCCTTGATACTTGACTTCGTGCAAAAGGTATGAAAAACATTAGTAAAATCTGGCACATCTTGGACCCTTCCCTGCCATAACGTGGTCCACTTTATGTATTTATCCTCATAGCTACCGACTGGGTAGTATTGCTCCTTAATGGCATCCTGGAATAAATTCCAAGTGGGTGCGGCTAAAAGCAGTGAGGGCGTACTTTATTCCTTTTTCTCATAGTAGGTTTCCCACTAGTCCTTGACATGGGGGGCGACTTTGAGAAGAGAAAAATTAATCTTTTCCCCGTTGGAAAAATCATGAACAGAAAAATGTCCTTCTAATAGATTTAACCATTTATCTATGGCGTCTGCATCTATTTGGCCCTTAAATATGGGAATGCCAAATCTTAATTGTATCTTAAAAGGAGTGGCACCTATAGAGTGGTTGTTGGTTGTGGATGTGTCGTCGATGGGCAACCACTGAAGAATCTGGGCAAAGTTATCCATCATCACATTCATTTGTTTCTCGAGGGCCTCCTTGAGCAATATATTGATAAGATCTCTTGCTCCCTCATCTTTCTATTCTTCCCCATGGGTAGTTGTTGGGATTTGTGAGGTTGATATTGCAAAGGTTCAACCAGATCGAGCCCTAACTCCTTATACCTCGACCTCATTAGGGACATGCAAATAAGGATCAAGAAAGATAATATCGCATTGATACCACTAATCTGAATTTAAACAGGAACACAACAAATTACATATATAAGCATACATAGAGAGATGTAGTAGAAATAAAGCTTCATTTCATTAATATCAAAGAACTGAAATATTCTTACATAAAAAATGGAAATAAACTAGCTTGGTCGATGGTAGCTTATCTATGAGAATAGATGTGGCAGCTACATGCCTCTGAACTATGTTACAATGAGGCTTGAAGGCCTATTTATTATTGAGAAATAATGAAAAACCCTAAACATCTAAAAACCCTAACCCTAGGTGTTGTTTGGAAAAGTATCCAATTCGGAATGCCCTTGTCCCACTCTAAGAGGTGATAGTGCCTTAGCAACAAACAAGGAAAGCTATCTGAGTATTCTTCTTTATGAAATGCAAATAGAGAAAGAAAGATGTAACTAACCAGTGTCTTCTGCTAGTTCGTCGATCCAATCACTCTCTCTCTTTCATTCGCTTCCCATTGCCTGCTCTTTCACTGGTCCAACTTCACACAGTTCCTGCAAGATCACAAGAGAGGAAAACTACACGAAAGATATAGATTCACATTCATAACTAGTTTAGGATCAAATATAAACTAAATATGCAAATATAACAAAACATGATTGAAATACAAGCATATAGGAGAAACTCAAGTAGCTTTATTGATATGATAACAAGGTTCAAGAGGAGATACAACCAAATGAGTCCCAATCCAGCATCTACCTCCCAGCAAAAGAATCCCTTCCTCTCCTCCAACAAAGCATAAATCACCCAATGTACTAATCTCAATCTCAAACCAACAACAATTCTCTGCAAAGTACAAAATTCTAGCCTCCTGAACCTCTAGGTGAGAGATCCATATATAGATGTGAGCAGAGAGGATGATTCAGCTCATGTTTTGACTTGTGGGTTCTCTCTGTCAGTTCTTGCTTCCACTTGGAGGTTGAGAACCTCTTACTCATCACTTGGTCGAATTCATTGAGGCAAGTGTCATTGAGGAAGATTCTGGAAGCTTCCAGGGTCTTTACACCTCGTTGAATGAACTTGCCATTTGTCATTTCCCGCTCAGCGCACCCTGGTAGTGCTTCTACTTGCGTTGCAGTGCACCTAGCCAGTGTAAAATCTGCATTTCAGCGCAGACAACTAGTGGAGCCTCTGAATTGATCCTGAATTGACTGTTTCTGAGTGGTTTTTGGTGGAGAACTTCTGGGAGAAGCTGTCATTGGTTGACCTTGTTCCTTTAGGGGTAGGAACAACTCATTTAGGGACTTTGGATCCCTTGGATTATGGAAATTTCATGCTCAATGCTGTAAGGCACAAAAATGTCTATAACACTAGGAGATGAAACACAAAACTATCGGCCCTATTGGGGTAAGTTGGTACATCAACTTCCTGGGGTCGTAACTTTGGCATACAATCTTCGTTGGACACACATGATACCTCACTAGAAATATTTATTCGAGGACTACAAATGATGACAGCGAGTACTGATTTCAAAACTCATATTTTCAAATGTAGGTTTTCCCAAAAATAATTTTGTTTAGGGCCTCAAAATGGCTCCGGAAGTTCATGACCCGAAAAATTGCCAAAAATAGTAAATTGTGCTACAATTAAGGAAACTGAAAAATTGAAAGAAAAAATTGTGGGGGTCCAAATGGAATAGGTGATTGGCCACCAATATCCACCTAGATCACAAGGACAAATTCCAAATGGATGAACCAAGAGGATAATCCATTGCTTTTAGTTTCCTAACTAAAGAAGAAGAATGTCCATACTTCTGGTGCCAAATTTATTTCCACAACTTTGATCTACCTTACAACTAATGCCACCATAATTTGTAACCTAAGACATTATTTAAAACTTTTGGATCCTTCAAACCAATTCTCCTTGTCATCTTAGGGAGGCATATTTTATCCCAAGCTAGTGGAGACCATTTTTTCTCTTTTTTTGCACCTCTCCACAAGAAATATCTAAAAATGGAGGTGAGAACTTTGAAAATAGTTTTAAGCGTAGCTAGAGATAATAGTTAGTAAATTGGCATGGCTTGTGACACAAATTTGAGGGGGACAAGTCAAACTTCTAAGTTCAGAGAGCGAAACACCCAACCCTCCAACTTATTGGGTAACCTAGGCTATGTCAACACAATAAGCGCATAGTGTTTACAATCAATGGAGAACCTAAATAATCATATGGGAGGGACCCAATTTTGAAGTCGAATGTGCAAGAGAAATGATGCTAGATATGTAGAATGATATTGAAAAAGTAAATATTATATTTATCCCCATTTATTAGGGTACCAAAGGCTTCCTTGAAGATATTCTAGATAGATTTCAAAGTATTGGCTTCCCGGACCATGGGAAGGGAATAGTGCATAATGTCATTAAAAAGGTGTTGATGGGTGATAGCGGTCATTTCCAAATAATCAAAGCCCCTTAAGGGTTTCCCAATAAGAAACAATGTTAAGAAACCTACTCAAACCCTCTATAGATAGTATAAAGAAGAAAGGGGATATATAATCACCTTGACAAAGCCCTATGGAGGGAAGGGATAGGCTGGGGATCCATTTAGATGGATGGAATAGGAGGGAAATAGATACAAGACAATGCCAATTTAGTCTGTAGTAAGCCTTGAAATGTTCTAGTTTAATCAACATTCCAACTCTCTTTATTTTTTTGAGGAATGGATAACTTCGTGAGAAACGACGATCCTATCATGGTTCAGGAGGGGATTAAGGTGGTTCATGATCACAAATATATAATAAATCAGTCAGAATCCACTAGGGTCCTCCGATTGTCTAGCCTTTAGAACTAAATTAATAAAAGTAGCATTAAAACTAGGCCATACCTTGTGTAGACAAAAAGATTCTTCCACCATCTCATGAACGTCTTTAACAATAAAAGTCTAGTAGGGCTTAAAGAGATCAATAGTAAAATCATCAAGACCTCGGGCTTTATTCTTAGGAATTTCCATTATTGTTGCTATTGGAAACTTAAATAAACTAAGAGGGGGGTGAATCAGTTTAGTGCATTCATGGAAAAAAATTTGCTTTCTTTCTTAATGATTAACATAACTATTAAATGAGCATCATAACACCTCATGAACAATAGATATAATATGTGAACAACATGTAATAAGTAAACCATAACATCGAATCATCACATTAAAGCAACATATATGGACATCAGATATGAATGGAAACTCATAAAGAGAGAAAACCACAAATTTGCTATTGTTATGGTGCAAAGGAAATATCCTACTCTCTTACTACATCAAACTTCCTGTAGGATCCAACCTACACGAGGTTGCTACCTCAAATCTTCTACAAGGTTCAACTTGCAAGGAAGTTCCAACTCCCACAATTTTTTTGTAGGCTACAATCCACAACGGGCTCCTACCTCAACATGCTCCAACCTATTCTTTATCAATCTATAACTTGAAAGGAGACAAAAATCCCTTGATACATACAAGAAACAATTTGTTGGTTTACCTAGTCTATAACTCTGCATACCCCCACCTCTATCTCTGCTTCATATTCTCCTCAAGTCTAATTAACATCTATTCTATATGTGTCAAGTAACTAGTGAACAATAAATCAACCATCTCTCACATTCTCTAACACTAACCTTATAGCCTCCCAACTTCACACACTTTTATAAACAAGCTTTGATGGCTATTATTATTCCATACAAGAATATGAAATGATAAGTTTTGTATCTTTGCATTCTAAGGGTGTTTGTTTAATTTCAACACTCTTTCAACCTTTGGATAATAAAATCCATAATATTAATTAGAAATATACATTAACTCAAGACAATTTTAATAATTACAACAACTAACATAAAAGAACACACAGTAATATTGTCTATTTGAAAGAGTATTACGTTACAATATAGGGTAACATTGTTTGGATAGTAGATGACCTGCTTTATAGCTTAGTCCGCATAGTAAATTACTTGTGTTATAGTTCCTATCATGCTTGTATCATTCCTTTTCCTTCCCCTTTTGCTTTCCTTAAATCATAGCAATCTCTACAACATAACAATCTCCGCAACATTTTTTCATTAGCAACTATTTAAGCATATGTAACCAACAAGGATATGAAATCAATTACAGAACAATAGTGAGAAATATAGGAGCTCCAAGACAACCTTGCCATCAATGACACCCTTTTCTCTCCTACTTTGTTGCTGCTTTTCCATCACAATTTTCATCACAACTTTTTCATGTCTTTTCCTTGCATTACAACATGACCAACATCTCTGATAATAAACCAACTCAACAATATATGCAAAAATAAAATCTCCATAACAATATATACAACATCAACATCTCCATACCTTTATTCTACCTTGATTCTCATAGGCTATTCTTAGTTGCACCTCCTCACACACATGTGGTGACCACATTTATAGTAAGCAAGCATAACAACAAGAATCACAACACCTCATCAACTTTTCAAACATCAATGAAATCAAAAACCTATCTTGTTGCTCCTTTTCCATCAATTCTAGCAATTCATAAAATATCCCCTTTTTGCATTGATGGAAAAACTATGATCCTCAACCTTTTTATCATTAGAATCACTTCTCCTTTCCTTAACTTACCCGCCCTTTTGAAATCAATGTCAAGGGGGTGTATTTTACAATGAAAAATAACTTATATCTCACAAGTTACAGACCATTGTTCATCAAGTTCATCATCAACCTTACAATAAGTAACTGTTGAATTCATGGTTCAAATTTATTACCCATCAAAATGGTTTCATTTCATCTTGTTTGTGTGAGTTTTTGTATGTCAATGAACCCTTGTTTTAACATGTACCAAAATTTTACTTCAATATTTTGATTTGAAAAAAATCCTATAATAGTATTTCTCATAGTCCTCTGATACTTCATGACAATGACACTCCAACATCATATCATTTTTTTCTCATCTTTGTTGGTTGTCTCAAGGATTCTTCAAAAATGCTTGAAACGTTTGATCTCTTGACAAGAGATTTTAAACCCCTGGTAAACTATAGTTCCTATGGACTCTTTAATGATTATACATTAACAAATCATCATCAGATTATTTACATCTAACAAAAATTTTCAATTGTACAGAACCTTGGTATTTTTGAAAATTTTCGATTTTTTGAAAAATCATCCAAGAAGCTAAAATAGCCCTTTTCCTTTGATACACAACCTCTACAGTGACTACATGAAAGTTATTGATGTTGGCACATGCTTCCTTCTTCATATATGTGCCTCTTTTTTTGTCCATTAAGTTATCCTCGCATTTTTAGGCAATGACTAAATGCTATATAGTGGTGAGATTATTATCTTGATCCAGTCATGCATTCATAAATTCTCATAGTAGTCAACTTGCAAGTCAACCTCACCATTGTAGTCTAGAATAAACATTTCTCAATGTTAAAACCAATACACTGTTTCTGCATATCTATTGAGATAAGGATCTATTTAGATGATAGTTACAATAAGACCACAAGCTTTCAAAATCATTGCTGTATAGTGACTCCCTTGATTTAGAAGAGAGGTTCTTCAGTCATCGAAATGAATTGATTGGCACTTGTAAAGAACTAAAACTACAACCTCTCTTATTAAAGTTTGCAGCCTTTGAATATGCATAGTTATGGAAGAAAATACTACTAAGTGCTCTTCCTCGAACAAGCTGACATGAGACTGAATGTCATACTAGGATTTCCAAAGATAAGCATATAACATAACACAATCTATTGAATGGAAATATGAATAATTTTTTGATGTTCAACAATATCCCAACAAGGTTTACAACTCCATGAAAAGAAATTGTTCTCGTTGGATCCTTCTCCAAACAAACTCATGTTTGACCTCAGGTAAATAATCACCTTTTCATAAAATAAAAACCAAAGCTTCGTTGTTCAGTATTAGTTGTTCATAATGCATTATTCTTTGGCATTTTCCCACAATTTGAATTTCTTTTAGTCTCAACTATCATGTAGCATAGGCAATTTCATATTGTGTGTGTGTAAATTATGCCGCTGATTAGGTTTTGTATAACATTTCATAAAGCAACATTGGTGAAATGTGAAATTTTATAATTGTCCTCATACATGTTTGTCATTGTGTTATACGCTTGCTATCAATATAACATAACTTATGAATTGTATTCAGTCTAACATTCATTTGGTAAATGAATATTTGTATGTAACACACTTATCTAGAATCGGTGCATTCTACTGACATCTGTGTAATTTTGTAACCTCTCTTTCAATCTCAGGTCTTACAACTGACACCTTTGCCTCATCCATCTCTATTATCTCCTGGCAATTTTTCCATCCCTGCATTTCCTTTCATCTCTGTGTTACTCTCCTTGAATGTTTGATGCATTTCATTTGGATTTTAAATATGCATACTCCTAGCCTCTTAAGTTTTTTTGGGGTGTCGTAACCATGCTCTAGAACTTCTATAGTTCATTCATTCATTTGTGTTTTCTTTGTACAATGTCAATGTCTGACCTAAGAAGGTAGCACATGTATTCCTTAAAAAAATATTTTGTGAGCAACTCATTATTTCACACAGTCTCCTTGCCTACAAATCATTTACCAAAAAATTTAATAATTCCATTTGAGATGTCACAAAAGTAATTCTTCTAATTGATTTATCTTCTCTCTAGCTCATTCTTCCTCCTCCACTTCTTTCTTTTTGTATGCATGTTCTCATAGTTATGTTGTCCTAACATATACGTTCACCGTACACCAAGTATGCACATTAATATAGTCTGCACCAAGAGAATTAAATTCGACAATAGATGGAATTAGGTTTGATGTATTTGAAATCATGATGTTGCACCACAATTACTTATAAATTTTAGAGAGGTAGTCCAACAAGTTCATTGTGTCCAATAGATGGAGAGTAGAGAGTGACATAAGAAAGATAGAATGATCGAGAATAAAAGAGAGTTAAAATTTGGTGGAAATTTCAAAAGGTGGCTACGAGCGAAGGAGAATCAAAGAAGAAGACTAGAATTAAGACATCAAGAGCATTCATAGACCTTGCATAGTCTATGGAGAATCCAGTAAAGATTCTAGGTATAAATGATGCACTGTGGGGGTAGTTTTCAAAAGTATATCTAGCACCAAGAAAGTTGAGTGCAATAATGGTTCTCAGAGTTCAGAGGGGTGGTGCATCTAATGAACATAGGAGTATCGTTATCGATGAGAAACATGGAGATGGGAGAAGTTGTGCTGATTACAACATTCAGAAGGAGTCAACCCTTCATCTATTGAGAGGTGGCATGCAAATCTTTGTGTAAAAGTTAAGTGCAATTGTTTGGGGCCAAGAAGAAAAGATCATGTACTTGCAAACTTGCGGGAAAGTGCCAAAAGGAAGAAAAGTGGAAGACGTAGGAGTAGCACACCAAATTTTGAGCCAATGCTTAGATAAAAAAACAAACTTATTGTGACGATGCAATATGGAATATAAGAAGGATCGAGTGGCTCCGGGGCACATTCAGGTGGCCCTTCTATAATGAAAATCATAAAAAAAGAATCAATTCAATTGACAACAGTAAATTATCTTCAATTTTTTTTTTTTAACACATGGTGAATCGGTAATAGTTTGGAACTAATGTTGTGAGTTTGAAGACAACATACTATTGGTTGCCGATGTCTTAACAATGTTGCAAGTTGCAAGATATTCCTCAGTTTATCAAGAACAATAACACCTTCCAACACAGCTGCAAGTTTAGTATTCATCATACAATTCATAAGCATTTAAGTACCTCCAATTCCAACAATGTTGTATGGAAAAATTTCATTCTGGCTCATAACATGTTTATGATAGATTGCTTCTCTGCATACCAAAGTTTCTTTTATAAATTCACTATATCAATGTTTAGCACAATGTTTAATTCAATACCTCAATTCTTCCAATTCCATACAAGTAAAATCGTCAAAATCGAATCTGTTGTAACATCTCACACTTAAAACTATTAATTGTGAAGCACTCGTGTAACTATTCTATGTGGTCAAGGTTTTTACGATATTTTCTATCAAATTTGTTTGGCAGAAATTTATTAGAATCATGGTTTGATTTTTAATTGAATCTAAATATATATATAATATTTAATTTATTTATATATTAATAAATAAAAAATATAATCTAATAAAAATGATTTTGCTAAATTCTAATTAAAAATTCCAAAACATGATATAACACTATGGATCATTGAAATAACATATTCAACAAAAATTGTTTTACCAAATCTCGATTCAAAACTGTAAAACATAGTAGAACCACACCTTGCTATTGCTTAGCACATAGACTTATAAATAATAATGACAGAATTTGAAAAAAAAGCAGCTCTCTGGTGAGATAATTTCTCACTGAACAGACTGCACCAACGGGAGCGGAATCATGAAAAATAAGAGCGGAAGTCTAGAGAAGTTGGGAAGGTACCTTAGAACGATTTTGCTTCAGAGAAATAGTGCTCACCGGAACCTTTGTACATGAAACTCTCCACGCTACACACTCCCCAAAGTCGCTAAAAACAAGAAATGAACAAACAAATCACCTTACCAATTTTGAAAATAATTAGATGAATTATTGTTTACGAAAAAATCAAATCGATAAACACCACACTATACAATATCGTAAAAATATGACTTCGTAGTAGTATTCCTACTATTCACGACTCTGTAGTAGTATTCCTACTATTAAGTAGGAACTTTGCACCGAATGCTCTGCCCTGGACGCTATAATCAAGAAATTATAGTAATATTCTTACTATTCACTAGGCGCTTTGCACCCAATGCTCTGCCCTCGATGCTAGAATTAAAAAATTAAAAACAAACCAACAAAGAAATGTTAATCCAGAAACACCTACAAATAACAAATGATTGAAACAGAAACCAGAAAAATTAGATATTCCAATTGTTGTTCATATTAAAATGAAGAAATTTCAGATCTCTCTTAACTTATCCATCCATTCAATAGAGGAATGACCTAATTCGTCCATCCATTCAACAGAGGAACAAGCTAATGTGTTTCAGTGAAATACCTTTGTTTTCGAAATGTTTTCCTCTTCGTTCTGCACTTGCTGGCCCTAAGTGGTAATATCACAAATCTGGACTGTCACCGACTTTCTGAAAAAGCTAGCATGGAAATCTTTATTCCATTTGAATCTAGCTTTATTTCATTTGAAGCTATCATGGAAAGCTTTATGCACAAATTAGAAAACTCAATTCTTCGGAAACTGTTGACTCTGAAATGGTATTTAACATTATTTGAGAAAATAAATTTATAAGTTTAACCATTGTAATTTGTGATAGATGCACAAAGCAGTGACAGTTGGAAATTGAAATTCTCAAAGTTTAGACTTCAGAAAAAATGAAATTAAAAAAAAATTAGACGGGTTGACAACTTAACAGCCCTTCTTAAAAAAATTTATAATAATATTCCAATTTCTTTTTAAAATGGCAAAATTCAAATTTTTTTTTTTTTTTACTAGTAAAATTTTTACCCTACTTCTATGACATGCTAGAGGCCCTTTTGAAGAGATCTGATGTGTTCAAATTTGATCACTGGCTCGGATGGGCCACATGTGAGTATTGTGGGCTTGTGAGAGCAACGTTTTTAGAAATTATTTTGGGACCTACGCAAAGGAGCACCGCATAGAAGGATATTGTATAGAAAAGTTAGATAAGGATCAATCCGTAGAATGCGAAAATAAGGAATGTCATTAGGATTAATTGTTGGAATTTTCTCATGGTAGTAGTTATTTCCCATAGTAAAAATAGGATTATTTGTTGGATTTCCACCCTAATTTAAATATATAAATATATAAATTTGGAATGTAATTGGGGGAGTGAATATTATTGGACATAGATACATGTGTCTTTTGATGATGTAGTTAGATGTTTTGTAAGGATTTCACGATGATGTAATAGTGGATTTTCTAGGATAGTGAGCCACAAAAGTGGGAATGTAATACATAATTCATAGTAATAATAAAAGAGTTGTTTAGGTTAGTTTATGTTTACATGCATAAAGTTTTGAAATTATATGTGATTCTATTTTATAACTCTGTAGAATATAATGGATTTACTATGTAGAATAAGTGTATACTTGAATTTTCTAATATGAATAACTAAGATATTGGATAAGTACTAACAAAAAGTGTAGGATCTACATCTCCTTCATCATTATAGAACTATCCAATATCCTGTGATTCCTTATAGATGCTTTCAATGAGACTTCACCTGCTTGTGGGTGATGCTGAAAGGGTTAATGTATGAGGAGTTTTGTTGGCTAATCCACTCCAAACTCGGGCCTCTCCTCTCCATGCCAATTATAGGTGCATATTGTACAACTATTATTGATATCATAGATTAGGGACCTTTTTTCCATGAGTCATCCCAAAACAATGCAGTGTGTCCATCCTTTACTTCGGA
This sequence comes from Pinus tabuliformis, assembly GCA_031772625.1. Classification (NCBI taxonomy): domain Eukaryota; kingdom Viridiplantae; phylum Streptophyta; class Pinopsida; order Pinales; family Pinaceae; genus Pinus; species Pinus tabuliformis. The sequence continues at coordinate 198,690,738 of CM062818.1, read as the reverse complement.
GAAGCAATGTTGATTAATTAAGTGCATGACTTTCTTAGCCAAACTCCACATGGATGAGCCAGAAATGGGAGAGTGCATCTAGATAAGTTTTTGTGGGGAGTAAGGGGGCATATTTATGATTCCATATGCATTTATAAATATTTGAACCCTCTTGTATCCATCTCCACCATGTTTTTTCTCCTAGGATTTTCCATGGAAGTGGGGTCATGCAAGCCCAATCCTCCTTTTAGTTTTAGTAGAAAACGTTTGTCCCATGCAACTAGGAACCATTTTTTACAAGTTGGATCCTCCCCAAAGGAAGTTGTATTTGATGGGTTTCTTTTAAGATCAAGGTCATTTCCATGAGTGTAGAGCATAAGTACATGGGAGGGTCTGAAGAACCACTTTTTGAAGTATTGGCCTCCCAATGACATTGAGAGAGAAGAAATACCAACCTACCGACTTGTTATTGGTTTTAATTAACAATTACTCACATATGATCCACTTGAGGGAGCTATTAAGTAATGGAGTTCCTAGATGCTCAGAAGGGGAGCTTGCCTATTTGGAACCCTGGGATTATTTCTATATGTCTCTGAACAAATATTGGAGTGTTAAAGAAAAATATTTGGGATTTGGTTTTTTTTTTTTTTTTTTTCCATGCATGAATTTTGGGAAAAATCCTCTATAATTTGCATGAAATTCCTTGCCTCGTGGATGGTGGGAGTGCCCATGCCCATAGTATCATCAACAAACTTTTAGTGGAAGGTCCTCTCCAAAATAGATGCATACTTTTATTATGTTCTCTAAGGTCATTGCTTTGATAGATCTCCCCAACCCTTCTATTGCCAATATGAAAAGGAAAGGTGAGAGCGAGTCTCCCTACCAAATGCCTCTCGAGGATTTAATGGATTGGTGGGGGAATCATTAACCATAATAGAGAAGAAGGCTAATACAAGTTTTTAATCTAGTCTATCCATTCCTTATTAAATCTAAACATCTGGGAATGTTGAAGAAGTATGGAAAATTGAGCTTGTTGAAGGCTTTTGAAAGATCTAGTTTAAGTAACATACATGTTTTTTTAGATATTTAGTGACTAGATGGTTTGCTGGCAACCATGATTCCATCTAATATTTGGTGACCTTTAATGTAGTTTGTTTTGTTTGGCGATATGAGCCTCAGAAGGAGATTCTTAAACTTATTTTCTATAATTTTGGTGATGACTTTATATATAGCATTGTATAGAGCAATGGGCATGTATCCATTGGGATCCTCCACTTTATCTTTCTTTGACACCTGCATGAGAATGTGGTAGATAAGACTTTTAAGATGGATTTCCTTTGTTTGGATTCTTCCACCACCTACCAAACATCTTGACCAACATATTTGGAAGAATCCTATTGTAAAACCATCTAGGCCAAGAGCCATGTTACCTAGCATTGATTTAATTATTGCTTCCACTTCCTCAAAAGATATATATGAGAAGAGCCTCATTTTGTTCTAGTGTTATCAAGGAATGGTTGTGCTTAATAATTTTCTGGATTGCCTATTGTTTGTTGGGAATAGGTTTTGTAAGAATATGTTGATAATATCATAATAACTCTTGAACTATATCTTGATGCTCCTACAATTTCACTCCTTCATGGGTTTTAAGGGAGGAAATGTGATTATGATGGCGATGTTGTAGCATTGATTTGTGGAAAAATGATATGTTTCTTTCCTCCTTCCCAAGCCATCATACCCTTGATTTTTGTTGCGAGTGAAGTTATTCCTACTTTTGATACTCCTTCTTCTTTAATTAATGTGGTTGATTCACCATGTAGAATGGCTTCCTATCATATTATTTCCATCTTCTTTTCTAGTCTACACTTCTCCTCCAAAATATTGCCAAATTTTGTTTTGTTCCAACCTCTGAGCTACCATTTGATGTATTTGAGTTGTTGTTGGAGCTTGTGCATTGATGTTCCTTCCAGTTTTTCCTCCTCCTTCCACCATTTATTTATGTTACCTTGAAATTCTCGATGTTGTAACCAAAAATTTTCTAGATGAAAGGACATGTTCTTGGGTTGAGTCTTTATGTCAATATTAGGACATATAGGCCAATGTTTAGAGTCGTGATTGGGATAATGGATGGTGATAAGAATATGTCTCAAATCATAATGGATCTTGTGACTAGGAAACAATCTAGTTTCAAAACCACTTATTACACTCCTCTTCAACTGTTCCAAGTGAACGTGTAATTTGTAGTTTTCATATCAAATAGGAAGGAGGACGCCATTGTTTCCTGAAAGTGGATGGAGTTGGCATTAAGTCTTCTTATACCCCCTCGCTTTTATTCTAGGGTTTTTATGAGGAAGGAGATGTCGACTAAGAGACACAGGGAAAGAAGATGATAATCAATGATAGGGATGGGGAATAGAGAAGCGATGAATAAATGGGAGGAGGTTTTGGCTAGAGAGGACCTAATAAATAACACTCACTCCTCTTCCAATAGGCTAGCATATGAAAAATTAAGAATATGGTAAATGTATGAACTCATTAAGAATCAATAGCTCATGAGATTCACCAAAATAAAAAAGGTATTGACCATAGGTAATGATAGGCCCCAAAGCATCATTAGATATTTAGTGGAGCCCCATTAACTATAGATCTATCTCCTAGACACAGAATATGTTCTCTAAGCAATCATGGAGAGGAGTTTAAAGGGATCTAATGTAGGATTCAATGTTAATTGAAGGATAACCTCCCCAAGTATTGAGTATGGGTGATGTTAGCATACAAAATGATAAAGTGGTTCCTACCAAACCCATTATGAGTGGCATATGATGAAGAAACTTGAAATAACTAATAAATGAAAATGTAAATGACCCTCTAGAGAGGGGAAGAACCTTCAATATAGACCCACATAAACGTGCTAAATGCATCTGCAACCACCAACGAAATCCTTCTTTAAAGGGAGTCTTTGTTACAACAAGCAACTGCACCTAAACCCTCGATATCCTCAAGTTCTGTGTCTCTTATTATCTTTTGCAAATTGATGGCATCTTGTAATGTATGAAACAAATGAAATAAGGTTCTCACATGTCTTCGTGATGAATAAGATGTCCATCGATATATGCTAATCATATAATATACCTCGCAATGACCATAAAGACCCATTTCCATTCCAACAACTAATAGAAATGGATGTATTCTATTTCCCCTCCTAATGGACACATCATTTGGAAGCCCCAGAACAAGGTTTCCACCTAGGTGGAAAAGAGTCCCACATGACTACTCTGAGGTTCCTGATGATTCTTCATTTGCTTGCTTATCATGTTGTTGTGACCAACTTTGTGAAGCATTTAAGCCTTACAACCTATGCTCTAATGAGATCTTCATCAGGGAAGATCTTACTAGGTAAAGTAAATACACTACACTTGGCTCTAAGTGCCTCAAATTGATCAACCACGCATGTCAAGCAAAGAAAGAGTGTGGAACTTGACCCAAGCTAAGCCCTATCAATGGTCACATCATGAAGATTCAAATTATCCTTAGGAAATAAGGTCCCAACCACTAAGGGATAATAGGTTGGAAGAGGTAAAGGAATCCATATCACTTTAAGGTTCAATACTCTTGCCCACCTAGTACATTCCTCCATGAATGTAGCCTATACCACCTCCTTCACCGATGTTAGAGGTGGGGGGTTTATCCCTTCTCCTAACCAATTGTTCCCATGAGTAGATATGTGTTTTTGTTTACCAATTGGAAGTGATGCATTGAGATATAGTCTCTTTTTTTTCATTATTCCAAATAGAAAAGTTCTTACCTATATAGTATGATTAGGAGGTTGGACTATTTACTCTTTTTTTTTCATTTACTTATTTTATATATTTTGATATTACTAATATTAATATTTTAATTCACAAATCTCCTAATCCTTCTCAAACGAATTGAAAAGGTAATATAAATGGTTCAACATCATTAATTTAATTTAAAAAAGTAAAGAATGATATGGTCAAATAACTCAAACACTAAAGTGGTGATATAAGTAGATCAATATCATTAATTTTGATGAAGAATGATACGGTCAAAATAACAATAAATTATTGAAGTGATGATATAAACCGATTAACATTATTAAGTAAAAAAGTAGAAAATAATATGGACAATCACCTTTAATAATATAATTGCACTTATTAATATTTTATTTCAAAACAAATTCTGAAAATTAGATAACCAAAATACCTAACAAATTATAAAAATTAGATAAGTAAAATACCTAACACATATTTATATTTAAAAAATAAAAATAAAATTATTTTTCAATAAAAATAAATAAAAATAAATCATTTTCAATACTTACTTGACCAAAACACCAAACTCCGGTAGGGACGCATTTATAACCTTGGACGGAGATTGTTTATGGTTCACCGACCATTAACCCTCCTTATTGTGTTATATATAAGTTCTAATCTGTAACCTAATCCATCAAGAATCTAACTGTCAATTTCCTCCGTTTCATTTCAAAATTCCATCCGTTATTACTTCACGAGTCTCTTCATGTTCCCTTCGTTTACTTCAAAAATGCAACCTGCTCTTCCATGGAATCCACCTGGCAGGCAAGAAAGCTGTCGAATAGCCCCAGCCATGGATTATAACACCGGCCAATACCATTCAGATCGGCAGCCAAATACCAGAGGCGGTTTTCGTCCCGACTATTCTCGCCAATATCATCGGCACCCAAACACCAGAGGCAGTTTTCGTTCCAATTATTCTCGCCATTATCATCAGCAGCCAAATCGCAGAGGCGGAATCCCTCCCAATAATTCACACCGTTCTTTCAAGCGGAATAATTCGAAATGGAAGAGGAGGAACGCTAATAATATGCAACGAGATCCAAGGGTTTGCACAGAGAACGAGAGGACTAATTATCTGTCTCCCCCGCCTGCTCCCCGCAATACCACTTCGTTCCTCTTGCGGGCAAGGAATAATGGCGGGATTGCATTCGATACTCCACGCGATTACACTGACATCGCTCCTCCCGTTAACCCTAACCCTACCTCGCATTTGGCTCCCGGACCAGACTACCCAGGCGATTACATTCCCACTACTCCAGCAAATAACCCTAACCCTAGCCCACATCACAGGCCCGAACTGCATCACACTTCCACATCTGTTATTAATGGTAAGCCTAATCCCAGCCCACGGCTTTCTGATGACAATAATCATGAGGCCAGTGAAAATTTGAGCCCAGGCAGCCGTCGAAGACGCCTTGAAGAAGAGAATGCCAATCTGATTACTCAGCTAAATGCAATGCAGATGACAATTAACAATATTGAGAGACGTTTGATGACGCTTGAGCATGTACATCCCTCGTTCTCGGAGGACAGTATCAAATATCAACAGTCTGACTGGCAGTCTAGCTGAAGACCTGGTGTTATTGGGTTTGGCTTTTGGGTTGAATTTGGCCAATTGCACTTTAAATTATTGTGAGCGGCCTCCCCTAGTAAATGCTGATTTCACTGTTATGAATCTTTCGTTCGCTATTGGTTATGATTTTACTATTTATTTTCATCAGGGTTTCTGATCCAGCAGAAATCTGCTGCCTGCACAGCCAATATACTTTGAATGGTTTGAATCTAACTGGACTTTTGAATAGAATTTTGGACGGGAAATTTCTCCTTGCATTGAGAAAATCCTGCACATTGCTTAATTAGAGTATTTTTCCTGTTCCTGGCAGTCGTGATTATCATTTTCTGCATATTTGATCTGGTATGGTATAAATGTTGTGGTACGACTCATGATACATGGCGTTGACGTTGACACATCTTAACCGCACAATGCCTAAAATTACTGAAAACCAAAATCACACTTCGATAATACATCATTTTTTTAAATAATACAATCAGATCGATTTTTTAAATAATACAATAAGGATGGATAAGAATTAAAATGGTTAGTTATTAATAATATTGTTTATATGATATAAATTTTATATGTAATTTTTTTATATATTTATTTATTTATTTTAGTTGATTAGATAAACCTATTGATTAATATTGAATTTTTATATATTTATTAATTAAATTTAAATATAAAATTTTATAATATATAAATATATTTATTAATTAAATTAATATAAAATTTGAATGATTAGTAATATTATTTATATGTATAAATTTTATGTTATATATATATATATATATATATATATATATATATATATATATATATATATAGTCACACCCAACATATATATACATACATAAATAAAAAAAAAAAAAATTAAAATGGAACAAATCGTAACTATGTCATAACGACCCCCCTTACCTTACCGCAAGTTAATTTATATGCTCCACGGTTATATGTTGATTATGGTTTTGGACTTATGATGAATGATATTCCCTATGGCTCTTTGACTTGATTGCACATGACGTGTATTGAATTGGCAAACGATGATGTTTTTGGTCTGACCCGCAGCCTCTGCCCGCGTTGAGTTATTAGCTGCATTTATGTCCTTCGTCCGCATTTCGGCAGGTGGCATGGCTCACCCGCTTGGCCATGTGACACATCGGGTTCCGCCCTCTCAGCCTTCCCGCTTCGGCTTCCCGCGCTGCACCAACGACGGTAATATAATCTTCAGATCGGAGGGCTGGAGTAAGTTTGAGGGTTTTGGGTTTATACTTAAGCCCATGGGAATGAGCTTGGGGTTCATTTGTTCCATGAGGGCCACTCGACTCCTCTCTGTTTACTCAGGCACCGGTTCGATTCCACCAGCACTGCCCTTGAACCCTGTTGACAACACCGAGGCCGTGGGTTTTCCCAACGAGAGCTTGCACACATAAATCATTTTCTGCTTGCTTGTAAGTTCTTTCGCTTTTCATCTCTGTTGTTCGCGCTCAGAGTTATGGATGTGTACTTGTCTGAATGCTCATACTGATTATGGGTTTTCTTTTGCTGTGGAAGTGTATGCAGATGGAGCTTGCTACGAGCCCCTTTACCTACGACGGAATGTTAGCACTGGCGCCTCGGCTCTCTCGGCACCTTCCACGTAAGAGGTCGACCCTTGTTACCGGGTGCGAGGGTTCTATGGCTCCTCCGAGAATAATGTATCAATAACTTGTGATTATTACAGTTTATTTTCCTAATGTTTGGTTTCCTCTCGTTATGATCCTGTTGAGGTATTTCCTGAGGGGATCCTCACGGCTTGCATGTATTTCTTAATCTCAGGGTTTATATCCTCGACCTGCTCTGGTGAGATATGAGATACGGGCAGATCCTCTGCGTTTAAGTCTCGTTCGGCTGTTGATTTGGTTCGGGCAATCTTACCCTTTCGGGATTTTGGGCTTTAATGCATCTGTGTATATATATATATATATATATATATATATATATATGTGTGCAGACTGTAGATAGGTTGGCCGCTATGCCAAACTTGTTGGTTAACGTTCCACAATCTGGACAAGTCTACATATTTTGTTTTCGAATATATAAAAATGTTTCCCAAAGTTTATATTATCAGAACTTCATTCGAATCTTTGCGTTCTCTGTTGTTGTTTTATCTGAGCCCCTTCTCGGTTGGTTGTGTTTTGTTCATTAATGTTATTGTTCGTTAATGTTATTATTCGCCCGCCGGATATGGTTAAGGCTTTGTCCGTCCCTGTGACGGCATGGTTCTTTTCGAATTCACTTATATATATGTTAACAGTTTTGTTTAAATGATGTTATCGGCTCTGTTTAACTATGCCATAGAACAGATTTGCTTAAATGATGTTATCGGCTCTGTTTAACTATGCCTTAGTTAATTTCCGACATGCAGTAGCGCAATGTTTCTTTTTCAGTTGTAGAGTCGGGTTATAACCAATTTAGGAAGTTTACTTTGAGGCATGCTCATGCACATTGTTTTTGTTGTGTGGTTACTCCGGAAGGTTCCCACACAGCCGTGTTCACAGTCACGGTTCCATACCTTCCGAGATTGTAATAACCCTAACATGTTACTTATTGATGTTGTTTTCGGTTATCTGCGTTTGTTTTGATTCCTCTGTTGGTTATAAACTTGAGCAATACTCTTAATGGTGGTAGTTTGTATAAGGTCTGTCGTATGGTTTCATTCCCTTTGCAATCTCAGTTTTTTTTTATTTAATGTACTGAACTCTGAGATTCAACAATCTCATGTGTTTCTATGATTCGCTCAACACATTTCTATCGGAGTTCAATGGAAAGATTTACAGTCCGGCATTCCTTGCACAGGGACTTGAAATGTATCCATCACTTGTTCTCGGCATGTTAACAGCTGGTTACATACTATGGTGTTCTGGACCGCTTATCCTATTATGTGTTTTCTTTACTTGGGGCTACCCCTGTCGCTCTGGTTATTCCTTTATAATGTCTATCAAATAAATATTCTGTCATTTAAAGTAGGTCTATTCGCCTGATTTAACTATATTAAACAACATGACTGTAATGAAAGATATGGGTCACAAAGTCTATTTCTCAACTACTGTAAAATCCACTATGTAGTCAGCATTCACTACTTAATTAATTTCTCTGCAATATGAACTCGTACCTGGTTCGCCAGTGTTGTAAATAGGCACTTCAGTAAGTTCACCTGCATTCTGAATTCGCTCTTACCACCCAACCTTGGGATCCATCTCTAAGACTGGATTCTCCCCCCGAGCTATCTTGCAGGCCTACAACCCTCAACAAGATATGTGCACTTTTGTGCCTGGTTATCTGGTCCTTACCAGAATTAACCAGTTTCTTGTGTTTTTTTTCCTCTTTTTCCTTTCTCTTGAAAATATTTTCTGTTTGTTCCAACAGCACAGAATTTCCTCCCCACTCCCAGGACTTTTCCCTGTTTGGGAGGGTGGTTTCAATCAGTTTTCATAACTGATTTTCTTTCTTTAAAATCCTCCTTTAAGAGGCTGCCAACATTCCAAGAAATATATTTAAATTTCTTAAAAAAGTAATATATTAGAGTTTTGTTTTTTTTTTGTAAAATAAAAACAACAAACTACCACTCTATCTTTTACCATAGTAAAATTCCACATTTACATTTTCCGGGGTCATCACATCTCCCCCTCCTGTGATTGGACATCGTCCCGATGTCTGTTTCCCCTAAACAAGTTTGGGTAAGCTTCTTTAAGGAGTCCTTCATCCTCCCAAGTGGGCTCATCAGGCCCATAGTGCTGCCACTGCACTTTAGCTTGGGTAATAACCCGCTTCCGCAGCCGCACTTCTCTCCGGTCGAGGACGCTCAGTGGTTCAACCAGAACCTCGCTTTCCGGCTCGACCTGCAACCAACAACAATTCTAGTTTCTGTCTGAGGTCAAAGCTTAGCTAGAACAACCAGATTAATTCTTACCCAAACATCCTGCCATTTGATCACATGTTTAGGATTGTAGACGTATTTTTTTAGTACAGAAACGTGGAAAACATTATGGATCTTAATATGACTTGGCAGGGTGAGTTGGTAAGCTACCGACCCCACTCTTGCCAAGATTTGAAAAGGTCCAAAATACTGAGGAGCAAGTTTGGCATACCCACTCCACTGCAAGGTACTCCTTCTGGCTTGAATTCTTACAAAAACATGGTCTCCGACATAAAATTCTTTGAATCTTCTTTTCCGGTTTGCAAAACTTTTTCATCTGTCCTGGGAAGCCTTTAAATTGGTACACACCTTTTTCACCATGTCTTCCATTTCCTTGAGAATTTCTGGGCCAAATCTTAATCTATCCTCAGGTCCACCCCAACTTGAGGGTGTGCGGCATTTCCGCCCATACAAGACCTCAAAGGGACTCATCTGTGTTGATGTGTGATACCCATTATTATATGCGAATTCAACCAGGTGGAGATATTCCTCCCATTGAGTTGGTTTCAGCATTACACATGCTCTCAACATGTCCTCCATCACCTGGTTCACTCGTTCTGTTTGGCCATCGGTCTGGGGATGATAGGCTGTGCTGAAGTTCAGCTGTGTTCCCAGTTCAACAAACAATGTTCTCCAAAAAGTTGATGTGAACTTAACATCACGATCAGATATTATTATTGTCAGGCCAGGGTAACTCCTCATTTGAACGAGAGAAAACTCTGATTGATATTTTATTCATTACCAGCACTTCATTTATACAAATACAAAACGGATCAGTTCATCTTCTAGATGACTGTCCGGCCTCACCTCATCCGTTTCGGATTAGGTGTCAACATTCCCCCCTTAATTTGAAGGGATGTTGGTGAGTCCAAGCATCATTTTGAATCTTTCAAGCTTTTCTCTTCCAAGCTCTTTGGTGAAGATGTCTGCAATTTGCTCGTTTGTGGAACAATGACGGAGATGGATTGTTTTGGCCTCAACATGATGTCGGATCAGATGATATTTAGTATTGATGTGCTTAGTACGATCATGGAACTTTGGGTTCTTGGCCAACTTTATTGCGGATGTGTTATCAATCATGAGTGGAGTAGATTGTATTTGTTTTACTTGCAAATCTTCAAGAATTTTCCTGAGCCACACAATTTCTTTCATTGCTTCAGCTGCTGCCACGTATTCTGCTTCTGTTGTGGAATCTGCTGGTACTGATTGTTTGCGTGATCTCCAGGAGACAGCTCATGATCCAAGACTCATAGCATATCCTGAAGTAGATACCCTAGTTTCTTTGTCTCCATCGAAGTCTGAATCAGAGTATCCAATCAAGTTGAAGTCGTCCACCTGTGTATACTTGATTCCAAGGTCTTGAGTTCCCTTCAAGTACCTTAGAACTCTTTTTGCAGTAGACCAATGTCCCTCACAAGGCTTTTGCATAAACCTGGAGAGGATTCCAACAACAAATGAAATGTCTGGTCTGGTAGTAGTGAGGTAGATGAGACTTCCTACAAGCTGTCTATACTTTGTTGCATCCTCAAATTCTTTTCCTTCAGTAGATGTGAGCTTCAAGTTTTGTTCCATTGGAGTAGAAAGGGGATTGCACCCTGTCATGCCAAATCTGTATAACAAATCTCCAATGTATTTCTTTTGAGAAAGAAATATGGACTTTGGATGTTGGGTTACTTCAATGCCAAGATAGTAATGAACATAGCCCAAATCAGTCATTTCAAAAAATTTTCCTAATTCTTTCTTTATGGATGCAATATAGCTTTCATTGTTCCCTGTCATTAAAAGATCATCTACATATACCACAAGATATACAACTGTTTTGCCAACTTTCTTGACAAATAAAGTTGCATCATCAAGATCAAAATGTTTGAAGTTGAGTTTCAGAAGATGCTCAGTTAGTTTTTCATACCAGGCTCGTGGTGCTTGTTTGAGGCCATACAAGGACTTCACAAGTTTGCATACTTTGTGTTCATGTCCTTTCACAGCAAATCCTTCAGGCTGGGACATAAAAACATTCTCTTTTAGATCTCCATTCAAGAATGCAGTTTTTACATCCATTTGATGGACTTTCCAACCGTTCTGAGCAGCTAGTGCAAAGAGTGTCCGGATGGTGGCCCATTTTGCCGTGGGAGCAAAAGTTTCCTCATAATCGACCCCTTCCTTCTGTGCAAAACCTTTTGCCACAAGCCTAGCTTTGTGCTTGTCAAGTGAGCCATCAGCTTTGTACTTGTTCTTGTAGACCCACTTGCAGCCAATTGGTTTGGTTCCAAATGGAGGATCAACCAGCTTCCAAGTGCCATTCTTTATGAGGGCATCATACTCCTTCTGCATCGCTTCTTTCCATTCATCATGAGAAGCAGCTTCTTTGAAGGAATTTGGTTCAAAATCTGTAGACAAGTTCAATTCACAATCATAAGTAACATCCATATCAACAGGTGAATTAGAGTTATCTACATCACCTCCATCTTGTTGGTTTGAATTTCTGGTTCCTGTTTTTCCAATTTCATCAGGATGAACACTTTCAAGTGTCTTTGTCAGCCACTTTGGGGGACCTTTCTGAGATGGTCCAGGCTGTTCTGTTGATTGAGTTGGGTCTGAATCAAGATTGAGTCTCCCAATTCTATCAATTACATCACTTAAAGCATCATCCGTTGTTGGAGTGTCATGCAGGGGAGGTTGTTCTTCAGAAGAAGATTGCACATGTTGATCTAGTATAGGAATCCCCCCTTCAAGATGTGGAATCTGATTATCAAACTCTTGAAATGATTTCGGTTTTGTGAATCTATCCAAGCGACCAAGTTGCCGCTCAACAACACTGCCAGATTTGGATGATTCAAGAAAAATGACATCTCTAGATAAAACAAACTTTTTATTTACTTCATCATAAAGGCGATATGCTTTAGATGTGTTTGAATACCCCAGGAAGATACACTTACGACTTCTAGCACCAAGTTTTTTTCTATGTACCTTTGGTATTAAAGCATAACAGGTGGAACCAAATATCCTGAGATGTTTTACCGAAGGAACATGTCCATACCACAATTCATAAGGAGTCTTGTTTCTTATAGCACTAGATGGACATCTATTCTTTATATATGTAGCACATAGAACAGCATCAGCCCAAAACATTGTCTTTACATTTTTGAAGAAAAGCATGGATCGTACCATATTCAAAATTGTTCTGTTCATTCTTTCAGCTACACCATTCTGTTCAGGATTATAAAGCACAGTTGTTTGATGTTTAATCCCATGTTGGCGAAGATAGTGTTCAAATTCATTTGATGTATATTCTTTTCCATTATCAGTGCGAATAGACCCAATATGAGATTGTGCATCATTTTCAATCCATTTATGAAAATTCTTGAATGTTTGAAAAGCATCAGATTTGTTCTTCAATAAGTAAACCCAAAACATTCTGGTGTAATCATCAATAAATGTCATGATATATTTATTTCCATTTGCAGAAGAAACATGCATTGGACCACATAAATCTGAATGAATAAGTTCAAGCTTCCTATGTGCTCTTGAATGTGAATCATGAAAAGACTGTTTGCTGTGCTTTCCTAGAATGCAAGCATCACATTGTTTATGTTTTCTAGGAATTGTAGGCAAACCAGCAACACCATTTTTCTTCAACAAGCGGAGACTATCATAGTTTAAATGTCCAAATCTAGCATGCCATAATAAACTTGATGGAAGTGCACCTTCTTCATGATGAGAAATATATGAGAAATGTTGTGCATGAGCAGAGGTTCCTTGCAGTTTAAGGAGTCTTTCTTCTTCTATACCCCTCATGACAAGTGAGTGGTCAGATGCCTTTCTTACCTCAAGCTTGCCATCAAACATGTGAATGGAGTGACCTTGCTGGCAGATGTGGACCAGGGACAACAAGTTTCTCTTCAGCTGTGGGAGATATAGAACATGATCCAGAAGAAAGTTTGGAAGACCAGGCAGTTTAAGCCTGATTGTGCCAAGCCCTGATGGCTTGATTTTTGACTGATCTGCAAAGTATACTGCTCCATCAACATTGTTAGTGAAATCTTCAAAGAAATCTCTCCTTTGAGTCATATGACAGGTTGCTCATGAATCAAGTAACCAGTCATTTTTCGAAGAAGCAAGTGAAGCATTAAACAAATCTTCATTTACTCCAATATTACATTGTGCCTCAATATAGTGTGCAGATTCAGGTGCTTTACCTTTGTCTGAGTCATCAGTTTTACCTTTCTGCTGATTTCTTCTCTTCTCAACTTTGTCCCATGGTAGCTTGCATGTAGAAGCATCATGTGATCCATTTCGTTTGCAGTGAATGCAATGCAGATCTGCCTTTTCTGCTTGAGAATGTCTGCCCCCCCTGCCTCTGAAGTATCTTCCTCTTCCTCTTCGTCCACCTCTTCCTCTTGCAGAATCTTGAGCAGGATGCTTTTCTTTGTGAGCAAGGCAAACAGTCTCTTCAGAAGATTCAGGGACTGTTTTCTTTCCAAAGGCTTTCTCTCTTTCAGCAAACTTTTTCATAAGAGAGTCAAAGGTTATATCTTTAAGGTTTCCATTTTCTTGTAAAGACTCAAGATAATTGGAGTAGGTAGGATAGAGTGCTTTGAGAAAGGCAATAAGAGAGATATCCAGCTCAACCTTAGTGGATTTTATATCATGCATTATAGACTTTATTTCAGATGCAAGAGCAAGAGGATCATTATTTTTCAGTTCAAGAGTGAAGAGTTTAATCATGAGCTGAACAACTTCAAGTGCAGAATGTGTATCATAGAGTTCTTTCAGCTTTTGTATAGCTTCAAAGGCAGTGGAATAGCAGGAAATATGACGACTTACTTCCTCATTGACAGATGCTGCGATCAATGCAAAGGCTTTGTTGTTCTTGTTTTCCCAAATGGCGAGTTCTTTGTCTGATGTGGGCTGCACAGGGTCTCTGTCTTCTTCTCCGACACACACACCTTTCAACAACTCATTGTAGATAAGGGTGTGTTTTACCATCCGGGACCATTCAGAATAGTTTTCCTTGCCAGTGAGAACTATTCCGACCATAGAAATGATTGAATGCATTCTGTAAAAAAAAAATATCTCTGCCAAAAACTTCTGTAAACAAAATCCTTCTGAAAAAAATATCTCTGCCAAAAACTTCTGTAAAAATATCCTTATATGATATCCTTATGCATTTATTTTTCTTCTAACATTCCATAGCATATATATTACTGCTCACATATATATCACTGTTTAATGAGGGCGCTCACCGCTTGTTCAACAAAAAAATGGCGCTCATATCATTTCTCACATACATATCAATGTATATCACTGTTTTTTAAAAAAGGCGCTCATATCATTTCTCACATACATATCAATGTATATCACTGTTTTTAAAAAAGGCGCTCTTATCATTTCTCACATACATATCAATGTATATCACTGTTTTTAAAAAAGGTGATCATATCATTTCTCACATACATATCAATGTATATCACTGTTTTTAAAAAAGGCGCTCATATCATTTCTCACATACATATCAATGTATATCACTGTTCAACAACAAAGGCGCTCATATGAAAACGCACGTGGAGGCACCATATGAAGAAGGCACGTGGAGGCACCATTAACGTACCAGAAACGCACTCATGAAGAGGGCACCATTAACGCAGTGGTCAAAAATAAGGACGCAGCAATACCATTAACTACTCTCAACAGCAGCAGCCAGCATTAAAAAAACGCAGCAATACCATGTATCAGTCTTCAATAAGGAAAACGCAGCAATACCATGTGTCAATCTTCAATAAGGAAAACGCAGTCACCATTAAAATACATCAACGCAGTCTTCCATAGACGCACTCAACCATTAAAAAACACAGTCCACTTGAACAATAGCCCAAACGTTTTACAGCAACATGTTTGGTTTACAAAGAAAACGCAGTCCATCAAATAAAACGCAGCAATATTAGAACAGTCTTTAAAAAACGCAGGGGTTACCATACGCAGTAATAAACTACAGTTCTTTTTAAACGCAGCAACTGTTCTACCATGTCTTCAACGCATTCACCGTCACTCTTCATTAAACTAAGAAGGCAGCCAAAATCTTGAACGCATACCACAGTCACCATTAAAAGAAAACGATACCTCAGTTCTTAGTTCAACAGCATCAACGCATAGGTAACGGACCTCAACGCAGCGTTCCAGGGAATGAACGCATCAACTCAGGGCGCCAGTACTCAAGGTCTGAGGGCGCAGTCTCCAGAGGCGCAGTCTCTGGCAGTCAGTGAGCAGTGTCAGGCCAGAGGCGTTCAGGACAGAACAGACCAGGAGTTACAACCAATTTGGGACCTGTGCTCTGATACCATGTCAGGCCAGGGTAACTCCTCATTTGAACGAGAGAAAACTCTGATTGATATTTTATTCATTACCAGCATTTCATTTATACAAATACAAAACGGATCAGTTCATCTTCTAGATGACTGTCCGGCTTCACCTCATCCGTTTCGGATTAGGTGTCAAAAATTATCTTCGGAAGTCCATGCAGTTTGAACACATTTTGCATGAAAATATGAGCAATTTGTATAGCTTTATACGTGGACTACACAGGTATGAAGTGTGCTGCCTTACTCTGCTTATCTACCACTACCATAATAGAATCATTGTTTTTCTTTGTCCGAGGTAACCCGGTTATAAAATCCATGGAGATGGTTTCCCATTTCCATTCTGGAATGGGTAGGGGTTGTAGCAGCCCTGCTGGATGTAAATGCTCTGCCTTAATCTACTGACACTCCAAGCACCGTGCCAGGTATTCAGCTACATTCATTTTCATTCCTCGCCAATAGTATTCTTTTCGAAGTGCAGTGACCATTTTTTAGTATCCTGGGTGCCCGGTATAGTGGCTGATGCGAAATTCATCCAGAATCAGATTTCTAAGACCATCTTTGTTAGGTACAGATAACCTCTTATTAAAGTACAACATTCCGGCATCATCTAATTCATATCCCTGTTGTGTTTCCCTACCAGAAAGTTGTTGTACGTGCTGTTTAATTTGTTGATAATCAACATCTTGATCAACTACTGTTTTTATCTTTTCAAATAAGGTATTCTGCCATTTACTGACCGAAATTTTGCACAAGCACTGCACCTTTCGACTCAACGCATAAGCTACGTGGTTCTCCTTCCCTTTTAAGTGTTTAATTTCAAAATCGAAACCACTTAGAAAATCCGCCAAACGGGCTTGCCTCGTATTTATGGTGGGTTGGCTGAAATAGTTTGTTAGGCTATGATGGTCTGTTAACAACATAAATTTCCTTCCCAAGAGGTAATGTCGCCACATCTTCAGTTCGTGTATAACGGCTGCCAACTCCAAGTCATAGGCAGAGTATTTCTGCTCATGTTCCTTTAGTTTTCTTGATTCGTATGCAATTACTCTTCCTTCCTGCATCAATACTCTGCCCACACCCTCCTTACTTGCGTTAGTACATACCACGTAATCCTTATTAGGATCAACTATACTCAAAATGGGTGCGGTGGTGAGTAAATGTTTAAGCTGCTCAAAGCTCCGCTGACACTCCGAGGTCCATTTGAATGCCTTCCCTTTCTTTTGTAAGGAGGTGATAGGGTATGCTACCCTTGAGAAACCCTCCACGAACCTTCTATAATAGCCAGCTAGCCCCATAAAGGACCTAATATCTGCCACATCCTTTGGTATGGGCCATTCCATTATAGTCCTTATTTTTTCAGGGTGTACTGCAATCTCCTCCTTGATGATTATATGGCCTAAGTATTGTATTTCTTCCCGGAACAAATCACACTTACTAAACTTAGCATATAACTGATGTTCCCGCAGAGTTTGTAGTACCACTCTAAGATGTTCCTCATGCTCCTCCCTCGATCGAGAATAGATCAGAATATCATCAATAAATATCAACACAAATTTATCCAAGAACCTGTGAAACACACTGTTCATCAAACACATAAAGGTAGCAGGTGCATTGGTCAATCCAAAAGGTAGCACCACAAACTCGTAATGCCCATACTGTTTTCTAAAAGCTGTCTTAGTGATATCTTCCTCTTTGATTCTAATGTGGTGATAACCAGATCGCAAATCGATCTTAGAGAACACCGTTGCCCCCTTCACTTGATCGAAAAGTTCATCAATCCGAGGAAAAGGATATTTATTTTTGATCGTGAGCTTATTCAGCTGACGATAGTCGATACACATCCGAAGAGTTCCATCTTTCTTTTTGAAAAATAACACTGGGGCTCCCCATGGTGATACGCTGGGGTGAATGTAATTTTTGTCTAGCAGCTCTTGCAGTTGCATTTTTAATTTTTTTAATTCTGGTACGCTCATTCGGTAAGGTGCCCGCGACAATGGTGCTGCCCCCTGGGTCAATTTGATGGTAAAGTCTACATCTCTTTTAGGTGGCAATCCTGGTATCTCCTCTGGAAAAACATCTGCGAATTCTTGTACTACTGGAATGTTGTCCAGCGTAGCTGTTTTATCCTTCTGATTTGCATAGCCCACCTGAATGGCATAAATCTGACATTTCGTTTTGATGCATTTAGCTAGCTGGGATGCTGTAATGGGTCGGATCTGCACGGGGTGCTTGATCCCTTGCAGTTCTTGCTTCTCCCCAAGGTCATCTTTATAGTAGATGGTTTTAGTCTTGCAGTCCACTAATGCCCAGTGTTTCTATAGCCAATCCATCCCAATGAGGATGTCATATGAACCCAACGGTAGTACATTCAGATCTACTACTATTGGCTGTCCTGCTACGGTTAAAGAGCAATTATTTCTTTTTGCCAAGACCCGTCTCTTGGCTCCCGTAGCTAATTGTACCAGCCATGGATTTCTGAATTTTTTAGATTGTAACTTACACTGTTCTACTATCTTTGGGCTAATATAACTTAAAGTAGCTCCTGGATCAATGAGAGAAACTATAGAAAGATTTGAAAATTTACCTTCAAATTCTACCATAGTCGGTTGGTATTCCGCTTGACGATCATCCAGGGCTGCGTTAATCCTTGGTACACTACGTGCCACATCCCCAACGGTCGATGCTTCGTGAATCTGGGATATCTGGTCCGTACCCTTCCGCTGTGGGCAGTTCTTGACATAGTGGGGTCCTCCACATCCCCAGCATTGAACTGGAGGTTTGGTCATTCCTTCACCCTCCGGCCTAACAGGTTGTTCGCTTACTCTGGTCTCACTTGTTGGCCTAGCCCGGGGTGCACCTCTTGCTACAGTTCTGATGTTCAATCCTTTGCCAACTCCCTTACCACCATTGCTGCGACTTCCTTTGCTATTTCCGACAATCCGACTACCCCTTCTTTCATTCCATCTTTTATTTGGAGCATCCCCCTTCTGTTTATTCTGCTGGTAATAGATTATAACTTTGCGGATAGCTTCCTCCATTGTCCTAGGATTGTCAAACTTGATCCTTTCTCTTATATATAGAGGTAAGCTGCTCACAAACCTTTGCACCTTGGCTTTTTCCTCCTTAATATAAGGTACATAATGAAGTAGAGAAGTAAAACAGTTAACAAATTCGTCCATAGTTTGTTGTCCTAGCCGTAAATCATGGAATTCTCTTACTTTTTCATCGTAAAAGTGCTCGGTCATATATCTCTCTTTGAAGTATTTCTGAAACTTCTCCCATGTGATGGTCCGTTCACTTACCCCCTTGACAATCTTGATTTCCTCCCACCACAGGGTTGCTTTACCTTGTAACTGGAAAATAGCCAGTCGCGCCTTCAAGTTATGGTCATACTCGTACAACTGGAAATATTTGTTCATGTTAATTAACCATGCTTCAGCCGCTTCTTCCTGTTCCCCATCGAAATGTGGGGGTTTAATTTTCCGGAATTCTCCCTGCAGCTCCATCCTCTGACGTTTTGCAGTTTGCTGTTCAAGTACATTATCAGAATGGTCCTCCTTACCCTCTGAATTTGCAGGTCCAGTTTGATAGTTTTGTTCTTCTGTCATCCTCTACTGTTCCGCACTGGGATTAGCTACGGGTGGGTTCTGCCTATCCGACAAACTCTTCAGAATTCTCTCTTGTTCATCCGCCAAACGTGCATTTCCCTCTCGTAACCGCGCCATCTCATTCTTCAACTCTTGAACAGTTTCCAGTATTGCGAGATTTGTACTACGTGTTTCCTCGCCAAGTTG
This sequence comes from Pinus tabuliformis, assembly GCA_031772625.1. Lineage (NCBI taxonomy): Eukaryota > Viridiplantae > Streptophyta > Pinopsida > Pinales > Pinaceae > Pinus > Pinus tabuliformis. The sequence goes on along the minus strand of CM062818.1, from coordinate 198,671,260 downwards.
TACCCATAGCTCTGGGTTTTTCCGAGGGGTGCTGTCGGCTCCCTGCATTTCACTGTTTTTTTCTTAGTTGGCTATCAGCTGTTGTTTTCCTGTATCTCACCCCTAAAATAGGCAGAAACAACAGTTAGTTGGTTTATCATCTCTCTTTACATATGTATGGAATAACTTTCTGCACAGTGGAACATGTCGTTCCTAAGGCCACAGTGTTGAAACTGGGCTCTGATACCAATTTGTCACACCCAACATATATATACATACATAAATAAAAAAAAAATTAAAATGGAACAAATGGTAACTATGCCATAACATAACGACCCCCCCCATACCTTACCGCCAGTTAATTTATATGCTCCACGGTTATATGATGATTATGATTTTGGACTTATGATGAATGATATTCGACCCTATGGCTCTTTGACTTGATTGAACATGACGTGTATTGAATTGGCAAACGGTGATGTTTTTGGTCCGACCCACAGCCTTTGTCGGCGTTGAGTTATTAGCTGCATTTATGTCCTTTGTCTCCATTTCGGCAGGTGGCATGGCTCACCCGCTTGGACATGTGACACATCGGGTTCCACCCTCTCGGCCTTCCCGCTCCGGCTTCCCGCGCTGCATCAACGGCGTTGATTTGATCTTCATATCGGAGGGCTGGAGTAAGTTTAAGGGTTTTGGGTTTATACTTAAGCCCATGGGAATGAGCCTAGGGTTCATTTGTTCCATGAGGGCCGCTCGACTCCTCTCTGTTTACTCAGCCACCGGTTCGATTCCACCAGCGCTACCCTTGAACCCTGTTGACAACAACGAGGCCGTGGGTTTGCCCATTGAGAGCTTGCACAGGTAAATCATTTTCTGCTTGCTTTTAAGTTCTTCCGCTTTTCATCTCTGTTGTTCGTGCTCAGAGTTATGGATGTGTACTTGTCTGAATGCTCATACTGATTATGGGTTTTCTTTTGCTGTGGAAGTGTATGCAGATGGAGCTTGCTACGAGCCCCTTTACCTATGGCGGAATGTTAGCACTGGCGCCTCGGCTCTCTCGGCACCTTCCAGGTAAGAGGTCGACCCTTGTTACCAGGTGTGAGGGTTCTATGGCTCCTCCGATCATAATGTATCAATAACTTGTGATTATTACAGTCTATTTTCCTAATGTTTGGTTTCCTCTCGTTACGATCCTGTTGAGGTATTTCCTGAGGGGATCCTCATGGCTTGCATGTATTTCTTAATCTCAGGGTTTATATCCTCGACCTGCTCTGGTGAGATATGAGATACGGGCAGATCTTCTGCATTTAAGTCTAGTTCGACTATTGATTTGGTTCGGGCAATCTTGCCCTTTCGGGATTTTGGGCTTTAATGCCTCTGTGTATATATATATATATATATATATATATGTGCAGACTGTAGATAGGCTGGCCGCTATGCCAAACTTGTTGGTTAACAATCCACAATCTGGACAAGTCTACATATTTTGTTTTCGAATATATAAAAATGTTTCCCAAAGTTTATATTATCAGAACTTCATTCGAATCTTTGCGTTCTGTGTTGTTGTTTTATTTGAGCCCCTTCTGGTCGGTTGTGTTTTTTCATTAATGTTATTGTTCGTTAATGTCATTGTTCGTTAATGTTATTATTCGCCCGCCGGATATGGTTAAGGCTTTGTCCGTCCCTATGACGGCATGGTCCTTTTCGAATTCACTTATATATATGTTAACAGTTTTGTTTAAATGATGTTATCGGCTCTGTTTTAACTATGCCATAGAACAGATTTGCTTAAATGATGTTATTGGCTCTATTTAACTATGCCTTAGTTAATTTCCGACATGCAGTAGCGCAATGTTTCTTTTTCAGTTGTAGAGTCTGGTTATAACCAATTTAGGAAGTTTACTTTGAGGCATGCTCATGCACATTGTTGTTGTTGTGTAGTTACTCCGGAAGGTTCCCACACAGCCGTGTTCACAGTCACGGTTGCATACCTTCCGAGAATGTAATAACCCTAACATGTTACTTATTGATGTTGTTTTCGGTTATCTGCATTTGTTTTGATTCCTCCGTTGGTTATAAACTTGAGCAATACTATTAACGGTAGCAGTTTGTATATGGTCTGTCGTATGGTTTCATTCCCTTTGCAATCTCAGTTTTTTTTTTATTTAATGTACTGAACTCTAAGATTCAACAATCTCATGTGTTTCTATGATTCGCTCAGCACATTTCTATCAGAGTTCAATGGAAAGATTTACAGTCCGGCATTCCTTGCACAAGGACTTGAAATGTATCCGTCACTTGTTCTCGGTAAGTTAACAGCTGGTTACATACTACGGTGTTCTGGACCGCTTATCCTATTATGTGTTTTCTTTACTTGGGGCTACCCCTGTCGCTCTGGTTATTCCTTTATAATGTCTATAAAATAAATATTCTGTCATTTAAGGTAGGTCTATTCGCCTGATTTAACTATATTAAACAACATGACAGTAATGAAAGATATGGGTCACAAAGTCTATTTCTCAACTATTGTAAAACCCACTATGTAGTCAGCATTCACTACTTAATTAATTTCTCTGCAATATGAACTTGTACCTGGTTCGCCAGTGTTGTAAATAGGAACTTCAGTAAGTTCACCTGCATTCCGAATTCGCTCTTACCACCCAACCTTGAGATCCATCTCTAAGACTGGATTCTCCCCCCGAGCTATCTTGCAGGCCTACAACCCTCAACAAGATATATGCACCTTGTGCCTGGTTATCTGGTCCTTACCAGACTTAACCAGTTTCTTGTGTTTTTTCCTCTTTTTCCTTTCTCTGGAAAATCTTTCTGTCTGTCCCAACATCATAGAATTTCCTCCCCACTCCCAGGACTTTTCCCTATTTGGGAGGGTGGTTTCAATCAGTTTTCATAACTGATTTTATTTATTTAAAATCCTCCTTTAAGAGGCTACCAACATTCCAAGAAATATATTTAAATTTCTTAATAAAGTAATATATTAGAGTTTTGTTTTTTTTTTTGTAAAATAAAAACAACAAACTACCACTCTATCTTTTACCATAGTAAAATTCCACATTTACATTTTCCGGGGTCATCACATCTCCCCCTCCTGTGATTGGACATCGTCCGGATGTCTGTTTCCCCTAAACAAGTTCGGGTAAGCTTCCTTAAGGAGTTCTTCATCCTCCCAAGTGGGCTCATGAGGCCCACAGTGCTGCCACTGCACTTTAGCTTGGATAATAACCCGCTTCCGCAACCGCACTTCTCTCCGGTCGAGGATGCTCAGTGGTTCGACCAGAACCTCGCCTCTCGGCTTGACCTGCAACCAACAACAATTCTAGTTACTTTTCTGTCTGAGGTCAAAGCTTAGCTAGAACAACCAGATTAATTCTTACCCAAACATCTTGCCATTTGATCACATGTTTAGGATCGTAGACGTATTTTTTTAGTACAGAAACGTGGAAAACATTATGGATCTTAATATGACTTGGCAGGGCGAGTTGGTAAGCTACCAGCCCCACTCTTGCCAAGATTTGAAAAGGTCCAAAATACCGAGGAGCAAGTTTGGCACACCCACTCCACTGCAAGGTACTCCTTCTGGCTTGAATTCTTACAAAAACATGGTCTCCGACCTGAAATTATTTGAATCTTCTTTCCCGGTCTGCAAATTTTTTTTGTCTGTCCTGGGCAGCCTTTAAATTGGTACGCACCTTTTTGACCATGTCTTCCATTTCCTTGAGAATTTCTGGGCCAAATCTTAATCTATCCTTAGGTCCACCCCAACTTGAGGGTGTGCGGCATTTCCGCCCATACAAGACCTCAAAGGGACTCAGCTGTGTTGACGTGTGATACACATTATTATATGCGAATTCAACTAGGTGGAGATATTCCTCCCATTGAGTTGGTTTCAGCATTACACATGCTCTCAACATTTCCTCCACCACCTGGTTCACTCGTTCAATTTGGCCATCGGTCTGGGGATGATAGGCTGTGCTGAAGTTCAGCTGTGTTCCCAGTTCAGCAAACAATGTTCTCCAAAAAGTTGATGTGAACTTAACATCACGATCAGATATTATTATCTTCGGAAGTCCATGCAGTTTGAACACATTTTGCATGAAAATATGAGCAATTTGTACAGCTTTATACGTGGACTGCACAGGTATGAAGTGTGCTGCCTTACTCAGCTTATCTACCACTACCATAATAGAATCATTGTTTTTCTTTGTCCGAGGTAACCCTGTTATAAAATCCATGGAGATAGTTTCCCATTTCCATTCTGGAATGGGTAGGGGATGTAGCAGCCCTGCTGGATGTAAATGCTCTGCCTTAATCTGCTGACACTCCAAACACCGTGCCAGGTATTCAGCTACATTCTTTTTCATTCCTGGCCAATAGTATTCTTTTCGAAGTGCAGTGACCATTTTTTGGTATCCTGGGTTCCCGATATAGTGGCTGATGTGAAATTCATCCAGAATCAGATTTCTAAGACCATCTTTGTTAGGTACATACAACCTCTTATTAAAGTACAACATTCTGGCATCATCTAATTCATATCCCTGCTCTGTTTCCCTACCAGAAAGTTGTTGTACTTGCTGTTTAATTTGCTGATAATCAACATCTTGATTTGATATTTTTATCTTTTCAAATAAGGTATTCTGCCATTTACTGACTGAAATTTTGCACAAGCACTGCACCTTTCGACTCAACGCATCAGCTACGCGGTTCTCCTTCCCTTTTAAGTGTTTAATTTCAAAATCGAAACCACTTAGAAAATCCGCCCAACGGGCTTGCCTCGTATTTAAGGTGGGTTGGCTGAAATAGTTTGTTAGGCTATGATGGTCTGTTAACAACAGAAATTTCCTTCCCAAGAGGTAATGTCACCACATCTTCAGTTCGTGTATAATGGCTGCCAACTCCAAGTCGTAGGCAGAGTATTTCTGCTCATGTTCCTTTAGTTTTCTTGATTCGTATGCAATTACTCTTCCTTCCTGCATCAATACTCCGCCCACACCCTCCTTACTTGCGTCAGTACATACCACGTAATCCTTATTAGGATCAGCTATACTCAAAATGGGTGTGGTGGTGAGTAAATGTTTAAGCTGCTCAAAGCTCTGCTGACACTCCGGGGTCCATTTGAATACCTTCCCTTTCTTTTGTAAGGAGGTGATAGGGTATGCTACCCTTGAAAAACCCTCCACGAACCTTCTATAATAGCCAGCTAGCCCCATAAAGGACCTAATATCTGCCACATCCTTTGGTATGGGCCATTCCGTTATAGTCCTTATTTTTTCAGGGTCTACTGCAATCCCCTCCTTGGTGATTATATGGCCTAAGTATTGTATTTCTTCCCGGAACAAATCACACTTACTAAACTTAGCATATAACTGATGTTCCCGCAGAGTTTGTAGTACCACTCTAAGATGTTCCTCATGCTCCTCCCTCGATCGGGAATAGATCAGAATATCATCAATAAATATCAACACAAATTTATCCAAGAACCTGTGAAACACACTGTTCATCAAACACATAAAGGTAGCAGGTGTATTGGTCAATCCAAAAGGTAGCACCACAAACTCGTAATGCCCATACCGTGTTCTGAAAGTTGTCTTAGTGATATCTTCCTCTTTGATTCTAATCTGGTGATAACCAGATTGCAAATCGATCTTAGAGAACACCGTTACCCCCTTCACTTGATCGAAAAGTTCATCAATCCGAGGAAAAGGATATTTATTTTTGATCGTGAGCTTATTCAACTGACGATAGTCGATAAACATCTGAAGAGTTCCATATTTATTTTTGACAAATAACACTGGGGCTCCCCATGGTGATACGCTGGGGCGAATGTAATTTTTGTCTAGCAGCTCTTGCAGTTGCATTTTTAATTCTGTTAATTCTGGTACGCTCATTCGGTAAGGTGCCCGCGACACTGGTGCTGCCCCTGGGGTCAATTCGATGGTAAAGTCTACATCTCTTTTAGGTGGCAATCCCAGTATCTCCTCTGGAAAAACATCTGCGAATTCTTGTACTACTGGAATGTTGTCCAGCATAGATGTTTTATCCTTCTGATTTGCATAGCCCACCTGAATGGCATAAATATGACATTTCTTTTTGATGCATTTAGCTAGCTGGGATGCTGTAATGGGTCGGATCTGCACAGGGTGCTTGATCCCTTGCAATTCTTGCTGCTCCCCAAGGTCATCTTTATAGTAGATGGTTTTAGTCTTGCAGTTCACTAATGACCAGTGTTTCTCTAGCCAATCCATCCCAATCAGGATGTCATATGAACCCAACGGTAGTACATTCAGATCTACTACTATTGGCTGTCCTGCTACGGTTAAAGAGCAATTATTTATTTTTGCCAAGACCCGTCTCTTGGCTCCCGTAGCTAATTGTACCAGCCATGGATTTCTGAATTTTTCAGATTGTAACTTACACTGTTCTACTATCTTTGGGCTAATATAACATAAAGTAGCTCCTGGATCAATGAGAACAGCTATAGAAAGATTTGAAATTTTACCTTCAAATTCCACCATAGTCAGCTGGTATTCCACTTGACGATCATCCAGGGCTGCGTTAATCCTTGGTACACTACGTGCCACATCCCCAATGGTCGATGCTTCGTGAATCTGGATATCTGGTCCGTACCCTTTCGCTGTGGGCAGTTCTTGACATAGTGGGGTCCTCCACATCCCCAGCATTGAACTGGAGGTTTGGCCATTCCTTCACCCTCCGGCCTAACAGGCTGTTCGCTTACTCTTGTCTCACTTGTTGGCCTAGCCCGGGGTGCACCTCTTGCTACAGTTCTGATGTTCAATCCTTTGCCAGCTCCCTTACCACCATTGTTGCGACTTCCTTTGCTATTTCCGACAATATGACTACCCCTTCTTTCATTCCATCTTTTATTTGGAGCATCCCCCTTCTAATTATTCTGCTGGTAACAGATTCTAGCTTTGCGGATAGCTTCATCCATTGTCCTAGGATTGTCAAACTCGATCCTTTCTCTTATATATAGAGGTAAGCTTCTCACAAACCTTTGCACCTTGGTTTTTTCCTCCTTAATATAAGGTACATAACGAAGAAGAGAAGTAAAACGGTTAATACATTCGTCCATAGTCTGCTGTCCCAGCCGTAAATCATGGAATTCTCTTGCTTTTTCATCATAAAAGCGCTCGGTCAGATATCTCTCTTTGAAGTATTTCTGAAACTTCTCCCATGTGATGGTCCGTTCACTTACCCCCTTGACAATCTTGATTTCCTCCCACCACAGGGTTGCTTTACCTTGTAACTAGAAAATAGCCAGTCGCGCCTTCAAGTTATGGTCATACTCGTACAACTGGAAATATTTGTTCATGTTAATTAACCATGCTTCAGCCGCTTCTTCCTGTTCCCCATCGAAATGTGGGGGTTTAATTTTCCGAAATTCTCCCTGCAGCTCCATCCTCTGACGTTTTGCAGTTTGCTGTTCAAGTAAATTATCAGAATGGTCCTCCTTACCCTCTGAATTTTCAGGTCCAGTTTGATAGTTTTGTTCTTCTTTCATCCTCTGCTGTTCCGCACTGGGATTAGCTAAGGGTGGGTTCTGCCTATCCGACAAACTCTTCAAAATTCCCTCTTGTTCCACCGTCAAACGCGCGTTGTCCTCTTGTAACCGCGCCATCTCATTCTTCAACTCTTGAACAGTTTCCTCACCAAGCTGTACCCATAGTTTTGGGTTTTTCCGAGGGGCGCTGCCGGCTCCCTGCATTTCACTGTTTTTTTTTTAGTTGGCTATCAACTGTTGTTTTCCTGTATCTCACCCCTAAAATAGGCAGAAACAACAGTTAGTTGGTTTATCATCTCTCTTTACATATGTATGGAATAACTTTCTGCACAGTGGAACATGTCGTTCCTGAGGCCACAGTGTTGAAATTGGGCTCTGATACCAATTTGTCACACCCAACATATATATACATACATAAATAAAAAAAAAAAAAATGGAACAAACGGTAACTATGCCATAACATAACGACCCCCCCATACCTTACCGCAAGTTAATTTATATGCTCCACGGTTATATGTTGATTATTGTTTTGGACTTATGATGAATGATATTCGACCCTATGGATCTTTGACTTGATTGCACATGACGTGTATTGAATTGGCAAATGGTGATGTTTTTGGTCCGACCCACAGCCTCTGTCGGCGTTGAGTTATTAGCTGCATTTATGTCCTTCGTCCGCATTTCGGCAGTTGGCATGGCTCACCCACTTGGCCATGTGACACATTGGGTTCCGCCCTCCCGGCCTTCCCGCTCCGGCTTCCCGCGCTGCATCAACGACGGTGATATAATCTTCAGATCGGAGGGCTGGAGTAAGTTTAAGGGTTTTGGGTTTATACTTAAGCCCATGGGAACGAGGCTGGGGTTCATTTGTTCCATGAGGGCTGCTCGACTCCTCTCTGTTTACTCAGGCACCGGTTCGATTCCACCAGTGCTACCCTTGAACCCTGTTGACAGCACTGAGGCCGTGGGTTTGCCCATCGAGAGCTTGTACAGGTAAATCATTTTCTGCTTGCTTGTAAGTTCTTCCGCTTTTCATCTCTGTTGTTCGCGCTCAGAGTTATGGATGTGTACTTGTTTGAATGCTCATACTGATTATGGGTTTTCTTTTGTTGTGGAAGTGTATGCAGATGGAGCTTGCTGCGAGCCCCTTTACCTATGGCGGAATGTTAGCACTGGCGCCTCGACTCTCTCGGCACCTTCTAGGTAAGAGGTCGACCCTTGTTACCGGGTGTGAGGGTTCTATGGCTCCTCTGACCATAATGTATCATTAACTTGTGATTATTACAGTCTATTTTCCTAATGTTTGGTTTCCTCTCGTTACGATCCTGTTGAGGTATTTCCTGAGGGGATCCTCACGGCTTGCATGTATTTCTTAATCTCAGGGTTTATATCCTCGACCTGCTCTGGTGAGATATGAGATACGGGCAGATCTTCTAGGTTTAAGTCTCGTTCGGCTGTTGATTTGGTTTGAGCAATCTTGCCCTTTCGGGATTTTGGGCTTTAATGCCTCTGTGTATATATATGTGGAGACTGTAGATAGGCTGGCTGCTATGCCAAACTTGTTGGTTAACGTTCCACAATCTGGACAAGTCTACATATTTAGTTTTCAAATATATAAAAATGTTTCCCAAAGTTTATATTATCAGATTGTAGCTTGTCTTCACTTACTCCCATAGGCTTCATAAACTTATATCAACCTTCCACCTAGCACTGCAATTTAAGGTCTAGTTAGGGAAAGATGACAATAATCTTCAACACACTCAAATATGCACAAACTTGTCCTTAATTAGGCCACGCTGTCATCTACAACAATGTGGCATCATGACAACAATTGAGGATATGGCAATGAGGTTTCTATGAGTTGCTAATAGACAACGGTTAAGGTCATATTAGGATAGCATGTAGGGATCTCTAGAAGATTAAGGCAGATTAAGAAGGACCTTGAGACAACAAATGAGATCCCTCCAGAGACCATGGTTAGGGCTTGCCAAGGACCCCTATTTACAGCAAATAAAAGCCTTCTTTTGCTACCTATGAAACCTTCCTTGATTACGTTCTAGGTGACAAGAACAACAACATTAAACTTGCATTTAGGTCACTCCCTTTCTATGTTATGAAACCTTCTTTTGTGGCACTGTTAGCTTTCATGTCTGCATATTAGTCAAGGAATCCTTTAGGCCAGCGGTTAGGGCTACTCCATACTAGCATTAAGATTTCTCCTTGGACTACGTAGGAGGGCTTCCTTTAGGGAAACGTAGGTGCCTCTATATTCAATGTGATATTCAGTTCCATGACTTTAATTTATGGCAGCGTATGGATCTATTTAAACAACGTCTAGGGCTAGGGCAAACCTTTTAGGGAAGCATATCCCCTTTAGATCTCTCCTAAAACCAAAACTCAAAGCCAAGTAGAGAGAGATCACAAGAGATGATTGTTCAAATGACTTGAAGGCTACCCCTATTTATACCAAAACGTTGAGGGTAAGTGGGGCAATTTCGTTGTTGGTCGACCTTGAAGAATTGTCCCATAATACAAATAAATTGATATCTCCATGAATACATGTCGAAACCAAATGATCTTTAGATCAATCCTACACCTCTCGATGAGAGGAATCCAAGAAAAATATTTGTTTCCATGAATAAGTAGACCCACATGGAATTTGGCCTTAGTTTCCAATTTTAACAGAAGCTAATTCCTAAAATTCTTTATTTGGTGTCATTAAGGCTCCTTCCCAAAATACTTCGAGAGGAATTGCTGCTAGAATTGTGTCTTAGTAGTTTTTCTCTTCTTGTTGCTTCTCTTCATTATAGCTTGTTGCTTCCAATTGTAGAAGATTTCAATAGGTGGAATACCTTGTATTGTAAATTAAGACACATTGGTAGATGTATCAGGAATTTTCTCAAAACTAGGTAGAACATTGATAGGAGTCTTCACAATAACTTTAGAATTTAAAATATACTCTGAAACATTTAGAAGGGTTAATGATAATTGTTGTATTTTTATACTCTTATTACATGTTCCATTCATAGTTGGTTCATTGAAAACCTGTTTAGGAGCCTTGAAAGTGAGTTCATCAAATACATCCCATTTTTGTTTATATTAACACCTTCTAACTTAGCTGTACTTTTTTCTTTTAGAGAGATAGTGAGGCCCTCCTTTTCTCCTAGAACTGGTGTTTTCTTTTACATAACAAAACTATGAGTGGAATAGCTTGCGAATTTGTTGTAGTTGCCTCTGCTTTTGTTTGATGTAAAGTTATTGAAAATGGAGCTCTTCTTGAGTCTCTAAAGACTAAAATTGTTGATAACTTTCTGGAGATAATTGTTTGGCTCTTTCGCATACCTATTGATAAGAATTGACTCTACAAAAAAGATCAACATAGATTGAATTATCATGAACATATTTCTTAATGCCTGCTAGTTTTGTTATCTATTCTACCACTCTGTGGGGATCATGCAATATCAAAGGAATTTTTTCTAGCTTCAAAGTATACAAATTTTCTAATTCCTTTTCAGCATGCAAGAAGTTTTGTAGGGTGTAGATGTGAACTTGAACAAGGAACATGGGCCATGCCTTCTTTTAATATTTTATTAATTCAGTTATTATCCCTATTTCTATCTTCTAGTAAGCTTCTTATTTATAAATGATTCTATTAGGAATGCAAAGAGGCAAATCATGAGGAGCACCATAACATCCATACACCTTGACATATGTGAAATTTTCTTCGAAGAACCAATCTCAAATATTTGATAAATAGTCCATGGTTGATTGAGACATTTTGAGGGTTTAGAACCTCAGATATCTTGATAGATAGGGTTCATGACACTGTGACATATTTGATAGAAATGGTTCAAATATATATCTTACCACAACATATTATGATATAAGTGAATGTTTAAGGGCTTATCAAGTGTCCATTTCTAGCCCATTGTTGGAAAAGCATTAGAGAGACAAACGAAATCCATAATGAAAGTTGAATATAAAAGGGAGGGTTAAAGGTGTTAGTTTTTTTCCTTTTGAAAACAATGGACATTAAGAGAAATGTTACTAGATAGAATTTCAACCCAATTGAAACAAAACATGTTTGAAGGGATGAGAGGGACCCAATCTAAGATGAATTGTGTGACATCTTTCTCTTCGATGATTCTACATAACATAGAGGTAAAATATTTGAAAGGAGGGTTTAAAGAGGAAATTGAATATTTATGGTAAGACTCTTCCTTATGCTTATTGGTATATATCCTCTATTATTTTATCAAATGAGGCAACATCTCGTTAGCCTTAGTACTTTCCTTTTGAATAAACTCTTGAACGAACTTGGAATTATATATAAGATTTGGTTTAGCTAAATTGTGCATACCTTGGATTTCCTCTGCTCTCCAACTATCGTGCCATGAGTGGTGATAATTTGCCATTTATTGTTGTCCATATCCCTGATATCCCATTGTATAAAGTCTATATAAGGAAAATTTCTTGTTCAAGCAACTACTTTGTGTAAGTGAGACTTTGTAGCATCCAAGAGTGTTTCTCAGAACTCATTTTGCCTCCTTGGTCATCTATAGCAACTGTAAGACCTAAAATTTCTTGAACTACATATATTAATTCTTCCTCAAACAATTTATACTTTACATCCCACGAGGAAATAGTCACATCCATAGTGATAACCATGTCTAAGAAGTGAAAGGAATTTGTGTTATTATCATCCAAGTCTTCAAGAATTAGCCTTGATGTCTATTGAAAATATGTATTTCTTTTAGCTCTCCCCATATTGATGAATTTTAAAGAACTCGTCAAGTTGGGTCACGAAAATACCAAATATATATAGTTAGAATGGTTCTTTGCAAAGCTGAAAAATGAAAATCTTAGGCAATGTAATGAAATAATGTCTATTAACTATCAACTCGCGAACTTATGTAAGCATAATTCAAACATATGAATTATCAAATTTCCAAGTGGTTTAAATGTCATTGTGAGCTAGACAAGTTTCAATCGTGGATATGTTGGTATCGATGAGGTGGCATCCATCTTGGCTCCTACATCACCTAGAAAATAAAACGTTAAAATTGGAAACTAGGGCTAAACTCCATGTAGATCATCTTATTCTTGGCTAATAATATTTTTACTAGATTCCTTTTGTCGAGAGGTGTAGGATTGATCTAAAGATCATCCAATTCTGATAAGTATTTATGGAGATATGAATTTATTTTGATTATGGACTAACTGTCTAAGTCGACCAACAACTTATGTAGGCTCAAAAGCCCAACAGTCACATCTATTCAACCCAAACATTTTCATATAAATACAGAAGGTCTCATCTTCATTTTGACACACACATATCATCACATCTCTCTCTCTCCTGCGTAGAAAAGAGTCTCTTCTCTCTCCTGCGCATTAAGGAGTCTTCTCTCACACATGTGGAAGGAAGGACGCAGAATTTAGGGCTGCAACTGCAGATCAAAAGTTTGAGCAGCATTGACTATCATCCTCTCTCTCAGAACTGCGTTGTAGGTGAACTTGAATCTCTATGGAGGGCCACATTTTTGGTGAAGGAATCAAGCCGATCCGACGGTCGGTTTGCAAGATATTGACTGCCCTAGTTTAGGGCTGATCTAGGGTTTGCTGCTACTAATGTAAATCAGAATTTTGTACTATTTCTCTCTGCTGAATTACTGAAGATAAAGGAATATTTGATCAAAGGGTTTCCCCATATTGGGGTTTGTCCTTGGCTAGCCGCCACATCTTGTGTCTCTTGTCTTGGCTTATTTTCTATCAATCATTTAATGTTCTATCTACACTTTACTTAATGTACATGTGATTGCTAATCTATGGATAATAATAAAAAAAATAAGTAAACTACTCTAATCATAGAACATACAATAACATAACATGGTATCAGATCTGAGGTGAAGACAAAGCCCAAGCAAGAGCAAGAGTAATCACCGAAGAGAAGGTTGGCAAGGCTATCTAAAAGAACTCATGGGGTCCTCAACACACTTCCTTGCTGAAGATAAGCTTCGTGCAAAATCTGACTACCATAGATGGAAGATGTCTCTCGATCTAACATTAGAAGAATAGGAAGTGTTGGACCATGTGAGAGGCAAAATTGTTGTGCCTCCATCAAATGCATTTGCTGTTGCTAGGAACAAATGGACCAAGGGGGAAGTAAAAGCTAAGAAGATCATTTGGGACTCTATCGGCAAATGCTTGGTGGCCTACATCTCCGACCTGAACACCTCCAATGAAATCTACGATAGAATGGTGTGTTTATTTAAAGTTAATGATGCAAATCAAGTCTTATTTCTTAGAAATAAGTTGAAGGAAATTAAGAAGGGCAAATATGAGAGTATGCAAGCATACTTCTTAAGAATCACCGAGATCAAGAACGATCTCCTATCTATTGGGGAGATAATTACTGATAGGGAAATGGCACCCACGACTCTTGGAGGATTACCATCCAAATGGTACATGTTCAGGACTACTCTTCTCAACAATAACATAATTCGTGGATTCGAGGAATTAATGGAAAGATGCATTCAAGAAGAAACAAGGGTAGAAGAGAAAGAAATTCCCATACCTAGAGGCCTTCTCGCTGCCTTTTCTTCTCATGCTAAGAAAAGAAATAATTCTGGGACTAAATCAAAAAGAGAGGCTAGACCTAAGGGTGGAAGAAAAGGACGATGTTACATTTGCGATAAAGCAGGTCACTATGCAAGGGAGTGCCTTGAGAGAAAGGACTCACACCAAGATGATGATCAAAATCCCTCTCAAGGCAATCAAAGAAATGGTAGGTCAAATGGCCGAGGTAAAAGGAGTGATGGAAATCAAGGAAGAGGACAATCATTCAAGAAGGCAAGAAATTCAAGGTATGAATCTAACACTGTTAACAATAAGTAGGATGAATATTATCTACCAGTTGCTCTATCTACCTCTGGTCCTCCGGACTTTCTGGGAAATTGGGTTATTGATAGTGGTACCTTAAGGCACTTCATTGGTTACAAAGAAGTTCTCCATAATCTGATAGAGAAAGAAACCAACCTGGAAATTGTCCTTGGAGACAATATGAAGTATCCCATGAAAGGTGTAGGCAATGTCTCTCTTAAATTGAATCATGGTAATACAATCCACCTACAGGATGTATTATATGTACCTGATCTCGAAAAGAACCTAGTGTTGATTTCGGAAATGGAAGACAAAGGCTACAAGGTGGCTTTTAGCGATGGCTAGGTACGTGTATGGAAAAAAAATATTAAAGATTCCTTCACTCTTGGGTTTCGAGTTGACTCATTATATCAGGTCGGAGGAAGTCCGCTAGGTGTCATGTCTTGTGACACATCTCTTCAGTCTAAACTATGGGATTGGAGGTTTTCTCACCTTCATTATAAAGCTCTACCTAATGTAAGAAAAATGGTGACCGGGATGCCTGAGTTTAGATTAGAGCAAGAAGGTGTATGTCCCAGATGTGCCAAAGGAAAGCTAAAAGGGGGACCATTCCCCTCAAGCCAAAGCAATACCTTTGATATACTGAAATTAGTTCACTCAGACATATCTGGTATGATGCCTATGAACTCCCTGGGAGGATATCTATATTACCTCACTTTTATAGATGACTATTCTCGCAAGACTTGGATATACTTCTTGAAAAAGAAGGATGAAGTGTTCTCTTGGTTTCAACACTTCAAAGCCTTGATCGAGAATCAAACCGAAAAGAAGATCAAGATCTTAAGGACTGATAATGGGACTGAATATGAACCTAATGAGTTTCATAACTTTTGTAAAGAGGCTGGCATTAAGAGGGAGACTACTACACCACACACTCCTGAACAAAATGGTGTGGTGGAAAGGAAGAACTGTACAATTGTGGAAGTTGTCCGTGCTATGCTCCATGATCAAAGACTTTCAAAGTTTCTATGGCCCGAAGCTACAAACACCACCGTATATGTACAAAATCGATGCCCCTATCAAGCATTAGGTTCCAAAACTCCTGAAGAAATGTTCACCGATAAGAAACCTGACGTATCTCATTTTAAAATTTTTGGAATCCCTGTATATTTTCATGTACCGAAAGAGAAAAGGAACAAATTGGGTGCATATGGAAAGAAAGGAATATTCGTGGGCTATAGTAAAAATACTAAGGGCTATATAATCTATGTAGCTAGTCAAAGGGAAGTTGTGATTAGTCATGATGTCACCTTTGACGAAGATATGGCTCTCAGCAAGGTGAACAATCTTCCTACTATGAGGAGCTCTCAAGAAGCTGACACTAGGGAACTGAAAGAAAAAGATGATGAAACAATACCTGATGTGGAAGAACCCATGGATCCTATTGATCCTCCTCCACCTGAGCCTTGATCTTCTAGGAAGAGGCCTTCATGGCTTAGGTGGACACTTGATGATGCCAAAGGACATGCTGCACCCCAAGGAACCTTCCATGAAACTAAGAAACCAAATAGGTATCAGGGATACCTTACCATCATGAGCACGATCATTCAAAATGAGCCTTCATCATTCTCAGATGTTGTCAAGCATCAAGTATGGAAGGATGCTATGATCAAAGAATATGAATCTATCATGAAGAATGATGTATGAGAAGTGGTTCCTAGACCCTTGGACAAGACAATTGTCACTTCTAAATGGCTTTACAGGATAAAGCATGCAGCTGATGGAAATACGGAAAAGTATAAGGCTCGTTTTGTCGCTCGTGGCTTCTCCCAGAAGGAAGGTATAGACTATGACGAGATATTTTCACCTGTTGCCAGATATACCACCATCCGCTCGATCATAGCCCTTGCAGCTTCACAAGGATGGAACTTACATCAGATGGATGTTAAGACCGCGTTCTTGCATGATTCAATCAAGGAAGAGGTCTACGTGGAGAAACCAAAAGGATTTGAGATTTATGATAAAAAATCTCGTGTGCAAGTTGAAGAAGGCCCCATATGGGCTGAAGCAAGCACCTCGAGCATGGTATGAGAGGATCGATAACTACTTAATTAAGCTGGGATTCACTAGGAGTAAATCCGATCCTAACCTTTACTTTAAGGTTGAAGATGACAAGCCTCTCATACTAGTGCTGTATGTTGACGACCTCTTTCTAATAGGTGCAGACCCTCTCATTCACAAATGTAAGAGGTAGTTGGCTTCTGAATTTGAAATAAAGGACCTAGGACTGATGCACTATTTCCTAGGACTTGAAGTTTGGAAAAAGCCAGGGGAAATGTTCTAATCTCAAGGAAAATATGTGGTGAAGATATTGGAAAGATTCAGTATGGTGGACTATAAGCCCGTAACTACCCCAATGGAGCTTGACTTCAAGAAGTTAAGCGGTAGTGCTACTGGACCTATTTTACGAAATGCCACCAAGTATCATCAACTCATCAAAGAATTAATGTTCTTAGTGAAATCCTGTCCAGGTATATGCTTTGCAGTCAACTCTTTGAGTCAACATATGTTTGAACCTCACCACATACATTGGATTGGTGCCAAGAATCTGTTAAGATATTTTTGTGGCACAATTACATATGGGTTAAGATACACTGCCGGAGATGTGAGACTACTTGGATACACTAATGTTGATTGGGCAGGAAGTGTGGTGGACTGTAAGAGCACTTTCTGGTGTTGTTTCTCCTTAGGATCTACTTCGATATCTTGGATGAGCAGGAAGTAGAAGTAAGTGGCTTTGAGCACTACTGAAGCAAAGTATATTGCTACTAGCATGGCCCCCTGTGAGGCAGTTTGGTTGTGAAAACTCTTCAATGAGCTGTTTGGATTTACATTAGATACCACTGTGATCCTATGTGACAACCAGAGCGGGATCCATTTATTAGAAAATCCCGTATTTAATGATTGCTACAAGCATATCAATATCAGGTACCACTATATTCTAGATATGGTGCAACGAGAAGGAATAAGGATCCAACATGTTGGTACAGATGAACAGGTCGCCGACATTTTGACAAAGCCCCTAGGAAAGGTCAAATTCTTGACTTTCGAAGAATGACTTGGTGTCATTCAGAGACCCTCTGATGAGGGTCAAGTATGATGTACTGAGCTCTGGGAGCTCCAGGGAGACGCGAGGTACTTCTTAGAGCGACACATGACCACAAGGTGACTCACCATCCCCTGTTGGTGCACTTGGTACAGGGTAAAAGGTTAAAGCTTCCCTTGTGACACCCCATGGCGACTATGGAATATGATGATTAGTTCTCCTATGGGCCTGGATGATGTGTTCTCCATGGCGACTGTGGACAGGATGATTCACTCTCCTGTGAACAAGATGATTCGCTCTCTTGTGGGACAAGATGATTCACTCTCCTGTGGACAGGATGATTCGCTCTCCTATGGACAGGATGATTCGTTCTCCTGTGGACAAGATGATTCGCTCTCTTGTGGGACATGGTGATTTGCTCTCCTATGGAAAGCATGATTTTCTCTCTTGTGGACAAGATGATTTTCTCTCTTGTGGGACAGGATGATTCACTCTCTTGTGGATAGGATGATTAGTTCTCTGTCGAGGCATCCTACCCATGTAGTCTGGGACTCATGGGAAGTAACTCTCATTCGATCAATGAGCAGGGAAATGAGGATAAGGACAATAGTAGTACTAATGGATGAATCACTGTATCTATTGTACTCCCTATGCTAGGATGACCTCCATTGATCTAGGATCAATGATGTTGGTTTGGGACCAATGAGAGTGGTACCCACTATGACACTAACTTCAGGTCAGTAGAGTACTGGACTCGGATCAGTGGTACACACTCTAAGACTGACTTTGGGTCAGTGAAGGATGGTATGATACATCCTCGATCACTTCTTCTTCTTCATAATTCGAGCAGAGAAGAGCAGAACATAACAGAGCAGGCACAATTGAGCAGATCATAGAAGGGGTCAAGTTGTACAGGGCAGTGCATTTGATGGATGAATAGTAGCAACAGACAGACGAATTGCAGATAGAGTTCTCCCTAGTTGAGAGGGAGTGTTAAAATTGGCAACTAGGGCCAAAATCCATGTGGGTCATCTTATTCATGGCTAATAATATTTTTACTAGATTCCTCTCATCGAGAGGTGTAGAATTGATCTAAATATCATCCAATTCCGATAAGTATTTATGGAGATATGAATTTATTTTGATTATGGACTAATTGTCTAAGTTGGCCAATAACTTATGTGGGCTCAAAAGCCCAACAGTCGCATCTATTCAACCCCAAAGTTTTCATATAAATACAGAAGGTCTCCTCCTCATTTGGACACACATCTCATCACATCTCTCTCTCTCCTACGCAGAAAAGAGTCTCTTCTCTCTCCTGTGTAAAAAGGACTCTTCTCTCACACATGTGGGAGGAAGGATGCAAATTTAGGGCTACAACTGCAGATTGAAATTTTACCAGCGTTGACCATCATTCTCTCTCTCAGAACTGTAGTGTAGGTGAACCTGACTCTCTGTGGAAGGCCACAGTTTTGGTGAAGGAATCCAGCTGATGTGACGGTCAGTTTGCAAGATATTGACTGCCCTAGTTTAAGGCTCATCTAGGGTTTGCTACTGCTGATGTAAATCAAAATTTTGTACTATTTCTCTCTGTTGAATTATTGAAGATAAAGGAAGATTTGATCAAAGGGTTTCCCCATATTAGGGTTTGTCCGTGGCTGACCACCACATCTTGTGTCTCTTGTCTTGGCTTGTTTTTTTTCGATCATTTAATGTTCTATCTGCACTTTACTTAATGAACATGTGATTGCTAATCTATGGATATTAATAAGAAAATAAGTAAATTTCTCTAAGCATAGAACATACCATAACTTAACATAAAATTCGAAGAAACTAATGAAGAGCTTAAAAAAATCGTTAAGATGAGGTTTCTAGGGTAATGTGGCAGGTAAAAGCATGTAGGCATCTTCGTGGTAAAATGGAGAAAGGGTGTGTGATAAAGGAAGTAAGGCGAAGGCTCATGAATCACATCAGAAATAAAATCTTGAAATAAACCAAGGGAGCTCTCGCTGAAATCTCCAGGGAAATATATCTAGGGCTACATGTAAAGTAAAGGAATGGAAAATAAAGGATTGGGGTTATGTGTAAGAAGAATATGGTGAGAAAGAGGGCACAATCTATAAACATTTGGATAAAATTAATTAAAAAAAATGTTTCTAAAAAAGATTATTTCCTTTATAAGTTAGATTAAGTCATTTAAAAAATAGAAAATGATATAATCAAATAACACAAATATATTATTAAAATGGTAAATAAATGGATCAACATCATCAAATTACAAATGTCGATAATGATTTAAAAAAATAGAAAATGATATAGTCAAATAACACAAATACATTATTAAAATGGTAAATAAATGGATCAACATCATCAATTTAAAAATGTGGATAATGATGAGGACAACCAAAAATGTGGAGAATGATGAGTAACTCAAGGGTATTTAAGCTGTCTAAATGATTTAAACAAAGCCTTTCAATAGAAATCACATGAGCGAATTTTTTGGCGATGCATTTCAAACCAATAAGTGTGGTTCATCATGAGGACTAGATGAAGAGGAAAATCATGGCAAATCTTTTAACGACTGGTTTGAGTAGATGTAACCCAAGGATATTTAATATGTCTAAATTATCTTTTAATTGCACTTAATTTGGTTCACACTAGCTCTTATCATAGCTAAATTAGCATGGTTACCATGATCTAGAATTAAAATAGTTAATTATTAAAAATATTGTTTATATTTATTAGTTGAAAAAAAGATATTGCTTATATTTATATAAATTTAAATATATGTATATTTTTTTTTTAGGACTCAAAAGAAACCACCATACCACATATAAGTACTAGATCTATCCTCCTCTCGTAAACCCGTTCTCAAAGAGGGGATTTGCACTTAGGTCTCTTGAGTTTCAACCATTATCAATTTAAATATATGTGTATCTATTTAATATTATTTTTAATATTTTTAATTAATATTTAAATTTATATAGAATGCTTACTGTAAATATTGATTTTTTATATACTTATTAATTCTAAAATATAATAATTATTAATTTAAATTATTATTTAAATTTATATTATAAATATTATTTTTATTTTATATATTTTTATTTTTAATAATAGGTTTATTAATTAAATTTATTATTTTTTATATGTTTATTAATTATATATCTAAAATATATTATTATTTAAGTCTATTTGAATGTGATAGGCATGTCTATTATTAAAATTTTATCAATATGCGTTACTGGTGGTTGGGAGGAAAGAATGGAATACTTTCCACCCAAATTCAATATTTGCAAGTGACGTGATGGATGTTGACAATATAGTCATATATTCCTCATAGGGAATATATGGGGTAGTACTTGTGAAATATATATGTGTATGTGTGTGTGCAGGCATTGTCTAACTTATAAAAGAAAATCTGGCTTAGTTTTTTTAAACTTGAGTTTAAGTTGTTTAATATGTATAATTCTAGTGCCCTAGGGGTCTTTCAGGGTTCTTAATCCATTTATGCATTCAAAAGTGTATTTCCAAAAAAAAATCATAATCTTGTTTGTTGTTTTATCACTTTCATCTATAAGTTAGACTATATATATATATATATATATATATATAGATATATTTATGTATGTATGTATGACACATGTATCTTATTTTCAAAATATTGGTAAAAAAATATCATCAAAATTTTTATAAATGTTAAACTGAAACACAAATAATAGACAAGGTAAACATGAATGCATATTATTCACAATGATATACAATTTTATACAAGTATAATAACCCTTGTTTTCATATTCCAAGTGGTCACTTAAGTCAGCTTTCACATTCCACACCATAATCCTTGGCACATTAGGTGTCTAACATTTCCCCCTTTAATCCAAAGGGGTATATACGAGTCCAAGAAGAGAGCTATAATACAAAAATACAATAATGCATGATAACAATAGGTTGAATGTGCTCTCTCAAATGAAGGTATCATGTGGGAAAACTGGAGGTCTCAACCAACCGTGGTTTAAGGATGACCACCAACATTGGAGCGCTTAGTTACTCCTTCAAATTTGCCTAGAAGTTGAAGTCTTTTCCGAGAGAAGGTGCTCACTATTGTTGTGAAAATAGAGATCATTAGGGTATGCTTAGTGCAGTTCGTCAAAGTTCCAAATCTAACAAGAAGTTGTTAGTCTTTTGCTAGAGGAAGTGTGGGAGACCATCCACTTAGAAAAGAGAGGTCTCAAATTGTGGAAAAAAGGGAGAAATTCAACTTGAAAAGGGAGGTCTCAACCTGTGGTGGTTTAAGGAAGACACCAACCAAAGGCATGCTTAGGAGCTTCTCTATATTTGGCTATAACTATGAATCTTGGTATGGTTGTCTCTGGTTGTAGGCTTAGGTAGCAGGTTTGGGTTGTGGCTCAAGATGGCTTAATTTAACTTTGAAGCTTGTATATGAACATAAATTCCCCCCTTGTTAGATACAAGGTGAAAATATGAAGATATGTCAATTGCAAGACTTTTCAATACTCAAGAACAAATTTTATGCTATGAGTGAAATATCTTCTTAAAGCCCATTGCTACGAAGCAATCCATCCAAGGTGAATTTTTGTTCTTGTAGGAGGCTTATTTTTGAAGCATCTATTTGAATGACGAGTGTGCTTACCATAATACTCACATGGATGAAGATAAAAAAAATGATCTTTCACATGACCAAATATGTTACAATGTTAGCATTACTCACATGGATGAAGATCAAAACAATGATCTTTCACATGACCAAATATGTCACAATGTTAGCATATGACAACCTGTTGTGGAGGAGGAAGAAAAGAAGGTAAAGATGAGTTGTCTTGAAGAAATCTAGCACTTTGAAATTGAATTGGCTTGGTATAGTCTGAAATATGAAAGGACACATCTTTTTCATATCCAAGACTTCTTTTGTGCTTGTTATTGACAAGTTCTTCCCAAGGGCTGATGAAGACAAGTTGAATTTATTCATCTCCATGCAAATTTTCTCTTTCAATGACTTGATTAGTTTCTAACAGTTGGTGGGAGATTGTATTAATCTCAAAGAGAGGATTGTTCTAAACAAAAAAAAGTTCAAAATGATGCCTTTTTTTATGTAGCTCATCTTGTTGAAGCTGTGGCTTAAGTTGTAAAAGCTCTATCTTCTCTTATGGATTTTCCAAACATGTTTTAATGTGAGAAAGAGTGTGTTTGTTGATTTTTACTATCCCATCAACTGCTATATATTATAGTATTTAGTGACTCTAATAATTCATTATTTATGACCAGTTTCATTTAAAAAATCAGGTAATATCACAAGTACTGATCCAAATAATGAATAAATTTTAGAAATCAATGCCCGTAATTAGGCTTTAGGCTCACAATGCATCACAACACATAAATGAAAAGGACCCTTGCAAAAAAAATGTAACTCTGATTTGTATGCACCAACGCATGAACTAATGCAAACTCACAGTCTTCCAGAGAAGATATATATGTAACACAAAAAATGTAGTCAATAGAACAAGCTCCAAACTCATGCTCTAGTATTCCATACAACGTTTAACATTTAGCAATCAATATAACATTAATTTAACTTAGGCTCCATAATTTAATATCAACCAATGACTTTAAGCAATGAGATCAGTAGAAATGATCCTCTTAATAATTGAAAGACCCTTTTTAAACGATTGTTCAACGATGGCTCTTAATAAATGAAACAAGACCTACAAGAAATTGTCTCTTCGTATGTTGCAACTTCATCATTCATATGGTCATCATAGGCTTTGTAGTAAGAAAAGTCATATGGAAATGATGGAAAACCTACATCAATGGATATATACTAGCGCTCCCTTAATCCAATCACTTGTGCCCCACCTGCCAAGAACAAGAGGAATCCAAAAGGTTGGAACCCATCTTATTGGAAGAATAATGGACCATCCACAAGCTGAAGAACCCTTATTATTCTTATTCAGAAAAAGAATAGGGCATGAAATTCAACACACAACATACCACCATCATATAAAAAAGGAAGATTTAAAAAATAATTCAACATTGTGTATTAAGCACAGACTAACATATAAACTAATTGAAATGTAAATATTCAACAATTCGCGCAGAGGAATTGGCTAGGATTTAATCAAAAAATATGGGAGGTTCAACACGATTGGAATATGAATCAACACACACAATTCCAAAGAATGGATACCTTTGGCATTTAGTACAAAAAATAAACCACGAATCTCCACATAACTTACAGTGTTATCCTTGTTGGCTAGCTTGCTAGTTATATTTTTATGGGCGACCAATGAGACCGGTTTAGCTCCCACAATACAAATCCAAAAGTTTTTATTTCTATTTGTTCGACCTTCAAATAGTGATTCAACATAGGTTCAAGTTTAATGTAAATGTTGAAATAGGGATTTAATCAACCAATGAACCAACGTTCTACCATATTCAACACACAAATGTGCATATAAATCATGAAGACCAAACTAATACAATTGTTGCATTCTCACTATTTAATGTTGCTCTCAACACTGCATTCCACGTTGATACCAATGCATAAATTATGCACAAAGACTAGTGCTTCATTCACCGTTGTTCCAATGGTTAAAACCAAAGTAACAGCTTCACCATGAATGTAACCAATGTTTTGTATTCCTCATGCAACATTCAACACATTGATCAACTGAATATTCTCATAGTTGTGAGCAATAGGGGTTTAGAAGGGAAATAAAGATGTCAGAGAAGGAGTTACATTGGCATGCTTCTAAACTTAGCTCTAATAAACTAAGGATGACAGAGGCATTTTTAGCCAAACTGGCTTTGATTCCATGTTAAACTAAAACATAAATAATAAACAATAAATAGATGAATGCATATTATTCACAATGATATACAATTTTATACAAGTCTAATGACCCTTGGTTTCATATTTCAAGTGGTCCCCTTGACTCCAATAAACTTTCACATTCCACACAATAACCCTTAACAGATTAGTAGTCCAACATTTCTTTTTTAGTAAAATTTTTTCCTTCCTCCTAAGAATAGACTACAAGAAAATACTAAGAGTTTTAAAATGGCTAGTCATTAGGAAAAACCAACCACTTCAAAAATTCACTCTCCTTAGGTAGACATAAGACATAACTAAAATACGAGTTTTCATGGCTGTGAAATCAAATTGATGAATTAGGAAATTTGAAAGCCATAGACATGAAATCATACTAAGTAGAAAGGTTCAAATCGATGGTTTTACTTGCCTTTCCTTCTTCTATATGCTTATACTTAATCCCACCACCAGTTGCATGACATTTTAATATAGTCATTACATACTTTACTCATTTATCTCTATCAACATCATCATTATCAAAATACTTATTGAAAGCATTGATACAATCCACTAGTTCATCAACATTTAGGTTATCTTTATACATTTGTACCTCCATGTTTTCTCGAGTAGTCATCTTAGTCATTATTTCTACCATTTTTTATTTTGTTAATTCTTCTACTTCTTACTAAGTGGAATATTCTTCCTCTACTTCATTGGCATCCCCTGTGTTAACTTCTCTCCTCTATGCAATATCCATGGCTCCCAATCTCTATTGAAGTATTCTTACCTCTATTTATAGAGTTGCATTTCCTACAAGCCTCCCTCAACTTGCTCCTCATCGATCTACCATTTTTCTCTTTCTTTGATACCAATTTGATGTCAAATAGTCTCACTTGTCCCCAAATTCCTTAGCTCCTCGATGCTAAGTAGAACAAGTATATGATCAATGTTGTGACCAAGGGCCCTAAGCCAAAGGAACTAAGCTTATCAAACTTCCCATCACCATAGACACTCTCAATTGTGGTGAACAAAACATATGGAAATGATGGTGGTAAATAGACCTACAATCACTGTGAAATGGCTTATCTATTATGTCCACTAACTCACAATATACCTTATTGTTCATGGACACCCACAACCCTTTCCACTTCCATAATAAGATCGATAGTGGTGAGAAATATTACAATTTCCCTAAAAGAGTTCACCTGCGAGGTTAGTTAACTAATAGGACCACCTAATGCTTGTTAGCACTTCACAACCTTCACACTTCCTTGTTAGGACGGTGACGATAGACAAGTCTGTGATTGCCACAAAATAACTTATCTATTAGGATCATTAATTGACAGGAGCACCCAATAGTTTTTAGATTAGATAGGAAAATGTTTTACCAAAGCTAAGTTAAGGTTTATGCCATCTCTGTAGCCAATTGTTGATAGACAAAAAAATTGAAAGGAAGAATTTTGATATTTAAAGGGACAACCCAATGGTTTTTGGATTAGTTGGGTAAAGGTTTCATCTACACCAAGCCTACACTAACTACGATGGCCAATTGTAAAGAAAGGTTGAAAAAGAGACTTTTGTTATTGTCAACCCACGGAAAAAAAATTCTATAAAAGTAGAATTTGGTTAATTGTTTGTTCATCGAGACTGAGACCTTAGTTGATTTGTACTCATGTGGTCAACTTGAAAAAGAACCTATTCTATGCTGCAAGCTCAATTTACATTCAACCAAAATAAATTCATTCTAACAACAATACACACATAGATATAATATTATTAGCAAATAAATTATAAGATTGAATTGGCTCAACTTATTTGTAGATTTCTCTTCTCTTTGTTTATCTTTTTCTTTGCCCCGGTCTTCTCTATCTCTCCCACTCATTTTGACATTTATCCTTCTCATCTATTTTATTACCTAGAATAAAATCGCTCGTAAAACAATATTCAACAAACTCCAAGGCTCACTTATAGTATTTTCCCTAAAATAGCTAGATTTCCCCGTTACATAGGAATTTGATAACATCTCTTTTAGCTACATAGATTCCTTTTAGACTATGACTAAAATTTTAAAAAATAAATGGCTTAGGGAACCCAAATTCCCTTGTTAAATAAATTACGAAACCAACTCCTTTAGTAAAGAAGTTTTTAACCAAGAGGTCAAAAATGATATTGGCTTGTAAATGCTTATGCAACACTCACTCTTCTGCCATGAGGCCAACATATGAAAAGGAAAGAGTCTAGGAAACATGTGAACTCATTAAGAATCGAAAACTCATGAGATTCCCCTAGTAAGTGAAAAAACGATATTGACCATAGGCAATGACGGGCCCTCAGGCATCATTAGATATTTGATGGAGCCCCACTAACTATAGATCTATCTCCTAGATGAAGAATATGTTCTCTATGTAGTCATGCATAGGAGTAAAGAGGGCTCTAATTTGAGATTAAAGTCACCTAGAAGGGTAACCTCCCAAACAGTTGAGAAATAGGTGATGTGGCAGCATCCAAATCAATAAAGGGGTCCTTATTGAGCTTATTATGAGTGGCATATGACAAAGAAGATAGAGGTATCTAACATATGGAAATGTAAATGTCCCTTGACAGAGGGGAAGAACCTTGAATTGAAATCCACATAAAATTTCCAAATTCATTTGGGACCACTAAATAAATCATTTTTTAAAGAGAGTCTTTGCTGAAACAAGAAACTCCACCTAAACCCCTGATACTCTAAATCTCCTCATCTCTTAACTACTTGTTGAAAATTGATAGTATGTTGTAATGTTTGATATAGGCAGAACAAGGGCCTCACGTGTCTCGGTGATGAATAAGATGTCCAATGATCTAATAATATTATGCAATAGACGTGGAAAATACCAAAGGTCCATTTCCATTCCAATGGCTAATGAAAAAGGATGTGCTCTATTGCCCCTCCTAATGGGCACACTTGGGTGGAAAAGGGTCCTATATTACTACTTTGATTTTCTTGATGATTATCTATTTACTTTCCTATCATGATAATGTGACTGACTCCATGAAACATTTAAGCTTTGCAACCTATGTTCTAGTGGTATCTTCATCAAGGGAGATCTTACTCAGAAAAGAAAACTCTTTACACTTGGCTCTAAGCACATCAAGTTGATCAATCAAAAATATGAACCAAAGAAAGAGTGTGGAGCTAGACCCAACCCAAGCCCTATCAAGGGTCACATCATGGAGATTCATATTATCCTTAAGTAATAAGGTGCCAACCACCAAAGGATCTAAGGTTGGAAGAGAGAAATGAGTCCTTATCACTTTAAGGTTCAATTCTCCTTCCCACCTAGTACATTCGGACATGAGTGTAACCTATACCACATTCTTAACAAGTGTTAGAGGTGGGGTGGGAGTTTTATCCATTCCTCTAACTACCTGTTCCCATGAGTAGATATGAATTTGTGTTTCCTATTTAAAGTAGATGTGTTTTTTATCAGTGTCCTCTTTCTTTCTTTTTTCGAATAGAGAAGCTTTTTCCTATATAGTGTCATTAGGGAATAGTACCATTTTCTCTTTGTTTTCATTTAATTTCTTCATAGATATGTTAATATTATTAACATTAATATTTTAATTGGCAAATCTATTATTTATTCTCAAACATGTTTCTCTAATAACACAAATACATATTAAAGGGTGTAGTCTAACTAATAGATGAAATAACTTTTTGGTTGAAATCTACAATATAATTTTTAGTAATATTGTGATTTTTTGTTGTTTAAAATGCACTTTTGAATGCATAAATCAATTCAACACCCTGAAAAACCCTTGAGACACTTAATCTTTTTCGATTAAACAACTTAAAATTGTGAGTTTTAAAAATCTCTACTAGATTTTGAACAAAATTGACTTAAAAGGTATTCAAAAAAGGGTCATTTTGTCTATTAGTTATATTACACTTTATTAAAGTGGTGAACATCATTAATTTAAAAAGGCTGAGAATGATATGGTCAAATAACATAAACACATTATTAAAGGGGATAGTCTAACTTATAGACTAGGTGGCTTCTTCTTTTTTTGCGAGAGCATTTTTTTGGTTAATTTTAATCAAATTCCAATAGAGATTTTTAAAAACTTGAATTTATGTTGTTTAATCTATAGAATTCAAGTGCCCCATAGGTTTTTCAAGGTGTTAAATCCATTTATGCATTCAAAAATGTATTTTAAACAACAAAAAATAACAATCTTTCTTGAGATTGTATCGTGAGATTCTGATGAAAAGGCCATTTCATCTATAAGTTAGACTACGCCTTATTAAAGTGGTGATATAAGTGGATCAACTACATTAATTTAAAGAGGGGTAGTCTAAGTTATAGACAAAATAGTCTTTTTTACCAGAATGTGGTGATACAATTTCAAACAAGTTTGTCATTATTTATTGTTTAAAATACTTTTTTGAATGCATTTTTTGGTAAGCTCGTCGGGGTTAACCTCCTTGTAAGATGGAAGGATCTACCCACTAATGGGATGCTATTCACCTCGTTTGTACGAGTCTCAAGGTTTGAACCTAATAGCCCTCTAGAAAGTTTTAATTACTTTTTTGAATGCATAATTGAATCCAACACCTTGAAAACCCTCTAGACACTAGAAATCTACAACTTAAACTTAAGTTTCTAACACTCTTTAATAAAACTTTAATAAAATTAACTAGAAAAAATACTTTGAAAAAAAATTATTTAGTTTATAATTAAACTAAACCATTTTAAAAAATAGAAATAGAAAATAATATAGTAAAATAACACAAACTCATTATTAAAGTGGTAATATAAATGGATCTACCAAAAAGGTGGAGAATGATGTGGACAACCACTTTTGATAATTTTATTGAACTAATTAATATCCTGAAAATTTAGATAACTAAAATGCCTGACACATATATGTTTCAAAATTAAAAAAGGGGGTTATTTTTCGATAAATGTAAAAAACCAAAGTTCCTTTTCAATATACGCTTAACCAAAACACCAAACTTCGGTAGGGACGCATTTATAACCTTATATATAAGTTCATATGAGTAACCTAGTCCATCAAAAATCAAACTGTGTTGCCTCAGTTTCATTTCAAAAAAGCAACCTACAGTTTACGTGGAATCTGTCGAATGGCTCCACCCATGAATTATTCGACTGGCAAACACCATTCTGATCAGCAACCAAATACTAGAGGCCGTTTTCCTTCCGATTATTCTCGCCATTATTATCGGCATCCAAATACCAGTGGCTGTTTTCATTCCAATTATTCTCGACATTATCATCGGCATCCAAATACCAGGGGCGGTTTTCCTTCCAATTATTCTCGCCATTATCATCAGCAACCAAATCGCAGAGGCGGATTTCCTCCCAATTATTCACACCGTTCTTTCAAGCAAAATAATTCGAAATGGAAGAGGATGAAAAATAATAATATGCGAGGAGATCCAAGGGTTTTCACAGAGAACGAGAGGAGTAATTATCTGTATCATCCAACTGCTCCCCGCAATACCACTTCGTTCCTCGCCGCGGGCAAGGAATAACGGGGGTATTGCATTCGATACTCCACGCGATTACACTGCCATTGCTACTCCCGTTAACCCTAACCATAGCTCGCATTACGCTCCCGAGCCACACGACCCACACAATTACATTGCCACTTCTCGAACCATTAACCCTAACCCTAGCCCACATCACAGGCCTGAACTGCATCCCACTTCCACATCTCCTGTTATTGATGGTATCCTTAATCCCAGCCCACGGGTTTCTGATAACAATAATCATGAGGAGGACAGTGAAAATTTGAGCCCAGGCAGCCGTCGAAGGCGTTTGGAAGAAGAGAATGTCAATTTGATTACTCGGCTTAAGGCAATGGAGATGACAGTTGACAATATTTATCGCCGTTTGAGAACGCTTGAGATGCTCATACTTCGTTCTCAGAAAACTGTATCGGATACTAACATTGACTAGCTGGCTGGCTAGCTGAAGACCTGGAGTTATTGGGTTTGGCTTCTGCGTTGAATTTGGCCAATTGCACATTAGATTATTGTGGGCGGCCTTCGCTAGTAAATGCTGATTTCATTGTTATGAATATTTCGTTGGCCATTGTTTAAAGACCAGGTTTCCATATTTATCCAGCTGAAATCTGCTGCCCGCACAGTCATTAGACGGTGAATGGCTTGAATTTGACTGAACTTGTCAATAGAATTTTGGATAGAAAATTTTCCTTGCTTTGAGAAAACACTGCAAACTTAGCGAATCCTATGCACTTGTATTTCTTTCCTGTTTCAGGCAGTCGTGATTATCATTTTCTACATATTTGATCTTTATGATATGAACGTTGTGGTATGGACTAATGATACGTGGCATTAGCGTCATGATTAAAAAAAT
Organism: Pinus tabuliformis; assembly: GCA_031772625.1. Lineage (NCBI taxonomy): Eukaryota > Viridiplantae > Streptophyta > Pinopsida > Pinales > Pinaceae > Pinus > Pinus tabuliformis. The sequence goes on along the minus strand of CM062818.1, from coordinate 198,640,547 downwards.
AAAAATACATGGCATTGATTTTGACACAATTTAAATACAAAAGGTTTAAAATAACTAAAAACCAAAATCACGCTTTAACAATATATCATTTTTTTAAATAATACGATCATCATGAGAATTAAAATGGTTAGCCATGAATAATTTTAAAATGGTTAGCCATGAATAATTTTATTTTTATTGATATAAATTTGTTAAACTTTTTTATTATCTTTGTTTTTTGTTTTTTATTTTAATAATTAATTGATCAAATAAATATATTATTTATGGTAAATATTGAATTTTTTAAATATAATAATTATGTTAGATTTTAGACTTTTATGATCCATAATAATAATAAGATTGTCTTCCATCTATATATCTCTTCTCTATATAGAAGTGATTACACTTTTTATTTTCAAAATTTAGATAAAATAAATCATTAAAACTTGTATAAAAAAGTATCAAAATCATACCATATAAAACATTTTTTGTGGGGTACAATATTGTTGCCTTTTAAACAAAAGATTATAAGAAAATAATGAGAGTTTTAAAATGGTTGGTCACTAGGAAAACCCATCCATATCAAAAAATTCACTCCCTTTAGAGAGAGAGAAGACATCAAGGCCCCTTGAAGTTCAAAATTTACCATAGAAAAACTAAAATGTGGGTCTTTGTGACCATGAAAACAAATTGAAGAAACAAGAAATTTAAAAGCTAGAGACATGACAAAATACTAAATAGAAGGGTCTAAATCCATGGTTGCAACTTGGATATGGTACTTCTCACTTGGAACTAGCTAGGAGGAAGTGTGAATTGTTTCCAAACTAGTAGTGCGCATTTCTAGATGTTACTTTTTGTAGCATCAAATGTGTTATAGCCTTGAAATTTTATGAAGATGCTAGAATGCATGGTATCTCCAAAACCGACTTCATTAGATTATTAGTGAGTTTTTAAATATTTCCCAAGTGTGACCCTAGGGAATATGACTAATTAATAAAAAATAATTAAGTTAAGGTGTGAATATTCTAGAAACTCACACAAATCAACATCAAGTTAATCCTAGCCATGGATTAAGATCTAATCTTGGTCATTGACATCTCAATAGAGGATTATAAGAAGAAGTTGATGGGGCTTAGAGAAAACACTTTAGTAATTCGATTTCATGAGTAGATCAATATCTTGAGTAGTAGCATTCACTTGCCGAAGAGATCCAGAGAAATCGAAGTAGTGAGAGAGGGGAAGGCTTGAGAGATCCAGAGAAATCGAAGTAGTGAGAGAGGGGAAGGGACACTAAAGCGTAAGGAAGAATTCAAGTTCGAGTTAGTGCATTTGAAGAGTCGGAGAGCCATAGAGAGGTTGACGTGGAGTAGCACAGTAGCCTCTAGAGGCAAAGTTGATTTGATAGGGAGAAACAAAATTTCAGTGTCAAAAGCTGGGTAGAGGTTCTATAGGCCAAGAGAGACGTTTTCCAGACAAAAGTTGGTCAGACGGCTTGAGAAGTTGCTCCAAGCTCAGAGCAGTAGCAACTATGCTAGGGTGATGCACTCACTACACAAAGGTAGTTTGGATGACTCAATTTGAGCTGAGGTCAGTGCCGAGATTTTAATGTGGAGTGAGGACTTTATCCTCACTAGATTGTATTTCCGGTATTTCTATGTAGGATTTCCACTTTCAACATCCAGTTTTACTCGGATTATTGAACAACAACATAATAATAAAACCCTCAATTGCTGCATCGGTTTTCCCAAGTTGGGTTTTTTCAAGGACATTGGTCCAAAAATAATTGTGTCATTTCATGTGTGTGCGCTAGTATTTCTTCTAGTGTTTATTTCTTCCACAATTCATTTGTGTAGGTTTCAGTGTGAGTTATTCTGTATTTGTTGTAGGAAATAGTAAATAAATTGTTAAATTTAATTAATAATTAGGAGAGTAATTTCCAGTTGCTCAATAGGATTCAGGTTTCCAAATTTTCACATGATATCAGAGCATAGATGATCAATCAGAGATCTCAGTAGCAAATGAAGAGGGAGTTTTGATGTTCATTGAGGGGCAATAGATTGAAACCCTAGAGGCAATGTAGTCACCTTAGCCAAGAGGTTGAATTCTTCAGGAGAATCAATATTTCTCAGAGAGGGGCAGAGAAATTTGATCTATCCATATGAGGGAGTTTTGATGTTCATTGAGGGGCAATAGATTGAAACCCTAGAGGCAATGTAGTCACCTTAGCCAAGAGGTTGAATTCTTCAAGAGAATCAATTTTTTTGAGAGAGGGGCAGAGAACTTCGATCTATCCAGATTGAGGGTTTCCAGAGGTAGAGAGAGGAGCTAGTATATTTACAGAGCATATATCTAGCTGGACGAAACAGTTTTGTAGCATGTTGCTAGAGCATAACTAGCGTCGGGAAGAAGAAGAGCACACACTAAGGGAAAATTTCCCTCATGGAACTTCTAGTATCAAGAAGTTCAAATTCCCTTGCAAATCAATAGTCATTGTGAAAAATGTTTCTCACTCCAAAAGGGAATGTGAATAGCCTAGCAATAGGGAAGCAAAAGGGAAAAGGAGATTTTCAACATCATTTGAGATGGCCACTATTGGATTATGAGATTAGGAAAGGTTGGAAAGTGCTTCCAGCTATGTCATATGGAAGGAAAGGATGTCTTTCCTTTTAGATGAATATGGCCTCAAGACATATATTGATGCAATGGTATCAGTTCCAATAGATGCAGATTAGCTAAAGGAGTACACGAAGGAGATGGCGAGGGAAAAGAGGTTGATCCTTGATGGTGTTTAGGATCACATTGTATCACACACAACAACCTAGGGAATGACCAAAGAGGTGTGATACACTTTCCACGATGTACCAAGGAACTTCTCTAGTAGCCTTAGAGTGCTACAAATTGGTAGGATCCTTGAGGAGGTCCACCTCTTGAATCAATATCTTTATACGAGTGCCCATAATATTTCAATAGCATGATGGATCTCTGATAGTAGATGCAGTCAGATGCCAAGGTGGCATATGTAGAGTCTAGTTGTAGTCATATGTTGGGGAGCGTAGTGCAGAGTTGGTAGTAGTGCAGATGGCATAGTGTAGAGTTAGAAGCAATGCAGATGCGTCAGTGACAACATAGATACTAGCAGCAGTCAGATACTCGGGAGACAAATGCATCATATTAATAATATTTGATTTATTATTTATGATGCTTTTCAGTTGTAGATGTTGTAGTTGCAACAACGAAAAATGGAGAGGGAGTTCTAGTGTAGATGGAGTGTTGTAGTTGCATCAGCAGCAAATGGAGAGGGGGTTGTAGCGCAGATGCAGTGTTGGCAACAGTTTAGTAGAGTCAGCAACAACACATATGTAGCACATATCAGAGTTGTGGTGTGGTTAGTGGGTAGTAGAAGCTAGACATCAACAATGTAACAAGAGATGATGCAGAGAGATTGTGTTGCTACACAAGGCAACAACACTAGAACACATTCATCGCTAAGATGGAGTTTTACTTTTTGTAGCATCAACTTTGTTCTCGTCATGAAATTTTTTGGAGAAGCTAGAATAAATGAGATCTCCAAAACTAAGAAATAATTTCTGGAAATTATGCCTAGAAATGACTTAATTAGATTATTAGTCAATTTTTTAATATTTCCTAAGTCTAAACTTATGGAACATGACTAATTAATCAGAATTAATTATGTTAAGGTGTGAATGTTCTAGAAACTCAAACGAATCGACTTCAATTTATTCCTAGCCATCGATTAAGATATAATCTTGGTTGTTGAAGTCTCAAGAGAGGATTATTTGAAGAAATCGATGGGGCGTGGAGAAAATACTTCAGCAGTTTGATTTCATGAGCTCATCAGTTTCCTGAGTAGCAACATTTAGTTTCCGGAGTGAGAGCTAGAGAAATCAAACTAGTGAGAGTGGGGCAAGGATAGTGAAGCGAGAGGAAGAGTTCAAGTTCTAGTGAGTGCATTTGTAGAGAGGAAGAGGAACCATAGAGAGGCTGACGTAGAGCAACGCAGTAGCCTCTAGAGCCAAAGTCAATTTGTTGGGGAGAAACAAAATTTTATTGCCAGAAGCGGGGAAGTGGTTCGAGAGGTTAGGAGAGACATTTTTCTAGACAAAAGTTAGTTAGATGACTCGAGGAGAAGTTGTTCCAAGATGAGAGAAGCAACAATTGTGTTAGGGTGACGTAGTGACTGTGCAAAGGCAGTTTGGACAACTCAATTTGAGATGAGGCTAGTGCCATGATTTCCCTATGGAGGGAGAAATTTCTCCTCACTAGATTTTCATAGCAATATTTCTCTATAGGATTTCCAGTTTTGGCATCTAGTTTTGCTCAGATTATTTCACTACCGCATAATGATAAAACCCTCTACCTCCTACATTGAAAATATCAAACTTCCTCGAGCAACTCGGCCTGCCTAGCAATGAATTGTGCTACCTCATGAATTTTGACCTGCTACTCCTACTGAGCATCAAAATTATTTTCCTCACCTATGAGCTTCTGGTTGATAACTTACACTCTAATACCATGTGAAAATCTCAATACCAGAATCCTATTGCAACAACTGGTGTTATTTATTCTAATTCATAATTTAATTTTTCTGTTTATTGCTATGCAACATCGAAATAAACACATTGCAACCTTCAAAAATAAAACTGGGGAAAAAAAATAACTTTGGAACTCATAAAATACTAGCACACACACATAAAATTTACACCATTTTTTTTGGAAAAATTCACTGGAAAAATCCAACGTGGGAAAACTGGTGCAACAAACCACGGTTTTATTTTATTATGCAGCAGTGAAAATCTGAGTACAATATAAGGATGCCCAACTAGCAATCCAATCAGCAAAGATTTAACAGAAATAATTTAGAAAGAAAATTTTCTCACCCTACAAACAATCTCGTCACTGGCTTCTACAAAAATGCTAGTGATCTAGGTTCGGGTGTGACAAAGGACCCTTCGAAGACCTTTTACTTTCGTGATGTGTTAAATTGCATTTTTAAAAGAACATAAATGGATACATGTGCATGTTGTAAAGAAGAGGAACATGACAATCATTAACAACATAAAAACATAAGCCATTGATAACGGAGTTCGTCCAGGAGGGACTACGTCTCCAGGCCTCGGTGTCAAGATGGTGTAGGCCATTGCATTAAGTGCTACGAATAGTGATGATGTACACAAGAGATGATGTCGCGATCATACAAGGAAAAATTCCCTCACACAGGAGTGGCTCTAAGAGATGTTCTACTACAGGAACTCTCAATCAAAAGACTCCTATCAATATGACACAAACTCATGCATGATGAGCATCCCACCAACATGGCATAAAAGGGATCTCAATGCAAAACATGATTGAAGACAACATGTGTATCCCATCAACATACAAAAAGGCATCTCAAAATATAACATGACGAATCATGACAGCAAGTACATCACATAGAAGATTCTACATCACATCAAGCAACGAATCATGAAACATTTAAGAAACAAGATCTTGCATCAACATCAATCAAGGATATGTGCAGCACAATGCATAAAGAGGAAGTACATGAACACATCATATGCCTCACAACCAAGGGCCATATGAAGAAGTGGATGTCAAACTGTTGAAGCTGTTCAGACCATCCATCTCACGACATTGATCATGTTATCACCCTAAAATTTTTGTTTCTAAGCTTTGGAAAGTTTGCCTTGTTTCTAGTCATAGTCTTATAGGTTTTGAGTCATCTCATCTCAATAAGTGTCATTCTCTTTTACAAAAAAAAGTTTCAGAGCCTCATTCCATGTACTAGAAACCTCACCATGTGTTTTGACATCAGTTTGATTCCAAAGGATTGATGTTAGTCTTGTTCTAGTCTTTCCATGGTTGTTTTAGAGTATAATATCTAAAAGCGAGTCTTGTTGGTATGGTCAAATAGGTTCAATACTCTCTTCTTGCCTATCACTAGTCCCACATCACACATAAGTTCAATGTGTCAAACCTGTGTCAAGGTTTTCATAGTGAAAAACTCAGTCTATGCGTTTTCGTAGTGCAAAACCCAGAATTTTCACTCACTGCGGTATGAAATCAGGGATTTTGAACTAGGACTTTTTGTAGCGCGCTACGAAACCCCTGAAGTAGCCTGTTTCAGCATAAAAGACTCTGTTTTTTGCTTTTACTAGTCAACTTCCAGAAGGGTTCCTGAGCATCTGAGAACTCCATTTTCAGAAATGAAAGAGGATTTTCTTCATAACATAATTAACTACAAAAACCTCTTTTTGTTTCTTCAAATTTGTTCTGCGGTGGGAGGAATTTACTGTTAAACTTGCACTACGAAACTGCTGAAAGTCAAGCTTTGTCTTCTGGTTTGAGCAGTCTTTTTCAAGATCAGTTTCTGGTCACATGAAAGGGTATGTTTGAATTTTGAAGGATATTTCTGTTCATCAACTCTCAAGCTACAATAACCTATCTCACTTTCTTCATAAGTGTTTTCAGTTGGGAGATACTAAGCTTTCTTTGAAACCCCAATTTGAGAGAATGGATTTTTCCTGTTTTACACGTGTTTCTCAAGGACAAATTGTGGACAACTGGAGAAGTGTTTTAAAAAACCAAGAGTGGTTTTTGTTCTAGACAGAATGGAATACAAAACCTCCTTTAGTTTCATAAAATATTTCATGGATGAGAAGATAAAGGCTCTATCCCACGTGCCAGTTTTCAAGGATCCTAAACCTAAAAGCAGGGAAACATGTTCCCTAATTTCTAGGGTTTCTCATCAGCAGTAAGGTGACAATATGGGAGGCTTCATCAAATTCAACTTCATGAGGTTGTAGCTGTCAAAGAATGCTTTCAATGTTTAGATAAGGTTGTTGTAATCATTGTAAAATTTTCTGTTTCCCACCCCGGTTTTCAGTTTCACCTTATTTCTCCCATATAGTTAAATGCCCATTCCCATAGCCATACATTTAACAGACTGAAAAAATAAATATTGCTGAAAACACAAATTCTGGAAATTTTTCAGAGTGCTGGAAATTGCAGAAATAAAAAATCAGCAATTAAAACAGCCATAAAAACACATTTAAACTCAGTGATTTTTGGTCAACTTGACCCTGGAAAAACCCCCTACAACTCTTGGGGAAAACCAGTTTGAGAGCTCTTCTTTATTTCTGGAAAATGCCTTTTACAGAGAAAATATTTTCAGCAAAAAATCAGCAAAACAGAAATTTTTCCAGCAAGCAAAACTTATCTGTTTTCAGCCCAAACGACAATCTGAAAACTGCTGGAAGAGCTGTACGGACCGTACGGACTGTACGGACGTACGGATGTACGGACCGTACGGACTGTACGGACTGTACGGACTTGTACGGACAGCCCTCGGGAAAAGTGCAGAAAATCGCCTCCTCGATATTCGTGCTGAAAAATAATTTTTTCACTGTTTTGCTCACTAAATCTGCCTTTTTCTGCTTGTTCTTTATGCTGTTCAGATTTGCTGAAATGCTGCCTTGGTGTGTGTGCCAAACTGCTGCCTCTTTCTCCTCCTTGTCCAGAAATCTCCCTTGCTCTCTTGCTCTCCTTCTCCCAATCTGCTCATGAAAGAATGAATGATCTTTTCCACCTTTTCCTCCCTTAACCCAACCCTAAATGACTTTTGGGTGATCCCTAAATCCAATGGCTGAAATAGATTTAGATCAATGGCTGAGATTAAATGCTCATTTAAATCTCACTTTCTATTTTTTAATTCACCCCACTTTAATAAAGACCCACTTAGTCATTTATTTCCAAAGTCACTTTTCCTTTCTAATTTTTCATTGACTTTATAAAGTCACTTTAAAATTAGACTTAGTAACTTTATCACTTAAAGTCACTTTCAAATTAGATTTAACTTTATAAAAATTATAAAGTTACTTTAGGAGAAAAATTAAATTCTTTTGGACACTTTTCCCTAGGCCAAAGATCAAAGCCTTAGGGAACCACCTGTCCTCCGGTACCAAATTTCAACACTCCCTCTTACCGAGGAAGGTGTTCCTCACCACACCCATCTTGTCTCTGAAGTAGACATGCTTGCCCCGTGGTAAGGCTTTGGTAAGAATATCTGCAACCTGCTCATCAGTGGAAATATACTCAAGCTTTACAGCTCCCTTCTGAACATGGTCTCTGATGAAATGATATCTGATCCCGATATGCTTTGACCTGTCATGAAATACTGGATTCTCCGTGAGTTTAATGCAACTCTGATTATCACAGTAAATCACTGAAGGTCTCAACGGCTGACCAAATAAGCCAAACAACATCTTGCGAAGCCAGATGGCCTCACAACTAGCTAGACTGGCTGCCATATACTCTGCTTCCGCTGAACTCAGTGCTACTGACTGCTGCTTCCGGCTGAACCATGACACTACTGCTGAACCCAACCCAAAACAACACCCTGAAGTGCTCTTCCTATCAGAAGCACAACCTGCCCAATCAGAATCAGTGTATCCTGCCAATCTCACTCCATCTCCCTGCCTGTAGTCCAGACCATAATCCACTGTCCCCTGCAAGTACCGCAAAATGTGTTTTGCAGCCACCCAGTGAACCTTCCTAGGCTCACACATAAACTGACTCATCGTGTTGACTGCAAAACAGATATCTGGTCTGGTGTTGACCAAATACATCAAGGAACCAATCAGCTGCCTGTACAATGTGGGATCCACCAACTCGGAATCCGAAGCATGAAGCTTCTTCCAGTTGGTGATCATCGGTGTCGACATGGGTCTACAATCCTCCATGTGGAATCTGCTAAGGATGTCCACAATATACTTCCCCTGCCCCAGGAAGAAATGCCCCTCCTCCTGCCACACCTCCAAACCCAAAAAGTAATGCATCAAGCCGATGTCCTTCATCTCAAACTCCGCTGCAAGATCTCTCTTGCAGTGCTCTATGAGTCTCTCTGCACCTGTAATGATCAATTCATCCACATATAGCACCAGAATGAGAGGCTCCTCACCAATCACAATAAAGTAAAGGTTCGGATCTGCCTCACTCTTTGTGAAACCCATCCCCTGCAAGTATGCATCTATCCTGGAGTACCAAGCTCTGGGAGCTTGCTTCAGGCCATAAAGGGCCTTCTTCAATCTGCACACATGGGACTCCTTCCCATGCACCTCAAAGCCCTGTGGCTGCTCAATGTACACCTCCTCCTGTATGAAGCCATTGAGAAATGCGGTCTTCACATCCATCTGGTGGATCTTCCAACCCATCTCTGCTGCTATCGATATAATGGAGCGGATCGAAGTATATCGAGCCACGGGAGCGAAGGTCTCCTCATAATCAACTCCCTCTACCTGTGAGAACCCTCTAGCCACAAACCTTGCTTTGAATTTCTCAATGCTGCCATCTGCAGCATGCTTTACCTTGTAAAGCCATCTGGAAGTAACCACGGATTTGCCCTCAGGCCTCGGCACCACCTCCCAAACATCATTCTTCATGATAGAAGAATACTCCTCCTGCATGGCCTCTCTCCAAACCTGCTGGCTAGCTGCCTCCTCATAGCTAGAAGGCTCAGAGTCAAGGATGCTGGTAACCATCGCCATATAGCTACAAAATCTCTCAGGTGGTCTACTCTCTCTGACCGGCCTCTTCGGCTCAGCAACAGATGTGGCATCTCTCAAGGTGTCCTGAAGCCACTTGGGCTTCCTCTTCCCTGAGCATGCTTCTCCCATAGGAGAATGAAACTCCTCCTCCTCATCCCCATCAGTAGCCTGAACTCCTGACTGTCTGTCTGCTGTCCTCCTGCCTGCACCTGAACCTGTAGAAGCTGAGGTACCGTGTGAACTGTCCATCAGTGGACTCCCTAGTGAACTGCTCTGTGAACTGCTCTGTATGCTGCCCGGAGCACCACCCCTCTGGCTCGGTGAGCCACTGCTCACTGATGGACCTGACATCCTCATAGATGTACCTCCGGATCCTCCTGATCCCTGCCCACTGGATCCCTGCGACTGACTCAACTGCTGCTGAGGGTCTGGCTGATCCAGATACTCTAACTCCCGTGACCTCCTAAAGGCCCTGTCCTCCTCGAACTTCACATCCCGTCTGACAACAACTTTCCTCTGTGCAGGAATGTAAATCCGAAAGGCCTTTGAGGTCTCACTGTAGCCCACAAAGATACCCTTCTCTGCGGTGGGCTCTAGTTTGGTCCTCTCCTCCTTGGGTATATAGGAGTATGTAATGCATCCAAGGATATGAAGATGACCAAGATCAGGCTTCTTCCCAAAGAAAGCCTCCTCCGGAGTCATGTGCCCCAAGGCACGATGCGGACTCCTGTTCTGCAAGTAAACAGCTGTGTTGCAGGCCTCTGCCCACAAGAACAATGGCAACCCCTGATCATATAACATGGCTTTGGCAGCCCCTATGATGGATCTGTTCTTCCTCTCCGCAACCCCGTTCTGCTGGGGGTTGTAAGGAACAGTGAACTCCCTCCTAATGCCTGCCTCTGCACAATAGTCAACAAACTCTCCAAGGGTGTACTCTCCTCCATTGTCCGACCTCAGGGACTTGATCTTTCGACCTGTCTGAGTCTCCACAAGAGCTCTGAACTCCTGAAACCGCTTGAAGACCTCACTCTTGGTCTTCAAGAAATAAATCCAGGTCCTCCTGGAGTGATCATCAATGAATAAGACATAGTACTCATATCCACTCAAGGAAACATGAGACATCCGACCGCTCACATCGGAATGAATCAAATCAAGTATCCCCGTCGCTCTGCTGTCACTGCTGGGAAAAGGGGATTTGGCAAACTTGCCCATCGCACAACCTCTGCAAGTATCATGGTGATCAGTACTGAAATCTGGCACACCTGTAGTGATCTCCCGCAATGTCCTCAAGGCTCCATGAGACATGTGCCCCATCCTGCGGTGCCAAATCTCACATAGCTCAGAACTGCTAGCTCTGCTGTCGGTACTACAGCTCAATGCCAAAGGGGGCTGGAATGCAAACTTGTACACCTTTGCATGGCGTACACCTATCACTCTAGCTGAATCAGCTGGAGAGCCCCTGGGATACATCAACACCTGTCCTTCTCTGAACAGTACCTCATATCCTCTGTCCTCCAACGCTGAGACGGATATGAGGTTCTTCCTCATCCCTGGCACATAAAGAACCTCTGACACCTTCAAGGGAGGTTTGGACTCCCTCTGAAATGTCACTGTCCCCACCCCGACTGCTCTAACAACTCTGTCATCACCGAGTACTACCTCAATATCAGTGCCACTCTCTGAAAGCTCTGAGAAGTACTCCCGGACTCCTGTCATGTGACGTGAAGCCCCACTGTCCACATACCAGATACCTGTAGATGCTCCGCTAATCGAGGGAAAAGCATGCTCCCTCTGAACCTGTGTGGCAGGTGATCCTGCACTAGAGGACTCACATGTAGTGAACGCAAACTCCCGTCAAAACGACCTGCAAAGTCCTCAATCTCAGCTGACGCTGCCACATCCTGGGTCTTCCCCTTCTTCTTCTTCTTCTCCGGACACACAACTGCATAGTGTCCCATCTTCTGACAATTCCAACACTTCACTTTGGAATAGTCCTTTTGTGAGTTACCCTGTTTACCTTTACCTTTGCCTTTGCCTCCACCACCGCTTGTGGAAGCCTGCTTCTTCCCTTTGCCTTTCTTGCCTCCTGCCACCAGTGCTACGTCCTCATCCTGCTCAACTGGCTTGGCTGCCCCAAGCTGTCCTTTCCTGATCTCTGTCTGTATACAATCATCCCAAAACCTCTCCCATGTGGGAAGGGTCTCACGTGCACAAACCCCATCAGCAAAGTTCAACCATGAACGGGGGAGGCCATTCACTGCAATACGCACCAACTCAGTGGATGGAATGGCCTCTCCAATCGCTGCCAACTCATCTCTCACATTGGTAATCTTTGTGAGATATCCAGCTGCACTATCATTCCCCATCTTAATGTTCTTCAGCTTCTCCTTCAGGACCATCTTCCGGTTCTCATTGGTACTCTGGTAGAGATTGGACAATGCTGTCCACATCTCATGGGCATTGCTCTTTCCTCTCACATGAGGAATGCAATGGTCTTTGATTCCGTCTAGAATCAGCCTCTTACCCTTGTTGTTCTTTCTATTATAAGCTGCCAACTGAGTAGCATCAGTAGGCACAACAACAGGGTGCTGTGCTGTATGCACCATGATATCCCAGACTTCTGCCTCCTCAAAGATACTCTGCATTCTCTCCTTCCAAACGCTGTAATTTGTATGCCCATCCAACCTATCCTCCACCCTCAATCCCAATGACATCTTGCTGTCCTAAAACTGAAAAATAGCACTGCTGTTGTAAAGATAAACCTGCTGTTTATGAAAAATCAGCTTGCTGGAATTTTCTGAGTGAAAAAATCAGCAGCTGTATTTTTTCTCTTTTGCTGTCCCAAACTGCCCTTCAGCACTCAAGCTCCGATACCATGTAAAATTTTCTGTTTCCCACCCGGTTTTCAGTTTCACCTTATTTCTCCCATATAGTTAAATGCCCATTCCCATAGCCATACATTTAACAGACTGAAAAAATAAATATTGCTGAAAACACAAATTCTGGAAATTTTTCAGAGTGCTGGAAATTGCAGAAATAAAAAATCAGCAATTAAAACAGCCATAAAAACACATTTAAACTCAGTGATTTTTGGTCAACTTGACCCTGGAAAAACCCCCTACAACTCTTGGGGAAAACCAGTTTGAGAGCTCTTCTTTATTTCTGGAAAATGCCTTTTACAGAGAAAATATTTTCAGCAAAAAATCAGCAAAACAGAAATTTTTCCAGCAAGCAAAACTTATCTGTTTTCAGCCCAAACGACAATCTGAAAACTGCTGGAAGAGCTGTACGGACCGTACGGACTGTACGGACGTACGGATGTACGGACCGTACGGACTGTACGGACTGTACGGACTTGTACGGACAGCCCTCGGGAAAAGTGCAGAAAATCGCCTCCTCGATATTCGTGCTGAAAAATAATTTTTTCACTGTTTTGCTCACTAAATCTGCCTTTTTCTGCTTGTTCTTTATGCTGTTCAGATTTGCTGAAATGCTGCCTTGGTGTGTGTGCCAAACTGCTGCCTCTTTCTCCTCCTTGTCCAGAAATCTCCCTTGCTCTCTTGCTCTCCTTCTCCCAATCTGCTCATGAAAGAATGAATGATCTTTTCCACCTTTTCCTCCCTTAACCCAACCCTAAATGACTTTTGGGTGATCCCTAAATCCAATGGCAGAAATAGATTTAGATCAATGGCTGAGATTAAATGCTCATTTAAATCTCACTTTCTATTTTTTAATTCACCCCACTTTAATAAAGACCCACTTAGTCATTTATTTCCAAAGTCACTTTTCCTTTCTAATTTTTCATTGACTTTATAAAGTCACTTTAAAATTAGACTTAGTAACTTTATCACTTAAAGTCACTTTCAAATTAGATTTAACTTTATAAAAATTATAAAGTTACTTTAGGAGAAAAATTAAATTCTTTTGGACACTTTTCCCTAGGCCAAAGATCAAAGCCTTAGGGAACCACCTGTCCTCCGGTACCAAATTTCAACAATCATAATAAGGAGTTACACTCCTAATTGTATTAGGACTCTAGGACTGCTAGTTAGCTGTCATTTGTATTTAATAGTTTGTTTTATGGTTAGAATAGGTGTCACTCATACCAAATTCGAATTCTCTGGATGAGTGATGAAGGAATCCATGTTGTAAATGCTTTATATAGAGAAAGAGGTTGAATTAGCAAAGGGTTAGAGACTTTTTGGCTCAGCTGCTGCTCTATGTGCAGACGGTGTATATTTTTAACATAATGCAAAGTTTCTACTTAGACAACTCAAGATTCATGCAGAGTCTTGTATGTTCTTGTTTTGATGGCATCTTCCAATAATTACATTGTTGTGGTGTTTACTTATGATACTTAGAACTCATCAATGATGCTCTGACTTCCTTCATAGATAAACTAATTGTATTTCACTGTTTTATATTTGCATTTCTGCACTTGAACTCCATAATGCCTTGACTTCCATGCTAGGTAGAATGCTTTGGCTTCACTACTCAGGATTTAGAGAATTTTTAACATCCTATTGTCTCATGTCTTTCCTCTTTCACTTACTTGTAGTGGTATGAATACATGTTACTTAGAACTCATCAATGATGCTCTAACTTCCTTCATGTATTTATAAATTGTGTTTCCTTGCATTATATCTTTGTTTTGTTGATGTATAAAGACTCTTTATGCCTTGACTTTCATGTTAAGCTGATCTTGCTATGGTACTAAAATGTACTTTGACTCCATAGCCCAATGGTAGCCAGCCTTCATCTTTCAACCTATAAACAATAAAATCATAGACCATAGAGTTAGCCATCTATCCATATCTTTAATCAATATCATTAACCATTTGAGAGAGCCCTCTCAGGTTGAGGAGGCTAAGCCTTAGCTAAAATATTGGTTTGAAATAGTTAGACTGAGATAGTCTGTTTTAGATCCTATCAGGGTCCTATTTTGGTGATAACTTTTTGGTGCATCTGCTGGGAGTCTGAAGATTAATCATTCCCGAAATCAAGAAGTTGAAATTATAAAGGTAGCAGGAGCTCATAAATATTTTGAGGTTGCAAAACTACCTTGGTGATTCCATTGTTTAAGAATTCGAAATTCATAGATTCATGGTGATTCTACTGGAGTTATGAAGAACTCAGATGCTAAAATTCGTATTTCAAGGTATGCATGCATAACTTTTTTAGGAATTCATGGTTTCCAAATCATTTTCTCAAGGATACATATTTTCTAAGGAATGGTCCAAAATTCAATGGAGAAGATTTGAGTTTAACTTTGAAGCATATATCAAAATTCTGTGATTTTACCGAGCTTCTTAGAGTCAAACATGAGGATGTTTGCATTATGTTTTTATATGATTCATTTCAAGGGAAATGTAAACAGTGGATTGAAAGCTTTCCTGCCAAATCTATTAAGTCATTTGAAGACTTTTGACTTATGTTTTTGGAGGAATGGATAGATAGAACAGAGTTAGTGGCAAACTCTCCTTAAATTCAGGGTTTCAAACAATGGAATGATGATCATATTAATGAAGAAATAGATGAAAATTTTTCTTTTTCCTTGTCTTCTTATCTAAAATCATTTGAGTGCAAGAGAGAAGATAAGATGAAATTTTTGGATGAAGTTGCTAAGAAAATTGAGAAAGACATTGAAGGTTTACAAGGTCAAATTCAATCATATAGTCTTCATGATCATGATCATACTTTTCAAAAGCTTTCTATGGAAGAATAAAAAGAGAGGGTGTTGCTTCCTTTCTCTTTTGAGATTGAGGAAGATTACATTGTTTTTGAAAATCAATTTTAGGAGCAGTTTGAGAGCACACAACTGAAGCCTTATGCAGATGATCAAAGTATTGGTGAGTTGTCCAAAGCTGCAGAATATGACAAGAAACATCAAACTCACCATGTGTTTTTTGACCCTATAGTTGACTACATGGAAAATATTTACTGTTCAGGCTTTCAGTTATATTTTCATCTTGAAGAACAGTTACACCTCATGCTGCCTTGGTTATTTTAGTATCTAGTTTATTTTTGCTTCAAGCATAGTCAAGAGATTCAAGTGTTAGATCAGATTGACGACTAGCTTAATTGGAAGTTTCATCTTCCTTGAGCTACAAGTGGAGATTGCAGCTGATAAGGTAGGTAGGAATGTGCAAATAAGCTCAGGGTAGGTTGATTGAGCATCTATTTCAGTAGGTGCAATTTGAATTCTTCTTTCAGAAATCATTAAAGGCTTGAGGAGCAAATTGGGTAGAAGTTTAGAGTTTTATTCTAGAAGATGGATAGCACACTGGAGCTACAAGTTCTTAGTATACCACAAGGGCACACTATCCCTAGTGGAGCCACTATTATCACCCTAAAATTTTTGTTTCTAAGCTTTGGAAAGTTTTCCATGTTTCTAGTCATAGTCTTATAGGTTTTAAGTCATCTCATCTCAATAAGTGTCATTCTCTTTTACAAAAAAAAGTTTCACAGCCTCATTCCATGTCCTAGAAGCCTCACCATGTGTTTTGATATCAGTTTGATTCCAAAGGATTGATGTTAGTCTTGGTCTAGTCTTTCCATGGTTGTTTTAGAGTCTAAGATCTAAAAGAGAGTCTTCTTGGTATGGTAAAATAGGTTCAATACTCTGTTCTTGCCTATCACTGGTCCCACATCACACATAAGTTCCATGTGTCAAACTTGTGTCAAGGTTTTCGTAGTGCAAAACTCAGTCTAGGAGTTTTTGTAGTGCAAAACCTAGAATTTTCACTGGCTTCGCTACAAAATCAGGGATTCTAAACTAGGAGTTTTCATAGCGCGCTACGAAACCCCTGAAGCAGCCTGTTTCATCATAAAAGACTATGTTTTTTTCTTTTACTAGTCAACTTCTAGAAGGGTTCCTGAGTAGCTGAGAACTCAATTTTCAAAAATCAAAGAGGATTTTCTTCCTAACATACTTAGCTACAAAAACCTCTCTCATTTTCTTCAAATTCGTTCTAAGGTAGGAGGAATTTATGGTTAAACTTGAGTTACAAAACTGTTGAAAGTCAAGATTTGTCTTCTGTTTTGAGTAGTCTTTTTCAAGCTCATTTTTTGGTCACAGGAAAAGGTATTTTGGAAATTTGAAGGAGGTTTCTATTCATCAACTCTCCATATACAATAACCTATCTAACTTTCTTCATAAGTGTTTTCCATTGGGAGATACTAAGCTTTCTTTGAAACCCTAATTTCATAGAATGGATTTTTCGTGTTTTTAACGTGTTTGTCAAGGACAGATTTTGGACAGCTGGAAAAGTTTTTTTAAACAAAATAGAGGTTTTTGTTCTACATAGAATGGAATGCCAAAACCTCCTTCAGTTTCATAAAATATTTCATGGATGAGAAGATAAAGGCGGTCGGTCCCACGTGCCAATTTTCAAGGATCCTAAACCTAAAAATAGGGAAACATGTTCCCTAATTTCTAGGGTTTGTCATCAACACTAAGGTGACAACGTGGGAGGCTTCATCAAAGTTGACTTCATGAGGTTTCAGCTGTCAAAGAATGCTTTCAATGTTTAGATAAGGTTGTTGTAATCATAATAAGGAGTTACACTCCTAATTGTATTAGGACTCTAGGACTGCTAGTTAACTGTCATTTGTATTTAATAGTTTTTTTTTATGGTTAGAATAGGTGTCACTCATAGAAAATTCGAATTCTCTTGATAATTGATGAATGAATCCATGTTTTAAATGCTTTATATAGAGCAAGAGGTCGAATTAGCAAAGGGTTGGAGACTTTTTGGCTCAGTTGTTGCTCTATGTGCAGACTGTGTATATTTTTAACCTAATGCAGAGTTTCTACTTAGACAACTCAATATTCATGAAGAGTTCTTGTATGTTCTTGTTTTGATGGCATATTCCAATACTTACATTGCAGTGGTGTTTAATTATGATACTTAGAACTCATCAATGATGCTCTGACTTCCTTCATAGATAAACTAACTGTGTTTCACTGTTTTATATTTGCATTTCTGCACTTGAACTCCATAATGCCTTGAATTCCATGCTAGGTAGAATGTTTTGGCTCCACTACTCAGGATTCAAAGAGAATTTTTAATGTCCTATTTTCTCATGGCTTTCCTCTTTCACTTACTCGTAGTGGTATGAATATATGTTACCTAGAACTCATTAATGATGCTCTAACTTCCTTCATGTATTTATAACCTGTGTTACCTTGCATTATATCTTTGTTTTGTTGATGTATAAAGACTCTCTATGCCTTGACTTTAATGTTAAGCTGATCTTGCTATGGTATTGAAATATACTTTGACTCCATAGCCCAACGGTAGCCAACCTCCATCTTTCAACCTATAAACAATAAAATCACAGACCATAGAGTTAGCCATCTATCCATATCTTTAATCAATATCATTAACCCTTTGAGAGAGCCCTCTCAGGTTGAGGAGGCTAAGCCTTAGCTGAAAGATTGGTTTGAAATAGTTACACTTAGATAGTCTAATCAACAGCCTATCAGGGTCCTATTTTGGTGATAAAAAATCGCATGAAAATGACTGCTCACACATGAATGTGGACATCTACATTGGAACTTAGAAAAGTGGCTGGAAAATGAAATGAGAGAATGACAAGTCTGAATGCACCATCATATTTTTGGCGTCGAGTAGTGCAAAATTGACTGCCCAAAATCCAAATTCTGAGAAATTGAGAATATGAGGCTCAAGGAATATTTTAGATTCCCTCGGGATTCCTCAAAGATTCTACTCCATCGGTGGATTGGAAATCTGCAACTCAGATAGAAAATCTGATCTTGCCATTACGATCCCTATGGGAAACTGTGAAAAGCAAGTATAAACTTGACTATATTCCGACATGGAGAAAATTTACCCCCTTGGGAAAATTTCAAGGCTCATTGTTCTGCTCCCTGTTTTTGCAGAGATCATGGTTCCACGCCCATCCTAAAAATGGCCCAAAAATGCAGAATTTTGATGGAGAAATGGAAAGTGCCATTGTGTTCATGGCGACGAGAGTGTTGAATCATATAAAATTTGTCAAAATCTGACACAAAGTGGAAATTTGGCCCTCTAGTGAAATTCATGGTTCCTGGATTAAAAATTAATTAATTCACCTCGATTTGCATGCCCACTCCTGGTTCCTCCATCTCCCTGAACTCTATGCAAATGAGGGTTAAATAAGTTTTACTGGGTGGATTAATCAAGGAAAATTGTGTGGTGTAGTGGTAATATTAGGAAATAGTTGAGGAGGGGTCGGGTGGTCAAAACCTGCCCCTCTCATTTTACCACCTTATGGTTTTGGTGATAGCCGAAATTTATTTAAAAATGTGGGCCAGGTCTGCATTGGGTGGCCTACCCCATATTTCCCCGCACCTCCGATTATGCCTTAATCCCGGTTTGTACCTTTTATGGTTGTGGTCCCGTTTGGAGTGGACAACATTTAATGGTTGTGCTTTGTTTTTGGGGCCACCCACTTAGGGGCTGGCCATGTGGGTTGGGCAGGTTCAACCTCCGCCGGTCCCGTATTATATATGGTGGTTATTAAATGGGGTTTGGGGGTGTGCATAGGTTGGGTGGGTGGTGGGTTTGGTGGCCCCCACCCCCCTTAATTTATATTTTTTTGTTTTAAAATAACAAAAATCACCTTTTTAAAATTTGTTTTTTTAAACCATAGGAGTCAAATTAATGAC
Organism: Pinus tabuliformis; assembly: GCA_031772625.1. Lineage (NCBI taxonomy): Eukaryota > Viridiplantae > Streptophyta > Pinopsida > Pinales > Pinaceae > Pinus > Pinus tabuliformis. The sequence continues at coordinate 198,621,332 of CM062818.1, read as the reverse complement.
CCCACAATTTTTCCCAGAATCTGGCCAGAGTTGGCTGGAATCCGGTGGCTAGGTCTGGTCCATTGTGGCTCCTTAAGCTGCGTCAGTCATCAAAAGTCAACCCAACTTTGACTGCTTCTAACTTTCGCATCCGAACTTAGATTAACAAACAATTCACACCGCCGCAATTAGGAAAATGAGATCTATGGTATGGTCCTAGTTCGAGCATAATCCAAAAACTTTGATTTTTGAGCTTCCTTGAGTCCTCCTTGTCCTGTGTGTGTCTTTGGATCCACCTAGATCAATCTCCCCACTGAGGAATTTTGTCCTCCAAAAGCATGAAAAATAATCTGCAACTTTTCTGTTACCCTGTCCGCATCACAAGCGTCCTAAAAGGGCCTCACTTCCATATCCTTCACCTTTGTTCTTAGGAGCCTTAAGTGACAAGCCGACACCTGCTACCTTTGCAACCTGTAGTACATTATTTTGCAAATTACATGCTTTACTTTCATGACCAACTAATGACCCAATGTCCCACACTTGCCACAAGTTTATAACACATACTCAGTGGTCAATTTTACATCAAGATGGTCGCAAGACCTCACTATGACAACAAGGCCAACCTATCATAGTTGCTTTAACAAGTAATGGTAAACACATCATCCTACCTACAACACATGATTTACAAACATAAGGCCAAACACTATTGTTTTGGCAAGTGATGGAACATAGCATCACTTTCATCAGCTTTCACTTTATCATGCAACTCAAATAAGACTAGACACCATTGTTGCTGCTGACCAAGTGATGAAAACACATCATCACTTTTACATTTTAAAATGCAACAAATGATTTACAAAAGAATGACCATGAAACGACAACATGTCTAGAAAACATTTCTCACTTATCGATGTGAATGGTCAGGTCACCTCCTTGTGGTGATTTTGCTTGTCGAACTACTGTTTTATTTGGTTCACGCACTGACACTTTGTATTTACGGCTTTGATCTAGATGGAGTCTCCAGCAAGTGGCTCTTTGATGGCCACTTATATCACAATGAATGCAGTAGGCTTTCTTCCTCCATATCTGCTTAACCTATTTCTTTTCATGCTATTGGGAGAGTCTTTCACGCCTCATCCTTTTGTGTGCTGCCATTCTTTTCCAAACTTAGAAAATGTATGGTTATGTAATCCACAAAAGGTGCATGTTTTTTCCATGCCATGTTTTACGCTCATTATTATCAACATGATGATAATTGAAATGAAAATTCGAAGATCGAAAGTGGTTATACCTTCTCTTGCTATCTCTGATGTTAGTATGGTGATGAGAGCTTGCCTCAGCATTCACCCTGCAATGGGCAGTGCCATGGGATGATGGGGATGTGTTTCCCATCATTCTCTTTCCTCGATGATTTCAACGATTTCTCAAACAACTCGAACACCTTCGAGCACTCTCCTTTAGTATATCTCAAGCCTGAAAATCGATGTTCATACACAACCTCCAAGGGTTGAGTTATGCCTTGGTTATTAACACCAAGTTTTCTTCTTTTCCTTGTGCCTCATCCTTGTAAGGAGCCTCATGTTTGTCCCTATAATTGGGATCTCCACATCTCCAACAGAAGTCATACTATGTGACAATGAAACCGAAAGGAAATCAACATATTTTACCTCCTCTTTTGATTTGGAAGAAATGATGAGGGTTGTTCATCATCTGTTGTTGTGGTTTGCTAACCGTCGTGGCACATTCCCCACTTCCTTCTGAACATATCCAAGTCTTTTTCAACACGGTAATTCCTCTACTTTGATGGGGTTGACAATGCCTTGGCCATTAATGCCCAAGCGTTTTCCTCATACCCCATTATCTTCAATAGTGTTGGGAGCGAATTCTTGTGGTGTGATTTTCAAAAATAGTAGCAAAATCATCATTAGGAAACATACATAAAGATGGAGAACTACTTTTTACCTCGCATGGGTCACGCTGCAACTTTTCCAAGGCACTCATCCTTTGCTTGCAGCTGTCGTAGAAAACTTATTTTTTCCTCTTTCTATTCATGTAGACACATCTTCAGTTTAGCATTCTCTGTTTGAAGATTACGTTTATTTTGCTTTAGTTCTTCCATGGCCTCTTCTATGGCTTGCAAATGAAACTGCAATCGCTCCTTTTCCTCTGTCTCTTTCTATAGAGTTTCATACATGATTTTCCACTCTTTTGAAATGTTGAGCATGGTCTTGTACATCGCTTTTTTCATCCTCTGTCACTGCACATCCATTGTTCACGATGCAATTCACATCAATGCAAGGGCTGCTCTGATACCACTTGATCTAGGTTCGGGTGTGACGAAGGACCCTTCCAAGACCTTTGACTTTCTTGATGTGTTAAATTGCATTTTTAAAAGAACATAAATGAATACATGTGCATGTTGTAAAGAAGAGGAACAAGACAATCATCAACAACATAAAAACATAAGCCTTTGATAATGGAGTTCGTCCAGGAGGGACTACGTCTTTGGGCCCCAGTGTCAAGATGGTGTAATCCATTGCATTAAGCATTATCAATAGTGATGATATACACAAGAGATGATGTCGCGATCATACAAGAAAAAATTTCCTCATGCAGGAGTGGCTCTAAGAGATGTTCTGCTACAGGAACTCTTAATCAAAAGACTCTTATCAGTATGACACAAACTCATGTATGATAGCATCCCGCCAACATGGCATAAAAGCGATCTCAATGCAAAACATGCATGATGACAACATGAGTATCCCATCAACATACAACAAGGGATCTCAAAACATAACATGACAAAACATGATAGCAAGTACATCGCATAGAGATTCTGCATCACATCAAGCAAGGAATCATGAAAACATGTAAGAAACAAGATCCTGCATCAACATCAATCAAGGATCTGTTCAGAACAATGCATAAAGAATACATGAACACATCATATACCTCACAACCAAAGGCCATTTGAAGAAGCGGATGTCAAACTGCTGAAGCCGTATGGACCATCAATCTCATGGCATCGATCACATGAAAAATGACTGCTCACACATGAATGTGGGCATCTACACTAGCACTTAGAAAAGTGGCTAGAAAATGAAATAAGAGAATGGAAAATCTGAATGCACCATCAGATTTGTGGCATCACGTAGTGCAAAATCGACTGTCCAAAATCCAAATTTTGAGAAATTGAGAATCTGGGCTCAAGGAATCTTTTAGATTCCCTTGGGATTCCTCAAAAATTTTGGTCCATGGGTGGATTGGAAATATGCAAGTTAGATGGCAAATCTGATCTCGCCATTGCGATCCCTGCGGAAAACAGTGAAAAACAAGTATAACCTTGACTATATTCCGACATTGAGAAAATTTACCTCGTTGGGAAAATTTTAAGGCTCATGGTTCCGCTCCTTGTTGTTTTTGCAGCGATCATGGTTCCATGTCCATCTTGAAAATGGCGCGAAAAATGCAGAACTTTGATGGAGAAACGGACAATGCAATTGCTTTCGTGTGACAAGAGGTGTTGAAATCCATATAAAATTTGTCAAAGTCTGACAAAGTGGAAATTTGGCCCTCCTGGAAAATTCATGGTTCCTGCATTAAAAATTAATTGTCTTGAAATGTGTGCCTGCTCCTGGTTCCTCCATCTCCTTGAAATCCACGCAAATGAGGGTTAAATAAGTTTTACTGGGTGGATTAATCAAGGAAAATCATTGGTGTAGTGGTAATATTAGCAAATAGTTGAGGAGGGGGTCGGGTGGTCAAACCCTACCCCTCTCATTTTACCACCATATGGTTTTGGTCATAACCAAAATTCATTTAAAAAATGGGGGCTGGTTCCACATGGGCGACCCGCCCCATGTTTTCCTTGCACCTCCGATTATGCCTTAACCGGGTGTACACGTCTTTTATGGTTGTGGTCCCGTTTGGAGGGTACAACATTAATGGTTGCACTTTGTTTTTGGGGCCTGCTTGCTTGGGGGCCGACCATTGTGGCCGGCGGGCTTGACCCCGCCGGTCCCATATTATATATGGTGGGTATTAAATGGGGTTTGGGGGTGTGTGTAGGTTGAGGGGTTGTTGGGGTTGGTCACCCCCACCCCCCTTATTATATTTTTTTGTTTGAAAATAACAAAAATCACCTTTCTAAAATTCATTTTTTTAAGATGTAGGAGTCAAATTAATGACTCCCCAATTTCACACCGAGATCTGCCAGTTTGGCCAGAATTCGGTGGTCGGGTTTGGTCCAAATTGTGGCTCCTTAAGCTGCCCAATCATAAAAAAGTCAACCCAACTTTGACTGCTTCTAAATTTCACACATACGGACTCGGATTGATGAACCGTTCACACCGCTACGATCAGGAATAGGATATCTACGCTCTGGTCCTAGTTAAAAGCATAATCCAAACACTTTGATTTTTGAGCTTCCCTAAGTCCTCCTTGTCCTGTGTGTGTCTTTGGAGCCACCTGGATTAGCTGGTCACCCAAACCCTAGCTGATCCATTTTGCATATACTCTCACACATGTTTCTTGATACTACCTTTGAGCAAGTCATCTATCATGTCTCTGTTGCAGAAAGTGACTCTTCGATCTCTAGAAGACTTTCCCGACGTCAGGAAACTGAATTGAATTCCTCCTCAACTAAATTGAACTACTCTACGTCAGCCTTTGTGCTGCTTCTACATGAATCACTTATGATTCTGCCCATGAGAAAAAACAGTGTCAGTCCAGCATTCTATTAATATTACTTGAGTTACAACAATGCAAACAAAAGTTTTCTCCACAAAATTCAAAACCATTTCTCCATTCAAACAAAGGGAATTTTTAGTTTTCAAATAAAATACAAATATTAAAAAGTAGAATAAAAGACTAGAGCCGTTTTAACAAACACCGCTTAAATAAAATCATAACACAATTTTAGATGTTGTTGCAGCAATTCAGCTAAGACTTTGAAGAAGATTTTTTCCCATATGCTGTCACAATTCATAGATATCTACCATAAGTTTCATTTAGGGTGGAGACCGTGGTTGAATGCGCATCCGACCAGTGAATACCACGTCCTTGAGTGTTGGAAGCATATGAATGGTCATGTTGGATAAACACCTCAGTAATAACCAATTACTATGTGGGTTAACTAAGAAATTCCAATGGCATTCGAAGTTAACCTTTACAATTTTTCAATGTTTTCGGCCTTCCTTGATAATTCGCCCATGTCTTCGTAAATAATTGAATATGAGTCAGAGTTCCCTCTGGGAAATCTGGAATAAGTTTGGCCTGTGGTAAATTGTCATTGATAGATTTAGTGAGGTCATTAGAAATACTGATGTTGAATATCATCGCTTCTGCATGTTTAAGTCTAATTTCCAAATCTCTGAAGACTATCTCCTTTTGTGATTGTTCAATTGTAGGGAGATTCACTAATCTCTTCTGCACTTTCTTGCCATGTTACATAATCTGATATTTTCTCCTCAATTTCCTCAAAGTATGTCCTCAAACCAGACAACTGATTTACCAATGTATTGGTTGTTTGACATAAATCATGAATGATGGATAATTTTTTACAGAAAGTAATATGTTGTTGAAGAAGGAGCGTATTTAATTCTCTTGCTTCCTTTTTGAATTAAGCCAATTCGGGCTTAATCCTATATTGTTTTCGGGAAAAGTGTCTATTCAGAACAACCCTATCCCACTGGGTTGTGACAGAGACCTCAGAAACAAACAGGGAAAACTACTCTTGTATTCTCCTTTATGAACTATAAACGAAGATGAATAGGATGAACCAACCTGTGTCTTGCGCTAGTCCTTTGATCCAATCTCTCTTCTGTTTGACAGCTTCCAGCTATCTGCTGCCTCACTTGCCCAGCGTCACCAAGTTCTTGCAAGTTCATAGAAGAAAGAAACTACACAAAGACATGGATTTATGTTCATCAAAAGCTTAGGATCAAATTTAAGCTAAACATACAAATATAACACACATCAATGATATACAAGCATGTAGGAGAAACTCAAATAGTTTTATTGATAAAACAAGAAGATCCAGGAGGAGTTACAACCGATGATTCCTGATCCAGCATCAACTCCAGCATAGAATCCCTTCTTCACCTCCAAGAAAGCATAAATCACCCAATACTCTGATATCTATCTCAAAACCAACAGCAATTCTTGCAATGTACAAAATTCCAGCCTCTGGATCTCTTGGTGAGGGATCCATATATAGATGTATGCAAAGAGGATGAGTCAGCTCATGAATTTATTAGTGGCTTCTCTCTGTCAGTTATTGCTTCCACTTGGAGACTGAGAGCCTCTTACTCATCACTGGTCGAATTCAGTGAGGCAAGTGTCATTAGAGAAGATTCTGGAAGCTTCCATTGTCTCTCCACTCGTGGAATGACTCTGCCACTTGTCATTTCCCGCTCAAGCACCCTGGTAGTGCATTCAAGTGCCTTTCAACGCATAGCCAGTGTATTTGGGTTCTTTGCAACGCAACTAGCTAGTGGAGCATCTGAAATGATCCTGATTTGACTAGTTTTGAGCAGTTTCTGGTGGAGAAACTTCTGGGAGAAGCTTGTAATTTGTTGACCTTGTTTCTTTAGGAGCTGGAACAACAATTTTAGGGACTAGGGATCCTTGGTTTATGGACATTTCATGCTTATAGCTGTAAGGCACAAAAATGTCTATACCAGTTGCCCTAAAGTATGAGGCCGTTTTCGGGTGAAATGCTTTATTCAGAGGATCTGAAGTTCTTCTAATGCTGGGGAGGAGACCTGTAATAAGATACAATACAATACATTTCTTCATACTGTTTTCATGATCTAGCTGAGGGGCATTCCCATGCTCAACTTTATAAATTCATTTTCATGTACATAGGACAGACAATCATATGATGGTAGACTGATGATTCTGATGAAGTCATCATCCTTTTGGTAGGATGATTATCTGTGCTGCAATGCTGTACATTTCAATGTCTTTATTTTTCTTGAATATATATCGCAGCCCGGATGGATGAAAACTAGATCCGGGGTCTTCAATCTCGTCCGATCTTCACTCTAAGTACAAGTTGATCCATGTGAGAAATGTTTTGAAGTTGAACATGGAAAGACATCGCTTGATTACCAGTCAATGATGTAAACTGTTAATAAGTGTGAGAGGAATCACCGATAATGATAATGACCTCAAGGTACTGCAGTACAATTCATGTGGTGTGAATAAGTGAATTGGCATCGAACACCATGCAAAATCTTTCGGTCGAAGGTCGTTGATGTATACCTGTCGCCGGAAGTGAGAAACTTGCCATTGAGGCATGCAAGCTTCAAAGTACTGAAGGGGTGTTCCTAGATCAACTTCTCAGATAATGATCTGATGTCGACAAGAAGCGATCCGTCAAAGGAGGGCCTTAATGAATCCCACATCATGGAACAGAGAGCAAATGATTTTGATGGAGGTGAAAACGATCTCGTGATATATACGGTTCAGGGTGGCAGTCATGAAAGAATGAAGTATAATGTATGGTAGTGGATGGGACACGGGTGACTTCTCTGGATGACTTCTCTTGAACATGACGACGACACTTATGTGATGGATCGGTAGCATTTACCCAAATGTGGATGGTATGGCGAGGCCATGGTGATGTGACCGGTGAATGAAACAACCCAATGACTCTAGCACGGAGTGGAAGTGTCATGTTCAAGAGCGACTTTCTACCAATAAAGTTTCTTTGAGTTTTTTCCCATTTTTTCCCATTCATTGCTGACCAGTACCTCTTTATTTTTGTCAAGCTTGAGGAGGATAACATATGCTTGTTCTATAATTTTCCCTTCGGGCAAACCATCCACTATGTTTTAACGAGCCTAGCGATAGTGAAACTCGTTCTCGTCTAAAGACAAGTTTGTCGCTATTAATATTTTTAACGAGTCTAACGACAAAGATAACTCGGTCCTTTTCATTTTTAGAAAGTCTGAAAAGGTACGTAAAGGTAACTCCAAAGTTCCTTTTTCGTCATCTAATCCCTTAAGTCCGAAAAAGTATAAAACAATACAGAAGGGATGAGTTTTCGATAGTTTTAACGAGCCGAACAAAACAAGCTCTCGATCTTTTTGTGCAATCCCTCAGGTCCAAAAAGATTAAATCTAGAGGAGGGATAGCACTTCCTGTTGCTTTAATGAGCTAGAAGGCCAAAACTCGGCAATCTTTTCATATTTTACGAGTCAGATGAAAAGAGCTTAAAGAAGACTAGTCTTTTGAGGAACGAGTGATAAAATGGGTAGCAGCTGATTGCAGGTAAGGTTTGGAATTTCCCAATCACGGCAGTGTCACAAGGATGGCTAGTGAAATCACTCTTCACAGCCATTCCTCAAAATGGGGTAAACAATCAAATGGAGGTGAATGATCGGCCAATGGAAAGTGGAGGTGATGGTGCAAACACGACCACGGCTTTAATGGCTGAAATGCTTCATTCACGGTGGTTATTTACCGAGGGGATAGTTCATTTT